>VHKM01000530.1:145000-560000 GCA_007210695.1 Neogobius melanostomus | reverse complement strand
GCAGTGTACAGAGGATGACTCATGAATGAAGCTTCAGCGCAAATCCAACATGGAAGACGTACCTGCAGCCTTCATTCATTACCTCATCAGCAGCCTTTACCAATCATCCAATCACGGCCCCAGCTCAAGCCACACCGCGTCATCCAATCATCGCCCAGGATCCCCTTCTTAAGCTCCCTGGTCAATTACTCGGCCGTTTCCCAGCCGTGCTGCGCCCCTCCTCCACCTGGTCTCTCCTTGGCTCTGCTCGTCGTTTGCCAATGGCAGCCCCGGGTCGCCCTACCACCACCAGTGTCCGGGCTCCGGGGGAAGAATCTGGCTATCATCCATCAACGCCATGTAATTCCATATCCATCCATCCATCTTCTTCCACTTGTCCGTTGCTGGGTCGTGGGGGCAGCCATTGGAGCTGCCCAAATCACATTGCACCAGCCCCTATGGCTCCTCCTGCAGGTGGTGGGTCCACAGAAGGACGGCCTCATGGTTCTAACCGGGCCTGTTGGTCTCTCATAAGGGGCTTCTGGACCGCTCTTTGTCTGACCCGTCACCTAGGACCTGTTTGCCCTGGGAGACCCTACCAGGGGCACCAAGCCCCCGACAACAGAGCTCCAGGATCATTCAGGTCAAACCCTCCACCACGTTAAGGTGGCGGCTCCATATCATTACTGCAATCTGAGGGGGTCTGAGCCCCAATCATGATTCACGCTCATTAAAACTTTCCTAACGCATTCTGCCTCTGAGTCTCTTCAGGTTGAATTGCTTTAATGTTTGGTGCAGCTACAAACCAGTGATTGATTGATCCACTAAACCTCCTCTTTTTGACGGAGAACCACATCGATCCCACTCGACTGAACTTCTGTGATTAACTCTCCTGACAGAATTTTATCGTCTTTTAGCAAAGTCGTGACCTCCATTTCGCCAAACCCTCCCTTCAAAACCTCACAAAGCAACATGATAAAGACCATTTTTCAACATAATTATCCTTTACACTGTTTCTACCAAATCCAATAAAGTGCGTATCTCTCTTCTCTAAAACACCCCTCGCTCATATTACCGAGCAGTTAATTTCATGCCCGGTTTAGCGTTTCATATTTGCTTCTTACAGAGCATTGATAAGACGCTTCCGAGCTGATCGTATCTTGGAGTAAACTGGGTCGTCCCGAGTTCAGAGACGCGTTGGATAGAAGTCTTTGTTTTTCAGGTTTATCCTTGAAGCGGCAGGGGGGCAGGTTTACGGAGGCCACAGCGGGACGTGAAGCATCGATCTGACCCAGTTTCCTGCGACTCCGAGATCTCACTGATGTCGGAAACAGAAGCGGAGACAGAGAGAGGGCGGACAATGGCGGGACGGTCCGTCGGGACAGGGGTGTTGGAAATATCGATGTTTCACGCACAGATAAAAGATCGGCTGTGTCTTTGTGAACAAATGTCTCCGCTGACTTGGATTTCCGCTTGGTTTTTCCGCTTAATTCCTTCTCCAGGCTTTTGTCTCCATTTGCTTTACACTGGATTAGGCAAATACAGCTTTTCCAGACACTTAGGCTTCACGGTTCATGGGTTTCAGGCTCATCTCATGACCCTGAATAACACCGCACGCACAATAGCCTCAGCGTTTCTCCGTGTTATAGGCTGCGACATCGAAAACAGCCTGTACATTTGCAGTTTCTTTGTTCCACATTAATTTAAAAGATGCTTTTGTTCATCTTTGTCGTGTTTTTTGGAGGTTCAGTGGATTTTTTACTGTAGAGCAGCGGTGCCCAAACTTTTTGTCTCCGAGGGCCAACATGACAAAGTGCCTGTGGGTCGCGGGTCAAACACGCCGATGTCGAAGCGTGAAACACATTTAACTGCAAATAATTATAGTTACTTTATTTTATTTTTCGGTTTACATTTGCATTTGATTATATCTACGCAAGTAACATACTATATTAAAACAAATGTTAACTATGGCAAAAGCCTAGTTTTAGTAGAACAAAAGCAACAACACCTGTATCTACAGTACGTGCAGTGACTTTACCTCATTCATTCATTAACTCAAAGAAAATGCCATTAGATCATTTTGAAAGTGTCAGTTCAGCATCAATTCTTTTATAAGTCCATTTTTAACATGACCTATGTTGATGTCAAAAACCTTTGCAATAAAAGTTGGAAAACTGGGAAAGTTGATGCTACAGCGCTCTGTGATAAACACCAAGACACCACAACAACTTTGCGAAAGGAGTGAAACAGCGCCCCCAATTTGACGCTGGTGGCCAAAAGGTGTACTGCATCCATATTTACCATTGAGAATGAATGGGAGAGAGTTAGCATTAACCATACAGCGCAAAAGTAGGTCACTCTTTGGTGGGCCAACAGAATTGTTTCGGCGGGCTAAATTTGGCCCGCAGGCCCCACTTTGGGGGAAACGTCAGCTGAAGATCTAAAGGTCATTGAGCGGCATTTTAGACACTGAAGAGGCACCAAGCGCCGGCCACATCTGCAGAGGCGCTACAGGAAACAAGGAAGGGGAAAACGAGGAGGTATCCAGGCAAGACTCACAGCTAAGCCACACAAGCTTCCAGCTCAAAGACTAGAGACCTTCCCACCACCACATGTGTTTTCTGCGTCTGTTCAAAGTAGGACTGTAGGACTTTGCTCACAACCTCAAACCTGGAATGTTTTATATCTAGACAGAGTGCATTTTCTCCAGTTCAGCTTTACCCAAAGTTTACAGCCTCTCGGCCAGTGTAACGCCTCATTTGAAAGCTAAGACCTTTAAAACTGATCTAACTGGATCTTTTTCCTCGCGTTGTTGCCGCCACCTTTTTTGGCTTTTTTGTTGCTTTTTCATCACACATTTTCATCCCTTTTCCGTTACTCTTTTGTGGCTTTTTTGTTGCATATTTGTCACTTTGTCGTCATATTTTTGTCGTTCTTTTGATTTCAAAAAAGCTTTTAGATTTGAGTTAAGCCAAACTGGAAACAATGTGCTTGGTTCAGGTGGGGGTTCAGAGGATAAATGTACTGAAGAATGCAGCTGCTTCATCTTCTCTCAGAGGGTTTTCGAAAGTAGTTTTGTCCAGTTCCAAATGTACATTGATTGAAACATTTGTGTTTACAATCTGAACGGGGGGGTTTGTTGCAACATCCATGACCAACCTATTATAAAAGATTGAAGAGTGAAGCATCTACCCATCAAAACACCTGGTTCTAGGTCATGACCAACAGGCCCACCTTAATGTACCCATAGGCCCCAGGGCTTAAACAGCAAACTCTAACCTATAACTCTAACCTATAACTCTAACCCTAAATCCCACAAAAACCCTAACCCTGCTACTCCTACATGTATCAAAATAAATGTTAAATGACATCTTGCAATATGTATCAAAATCTCAATCTTTAATGCAAAAAACTAAAGCAGACTGTCTCTTCCAAACAACAAGAAGAAAACATGCTTCAAAAATATGGCAGAAATAATTAGATTAGCATAGCCATATATCTTAAAAGGGTCTTCTTGACTTTCTGGCTGAGAAGTCTTTAATTATGTCTGTAAAGTCCAAGCCACGAAGTGTGTCATTTTCAAGGGACATCAGTGGAAGATGGCTAAGTCTCTCTTACAGCATACGTGACCTCAGGCGAGATTTTACCAAGGAAAGTTTTGAAAAGCAGCAATCCCCAGCAACATCCTTATTTTGGCAGCGTTCTGGTCCCTTTTTGGCCCAATATGCATTTACCTTTTCTGCCACAGGGTCTGTGTTAAAAGGATCCACAATGTTTGAGTCTTCTTCCCCTCCTCTTCTTCAGTGGCGCCTATTTCCTTCTCTGCTCGTAACTGGTTGCTTAAGTTTTTAGATCGCTCACATTAGTCTCCGCTCTTTGGCCGATGCTTCGTAAAACCATTAACTTCTTTGTTTACAAAAATATGCTACATGGTTAATAACCCCCTGATCCCAGATACCCGTCTCTGTAAAGAAGAGGAAAAGGGTGGATTCTGGCTGGACAGACTTGCGTATTCCTGATGTTGTATCTTGTTGATGAGACACTGACAGATACAGCGAGAGGAGCTCACTCTGAGACTCGCCTGATGTCTTTGGTCGTACGATGGTTCTGTTTTAAACCTTTGTACCGGTCTCACTGTACGACCTACGACCAAAGATTTTCTCCACGACAAGTGATCGGCCAAAATCGTGCAGTTTACACCCGGCTTAATACAAACATATTACAATTATAAAGCTGTAAGTAATATACAGTGTGTAAAATGGACTTTTTCAAGCTTTATATCATGTTATTATGTCATTCCCTCATTAAACACATGCCTGGAGTGTTGCCTTGGCTCATTCACATATTTTTGAGTAATCAGTAAAAACTTAGACGGCAGCCATTTTAGGTGTAGCTATGCCTCAGTCCTCCTAGGAACGCCCCCACCTCCTGGAGACGCCTCTGGACCTTTCGTCACCAGCCAAGCCACCAACCACTGCTCCTCAGCTCAGCAGAGCCCCCTCCCCGCACAGTAGTGTTGTTTAGATGCCACAGCAGTGTGCTGAAGGGGGCGTGTCGGAAAGCTTCTTAAAGAGACAGAGGCCTATTTCAAGACGTTCAGTACAGCCATTTTGAGAGAGCAATTTTATTCAAGGCAGTTATTTTAATTTACTGCATATACAGACCAACAGAAGGTTACGTCATCATTGTAGTATGCTATAGACTGGTGCTATGTGATTGAAAAAAGCATAATACCCCCTCTTTAACATTTAAAGCTGCAGCTCTTCTTCTCCGTGTTCAGGCGTGTCCAGAACACTAACGCTCTGAGACTCACCGCAGTGGAATAAAAGTGTGATAAAGTCGCTATCGCTGCTGCTGCTGCTGTGATGGGGCCGTTATGAGTCTGTGGGGAACGCTTTTCTGCAACATTAGCTTTAAACACACGCCGCTCTGGAGGATCCGCACGCTGAGATTCAGACGGATTTCTATTGTCACAAAGAGATGACGGAGCTGCCCTTTCTCTGACCCCACGCAGAAGATTCAGCGAAGAAAACTGAATAATGGACAGAGCCAGGTTTAAATGTGTGGTTAAATTTTGTATTAGTAACAAAGGTTTGCTCAGAGGGAGTTTGGATCTGGTTTAGTTATAAGTGAAAACATCTGAAAAAATCTAATTCCTCCTTGTTTTTTTGGTTCAAAGCTCAATAAATCCTTCAGGAACCAGATCTGTAAAAATCCTTCCAAATGTCGTCTCGCTATTCGTCTGTAAAGTGTGGCGTCTGATGGAGCGACTAAAAGTTTAGTCCCTTTGTCTGCTCATGCGCCCTGTGTATATTCCTCCCGTCTTTAGCCGCTGCTGTCTCCCACAAAGGAAATGACCATATTTGGATTACAGCGTCATCTCGGTCACAGCCTTTCCTGCTACACGTGGATACCAAACATGTCAGTGTTTGTGGGAAAGACCAGGGAGCGACACAGACATGTTGGAGTTGATATTCAAAACTGTTCCCAAATGTTTAAAACTGTTGCATCATTTTTCTAAGCTTTTCCAAATGGTCCCAAAATAAAATAAAAAGGAAAAAATTCAAACTTTTTTTTTACTTTTCCAGATTTTTTCCAATAAAAAAAAAAAATCAAAACTTTTCCAAAATGTACAAAACTTTTCTAACTTTTTCAAACTGTTCCAGACTTTCCCAAGCGTTTGTAAAATGTTGGAGTTACTTCCTGGATAAATCTCTTGTAGCTTAAAGCGACAAGTAAGTAAGTACAAAAAAATAGTGTTGAGCTGTTAGTCCTGAGCTGCTGCGACTGAGCCGCTATGGGTCGACCTGAGCAGCATGTTTGTGGAGGTCAGAAACCTGTCTGCCTTCAGTCTCCTCTGAAACGGTGCAGTGCCTCCTGGGTTTGTCCCTGTTTCAGAGCGTGGTGTCCTGCACTGGTCAGCTCCACCATCGTAAAGAGAGAGTTTGGTTTGTGTTTTTTACAGAAAACACTGTAACATGGTAAAAAACAAGCTCTACAAAGTTTGTGTAGTACCTCCCCTAAACCCCTGTCTTACCCGAGCGCATTTTCTCCTGTTCAGCTTTACCCAAAGCTAATGTTACAGCCTACAGTGTAACGCCTCATTTGAAAGCTAAGACCTACAAAACTCACCAAAACTGATCTTTTCCATTGCTTTTCCTTCTGTTGTTTTTTGTTGCGTTTTCATCCACGTTTTTGTCTCATTTGTGTGAATATTTTGACACTTTTTTCAAGAAGCTTTTAGATTTGGGTAAAGTCAAACTGGAGAAAATGTTCTCGGTTCAGGTGAGGATTAAACGATTTTGTTGCATCACTCACTGAAGCTGCATTTATGTGTTATCGAGTCACACATTAGATTAGTTTGTATTGAGCCTGGACATTGGTGGAAATCAACACCACAGATCTGTTCTACCGTCACCTTTCCTACATAAGTCATCAAACTCAGTCTGAGTTGTTTTTCTTGCCTCGCTTTGATAAAAATAAACCACAAATATGCCCTGTATAAAAGCGTTCCTCTGACGTTCCTGCCTCTCCTTTGTCCAAATGCACACGTCTCCTTCCTGAGTCGTTTCTTTGTTTGGTGAGATTTATACTAGAGAGCAGCTACAGAAGCTCCAGTCCAGTCAATATTTGCTCCTCACTCCACTGTTCGTGACCCGCTCCATGGAAACGGAATAAACACCTCCGAGTCCTCGCCCTCCGGCTTTTACATACACCTCCCTCATCCAGCTCCGGAGTATGGGTCTGCTCCCGGGGCCGGACTCTGCCCGTGATGCCAGGGAGGGGAGCCGGGGAGTGGGGGAGGCAGAGCCAGGGAGAGGGGAGGCAGAGCCAGGGAGAAGGGGAGGCAGAGGGGAGGCAGAGCCGGGGAGAGGGGAGGCAGAGCCAGGGAGAGGGGGAGGCAGAGCCAGGGAGAGGGGGAGGCAGAGCCGGGGAGTGTGGGGTGATACCCGCGGGCAGAGCAGGAGAGAGGCCCTGAACAGGAGGAGCAGAGGTGGAGAAACTAAAGTGGTTTAGTGGAGACGAGGCGATGCTAATGAGGTCTGTGGGGGAATAACATACTGTACACGGCTATTTATAGATTGTAAACAGTATTGTCTTTATTTTGAGCCTGTTTGGGGAAACACAGTCCCTTTTCTCTAGATTTCGGTGAAAAAAGAAAAGAAAAGTAATGTGTAATCTGCAGCTGATTTGAGACACGAGCGGGTCATGAGGTCCAGCTCTGTCCTGGGACCACCTGGACTCTCTGGAGGTGAGGGAGAGGAGGCCATTAGCCAAGCTCACCTCCATCACAGAGTAACCCTCCCACCCACTGCACGGGACTGTAGAGGAGCAGCTCCTTCAGAGGAGCCTGACACACCCTCAGTGCACCTGTGAGACTCCATATGACTCTTTGAGAGCTCCACCTGTCTCTGAGACATCACAGGGACGTCACAGAAACGTCTCACAGGTTGAGGACAACAAATACTGTTCACAACATTGTCACAACTGCTTGAGACCGTGTAGACCTCTCAGAGACCACATGGAGACTTCTCAGCTGAAATCAAACCTGTTTGTTTTCACCAAGACTACCTGGAGACTCGCCTTATCTCCAGGAGTCTTCAGGTCGGTGAGACAGACCCAGACACATGGACCTGTCATTATCACAGGGGCAGGAGTCAAAGACATGTTCTCCTCCTGTTTCCTCCTACTTTCAGCGGCTTTTCAAACTCAGCATTGTCAGTGCAGGTTTACAGTCCTGGTGCAGGTGGATGATAAAGTGACTCTGACACAGAAGTTACTTTACAGTCGAGTTACAGTTTGACACCACTGTTATTATACTGTACATATACTGACAGTGGCTCCCTGGGCTCAGATCCAGGTCATAGGCTGTAACAAAATCCGCTCATGTCTTTGGGCTGAAACACGAGTCCTGGACGTGTTTATCCCGCAGGAGGCACGTTCCATAAGAGCGAGTGAGAAGAGGAAATAACACTGATAATGTTACAAACTACCTGAGATTACACAGAAACATAAACACATCGAGTTGTGAATAATAAGGACATAGCAGAACTTAACTGGAGTTTAACCTTTAACTGGGGATATTTGTTAATAACTGTTGAATAGCTCAGTCAAGAAGTGGAGTTGTGCACACGTCATAGCGGGAGAGGAGTGCGTGTTAATGACTCTTTTTCTCCTCCAGGTCGAGGCTAAATAAATTGTGATGTGACGCTACAGCTATCGAGGCTAAAGCACGGGCCTCACTTCCTTGATCTTTACTGCATGTTTCTGCTCCGTTTTACAAAAGTGAGACAGAGCTGTGATTATCGTGGACACATGGACCTGTCGTTATCACAGGGGCAGGAGTAATTTTTACTCCTGTTTCCGTCGCGGTTCCTCCTCCTGTCAGCGGCTTTTCTCCCCCCGAGGAGAGGGATCAGGTTTCAGGACGGACTTGGGGATTTCAGAGTTCATTTAGCGCCGGCCTCACACCTCTGTCCTCCGTCTGAGAGGTCAAATCCCGATCAACCTCGGAGCATTTCTATGGCAGTCCGCCTAAAAGGGGCACCACAGGGGTCAGTGCTCACACCCACTGACTTTTACACTGTCAACACTGTTATTAGGCCGGAGCTCAGGCGGTGAAGCATCTGCCCACAGAGCTGAAGATAAAAGGTTTGATCCTAAATCCTGTCAGTGTCTTGTGTTGTTATACTTGAGCAAGACACTTAACCCACCTGCTTCCAACGTTTGAGTGCATCAAGTGGTGACAATTACAATGAAATCACACTCCCCGTACGGGCCACCATATGTAACACTCACACTCAGTGCAAGTGGTTACCAATCAAATCAGGGATGTTGTGTTTCTGTTACAATGTTCTTATCACAGTGGTGCTTAAACCAGGACTTAATCAGGAAAATAGACACGACATACGACATAGACAGTCTTCTTTAGAGGTACAAAATCATATAGGTTTTAATTTCAACCAAAAACACGGCCCTCCAAAAAACGGGTACTGCCCCTTTAATGTTCGTCAATAGTCCTTTGCGCAGTGTTGCGCGCACTTTAGGAGTCTTTTTAGTCCAAACGGTAGGAGGGAAACTCCTTTTCCTCCAGGGGTGATCCAAGCCTATCCCGTCACGTGGTCCCAAAACAGAAAGCCCTGTAAAAGGCATGTAAACTGTAAGCGCGAGGTCGCAGCGGCAGCGCGCGCCCGTGCAGGCACACTACGCAACCCGAAAACACACGTAATGGAATGCTCTCACCGGTCCTGAGTGTGAGTGTTACACTGTGAAAGTGCTTTGGAAACTAAATGTGGTAAATTACTATTTATTCAGAAACCGGTGTCTAAAACTGGGGACACTGTAGAGTTTCAGCAGGCTGTTGTTTCTGATTCACCTCTCACTGGGTTCAGGAAGGAGAGGAGGATAAGAGTTACTTCCAAACAATACTTAGATCATGGTTGATTGATTGTGTGCATAGAAAGGGCTTATCTCACTGGCCTTGAGACTAGTTGGAGACTCAAGTCGCCGCTGATCACGGAGATGAGTCTCCAGGTGGTCTCGGTGAAAGCGAATAGGTTTGATTCCAGCGGAGTCTCCGCACTGTCTCTGAGAGGTCTATGAGGTCTCAAGCAGCTCTGGCAACGTCGCAAAGAAGAGTCGTGTGGAGTCTCTCCGAGATCTCCTTTGTCCAACAGGTCTCAGAGACACGTCACAAAAATGTCTCACAGGTTGAGGACAACAGATGGTGTTCGCGACACAGCTGCTTGATACCGTGGAGAGTTCTTGGAGACCATGCAGAGACCACTGTCACGTTTTAAAACCTTAAAGGTTGTAAAATCCTCGAATGTGTCTCAGACTTAGGTCAGGCTTGTCACCAAGCGCTCAAGCAAAGATGAAATTTAACCAATTATTGTACAATGGGGGCAAACCTATTATTCTGTTGTACATGTTATAGTTTGTTGGAGGCACTTCCTCGATCCAGGACTTTCACGCTGGAACACTAACCACTAAGCCACGACGCTGTTTGCATAATGAACGTCTGTTTACTTTACAAAACCAGACTGATCTTCTCCCTTCAGCCTTTAAACCCGTCTGGATCTGACTTTGCGCTTCTTAAAAACATGTTTGATTATTTCACAGCAGACTGACCCGACATGACGCCCGTCTCCCCCGCGCTCGTCTCACAGGAAGCGCTTCGTTTCCGACACGTTCTTCACTCGTAATAAACGTTGTCCCCGGAGTTCCATAAAAGCAGCGTTCCGTCTGTTTTTACACGAGTTTGTGACTGAAGCGGTGAAAGTTTGTGGGCTCGGGGAAAAGCGTCGGGTTTCGTGGGATAAATGCTTCATATGAAAAGCAGATTAGAAACGTGAGACAGGGGAGGGATTAGGGTTTGAGGAGCTGCGTTCTGAATGAAACGGTAACTTCATCTGTGCTAAATGAGACTTGTGGTTAGTGAGGCCTTTATGAACTCTGATGCTTTTACTGTTACTGCACCACGACTTCTGATGCAGTTTTTACATTTGTTTAGGAGCTGAAAGTAAAGCATGTGGACGCTTAAACAGAGCAGCTCCAGGTTTGTTGAACGTGGTAAAAGTTGAACAAAAGTCGGGTTGAGGAGCTTTTAAACCTGATTAAACTGAAACAAAAGCCTCCCCTGCCGGAGCCCCACTGCCGAGCGCTCGGACACAAACCTTCTGTGACGGTTTCTGGGGAAGTGGCACCGGGTTTGAAACCGCTGCTTTGGCAGAGTCTGGACCCGGGTTTGGGCAGAATCCACTGACGGAAGAACAGAGCGAGAGAAGAGCCAGCCAAAAGGACCAACGCTTTAACTGAGTGCATTTTCTCCAGGAAGACTTTACCCAAATAAAGAAGTGTCTGGACTGGAGCGCTATAGGCCAGTGTGACGCCTCATTTGAAAGCTAAGGCCTACAAAACTGATCTTTTACTCACGTTGTTGCCATGTTGTCGTCGCTATTTTGTCATTTTTTCTGTTGCCCTTTTGTGGTTTATGTGTTTTTTCAGTTTTCATCAGACATTCGATTGGTGGGACGTTAAATATGGCCTTTGTAATTAATAATTAAAGAGGGGGTATTATGCTTTTTCCAATCACATAGCACCAGTCTATAGCATACTACAATGATGACGTAACCTTCTGTTGGTCTGTATATGCAGTAAATTAAAATAACTGCCTTGAATAAAATTGCTCTCTCAAAATGGCTGTACTGAACGTCTTGAAATAGGCCTCTGTCTCTTTAAGAAGCTTTCCGACACGCCCCCTTCAGCACACTGCTGTGGCATCTAAACAACACTACTGTGCGGGGAGGGGGCTCTGCTGAGCTGAGGAGCAGTGGTTGGTGGCTTGGCTGGTGACGAAAGGTCCAGAGGCGTCTCCAGGAGGTGGGGGCGTTCCTAGGAGGACTGAGGCATAGCTAAACCTAAAATGGCTGCCGTCTAAGTTTTTACTGATTACTCAAAAATATGTGAATGAGCCAAGGCAACACTCCAGGCATGTGTTTAATGAGGGAATGACATAATAACATGATATAAAGCTTGAAAAAGTCGATTTTACATAATACCCCCCTTTAAATATATATACATAGTTGTGCCAATACGTTTACATTTTTCAATCAATCAACGTTTATTGTCATTGAAAAAGAACGAGACTGCGTTGGAGCAACAACAGTACACTGTAGTAAAGTGCATAAATACTAGTGCAGATCCCCTTAGTAAGTAATAAATACCCCCTGTGTAAACATGGCACATCATAAGTATATAGGCTGTTAAGGCACACAAACCAGTGCTTAACTTAAAAGGCATCGCAAACAGAGTATGGTCAGAGTTAAATATAGAGCTCAAAGAACATGAATGAAAACATCAACACTTGTTTCACTCATGGTCAGTGATGTTGTGAGGCCATTTATTGTGGGGGGAAAAAAAACATAACAAAATAAAGTACTATACCAAAATGACCCTGATCAAATGTTTACACACCCCAGTTCCAAATTCCGTGTATTTCTCCTTTAGCATCAGTGACTGAGTCTTTGTGGTCGTTGTGTAGAAGGTTCTGTTTATAATCTGATGGTAAAGTGGCCCATTCTTCTTAAAGCCTCCAGTTCCTGTAAGTTCCTGGTCTGTCTTCATGAACTGCAGGTTTGAGATCCACCACAGTGGTTCAATGATATTCATAGGCCTTTTGTGCCTCATTCCTCCTGTGAAATATGGAGGTGTTTCTGATGAGGCTCCAGCAGAATAAAGTGAAGGTCCCGTTAGTTCCATCTCAGTCTGACCTCATTGAACCACTGTGGGGAGATCTCACACCTGCAGTTCATGAAGACAGACCAGGAACTTACAGGAACTGGAGGCTTTAAGAAGAACGGGCCACTTTACCATCAGATTATAAACAAAACCTTCTCCACAACGACCACAAAGACTCAGAGCTTCACTGATGTTAAAGAGGAAATACACAGGATTAAGAATGGGGGTGTGTAAACATTTGATCAGGGTCATTTTGATACTTTCTTTTTCATTATGATTTGAAAAAGAGCAAACTCCGTTGTTTCACCATAAATAACTTCACACAAACACTAACTATGAGTGAAAAATCCATTCATATTCTTTGAAAAATAGTCAAAAAAAATTCTGCCAGGGTGTGTGAACTTCTCGGCACAACTGTAGATAACAAATGTGAAATACCGATGCTGATCTGGACTCGCTCTATAATCCTCTGGAATTCCAAACTCTTTGTGCGTATTTAGTTTTGGTCAGATTCCGATCGGGAAAATATTTATCCTGAAGTTTGGCCACGGCTGGCGGAGAGAGGGGGAAGAGAAAGGAACGTCTGGAAGTGGGTGATTTTGGCTCTACAATAAAACTACAATAAGAAGGTGAGTAAATCCCTCGGGTCAGAAACACGGAAACAGGCTGGAGATGGAGAGATGCTCTACTTAGATTAGAACACACCTCTGCTCGCTCACCTGAACTGCGAGTGCCCTGAGGCCTTATTAAAAAGCTGAGGGGGGGTCGGTCGGTCTGTCCTCCTCCTCCTCCCCCCCCCTCCTCCCTCTGCGCCTCCTGCAGCTGCCAGTGTGGGCCAGTCTGTCATCAGGTTTATCAGGAGGATCACACCTTCATCACAGCAGAGCCAGATCACGGGGCTTATCTGTGCAACAGCGGAGAGGGAGGGGGGGGGGAGGAGGGGGGAGGAGGTGAGGAGAGAGAAGAGAAAGAGAGGGATTGAAGATGGAGGATCTTCTGTCTGTGGTTCTGCAGGGTCTGAAAAGCCTAATGGTCCATATTTCATTGAAGCCCAGTTTTTTCCAGTTTTCAAGCCATGAAAGTCGGAGGAAGCTGAGCATGAACTGATGACTGCTGTTCCAACTCATTTCTAGCTCTCACAATCCTCCCCTATAAGCGAAGTGCCCATTTCAACTGCACATGCTCCTAAGTTTCGGCCCAAACAAACCACACCACCACTGAAATGTGTGAGCGAGTTCAGGCAGTGAACCGTGAACACTGAAGTATAACTGTAAACAGGCCCATGTCCTCATGTCCCAGACCTGTTCACCACAACTGCCTCTAAAATCCTGCACTGTCACTGAAAAAGGTGTTCATCTGGGTCCAAAGTGGGTCCATTTGTCCACATTTGTTTACAAAACTTTGAATGACGGTACAGTGTGCTCCTCAGTGCAAAACAAATGCATGTGTTCCACACAGCGCGAACCGGCCGTGCACACCACGAGCTACGTGCACGTATCGACACTACCCCACAGACCTTTCTGTTTCCACCACACACACACTTGCATATGTTGTGGGCGGAGCCGCACAGAGGAACACGCTGTACAGATCATCATTAAAAGTTTTGTAAACAAATGTGGACAAATGCTGACCTCTGGTGGAGTTATGGAATCATTCAGAGGAGCCAAGCTGTATTAAAACAGAAAATAAACTGCTAAACTACGAACTATGAAGGTAAGCTACATGCATTTGTTATGCTAACACCAGCTAAAGCTGCGCTAACAGCGGCTAAATGCTATTATCGGCAAAATCCCCTTTTAGCACAGCGGTATGATGTTGTGACATATTAAATCCGTATGACCTGCGTGTCAATAGTGAGGGCTGTCCACTCTCTCGTGGCCAATCAGAGGCCAGAGTCTGTTCACGTCACATCAGACACGGGTCAGCGCTTTGACCACAGCCAGAGGTCGGTCCCAAAACCTATACCTGGTCAGACCGGTTTGGCCTTTGTTATGGAAGAGCTCGACAAAGCGGGTGAAAGAGCCATTCGGCTGACACGAGCCTGCATGTGGAAAAGAGCCAATAGTGGACCATAGTGGACCATAGTGGACCATACTGGACCACAGTGGACTATACTGGACCACAGTGGACCATAGTGGACCATAGTGACAGGGGAGCGAGTAGAGGCAGGACCTGGAATCAGCACTGACACTGAGACTTTTTAAATAATTTAAAATCGTTCCAGGAATCACAGAAAAACGTTTCCAAAAGGTGAATATGTTAAATATAGGATCAATAACTGTCTGTCAAATTATCGATCGATTTGCTGTTTCGTACGGCATCAGATCAATCACGAAAATACAAAAATAAAATGAGTTTAGAGTCTATGTCGGTCAGTCTGGCCACAATTAAAAAGGTTGTTTCCAGCTCCCAAAGCAAGGATTTTGTCTAGACTTTTTATAAAGTCAAGTTATCAATTGTATTTGTTTTTCACATCAAAATGCAAAGATTTTAGTAAATATAAAAATATTTCCTCCCTCACTACTTAGATTTATGTTTCATTACTAAGCTGGTGGAGAGCGATTTCTTATCCCCGTTTAAATATTCTGTGATATCGGCGACGTGAGGCCACAGTTTCAGACCCTGCACGTCATTGTAGCTGATTTTATATCTATATATATCTGGTCACTTTGAAGCATTTCTCTTTATTTTTCTTTTGTTTCTTTGTTGTTTGGAAGCCTAAACATTTGCCTTACCCATAATGCACTGCACTTCTCTTATTGTTCATTATGGCTCTGTCAGAAACTGCACCAGAGAGACATAAAACATGAGTGGGTTTTTCACCGCAGATTGTGAAATGTTTTTGTTCTAATAACCCTTTTGGTCCCTGATCCTAAAGCATGATGGGACTTGTGTAACGTTTCCCGTCCTCCCTCCTCCCTTAGACAAACACAGACACATCACAGAGACGTCGGAAACACCCGAGTGTTTACCGTGAGCTCATAAATCCTTCAGGACCAGCGAACGCCCACTTCAGCCCAGTCCGGCTCAGGCCACGGGCGCTTTCTGAGGAAGAACAAATGAAGGAGGTTTGAAGTTTACCCAGCGCCTTCATCTCATGGAGAGGATGTAACGTGAAGACATATGTACTCACGGATTCTCGTCTGTGAATCGTTGCTTTCGGTTTCTGCCTCGGCCTCTTTTTGTTCTTCGTCCTGGTGAATTTATGAGCTTTTGTGAGACCTGCTGAGAGAAAGGGTCAGTGTGGAGCTTGGTCTCATTCCTCCAGTTAAAGTAAAGATAGTCGTGGTCTCCTGAATTCGGTCGGTGTTTATCGCAGAAATCCATTATTTCTCAAAATAATGAATTCATAGTAAATGTAGTCACTCATTGTGTTGGTGATTTGGCCACAGGTCATGTGACGACCCGACCACCATCTGTTGAGACCCTCATCACCAAACGTTTTCATCTTCTTGGAATAAATAAACGGGAAATTCATTACCATCACTGGGGCGACAGTGGTGCAGATGGTGGAGCGGGTCGTCTCATGATCAAGTGTTCAAATCTCGCCTCCTGAAGATACACACTGTCCTTGGGCAAGACACTTGACCCTCCAGTGTCTGTGTACATTGGTGTATGAATGGGTGAGTGGTTCCTTTCTGTGAAGAGTTTTGGATAAATATAGATATTCATTTACCATTTACCGCAGCTCCAGTGGAATTAGGCCTAAACGTTTGAATTATATAATTGACTTCAAAAAACATAACAACGCCGCCCAAGAAGTGACTTCCTGTTTTGATCCAGCACACCAAAATAAAAGCACACAGCTCGTCTCATTGATTAGTTCAGCAGGTACTTGCTACATTACAAGAATATAATTAAATACACACGTTATGTGTTTTGTCTGTTAATAGTTAGGCAGAAAGAAAGTTGAACTAATGAACAGCTGGACTAATGAATAAGATGGTGCTTTTATTTTGGTGTGCTGGATCGAAACAGGAAGTCACTTTTTGGGCGGGGTTGTTATGATTTATCTTTATGCACAGAGTCAATTACAAGCAGCAACAGTATTATTGTTATAACTGTCACTGTGCCCGTGTTATTTCAGCCCTGTTGGCCTCTAAAGGACTTTCAGGCTCTGTATTGTATTCACTTAAAGACCTGACTCTCAGCGCACCAGAAGCGCATGGCTACTTAATCTGCATAAACAAAAGGATGTACTTAAAGCGCATATGACACTTTAGACACATTTTTTTCCTAAACCAAAATTAACACAATTCTATTTAAGATTTAGCTGAAGACTGTATCCAGCTTTCTTTAGTTTGACCATTTTTGTGATGTTTATAGTTTCACTTCCTTATTGGACACTGACAGGAAGTGACATACATGAAGGCAAACAGTTTTAAACTGTTGCCATGCCGACCATGTTAAGTCAATGGAAATGAGTCAAACTGCTGTGGAACTTTGTCACTTCCTGTCAGCAGATTAAACATTCAAATAAAAATAACTTTTCTGCCCAACATTTCTTCATTAAAATTTGCTGCTTCAGGGAAATAAAATGGTAATTATGCAACTGATGTGATCCATCTAAATAAGTCGTATTATCAAAAGCATACAAACCTGGACACCCTAAAGCAGGGGTAGGCAACGTAAGGCCCGGGGGCCATATTCCGGCCCTCTAGCACAAAACCTCTGGCCCCCAAGATGATTCTGAGAAATATCATTATTATGCAAAATAGAGATCTGTATATGATACCTGTATATGAGTGTAATACTGTCCACTGCATAAAGTAATTAACTAGAGTTGTTTAAAACTCTGATTTGACCATAATAATAATAATAATAATAATCCACATTTGAGTTGTTTTGTTGAGTTAAGATGTAGTTGGGCTTTTGACCTGGATCATTGAGACATTTATTATTGACTATTCACTTGTTCTGGAATGTTTGTGACTCGTTTCAATACATTTAATCTTTATTTCAAGTAATTTTATCTGTCAAGGGGGAAAGAACATTGGTCTTATCCCACTGGCAGTTCTACTTCCTTATTTCAAATGAGATTTACCTTAGAATTAGTCAGAAATGTCATCAAACGAGCAAAGTAAACTTGGTCAGGGAAAAAGTGAGTAAAAAACGCTCAAAACAAGATACATTTCCTCAAACTAAGTCATTTTAGCCAATGCTTAAAGCCAAATACTTTTGTTGTGTCTTTTTTTAATTTGTCAGAACACCGCACTTGGTCATATTTAATGTAATGTATTGGCATTTGCAGAAAATGGTTGTTTACTTTGGGCTACAATGGTGTTTTTGGCGATATGAATTGTCCCTCCACAAAGCAAACCTGCCCCTGCCCTAAAGGCTACACAGAACTGCAAAGGTCACAGGAACTACAGGGCATTCAGACACAGCCAAAGCCTTCCTCTGATTGTGAAAGGATGTGTAGCTGTTATGGTCCGTTTACCGCGGCTTGAGAACCCCTGGCCCTGTGTGTAGTGTAGCGCTCGTACAGTCTGTGCACACATTTGCATTTGTAGATGGAGGAGGGATCAGTGACTGTTCTCTGTCGGAGCGTCTGAGCAGTGACTTTAGCGCCGATTCAGGCAGAATACAAATGTCCCGCCTCCGCAGTGCTCAGTGGAGTGAGTGATTGAGGTCTGACCTGAGCTCAGTCGACAAACAGCGAGTCCTGGCTCCATCACACCTGCTCCAGTCCTTCCTCAGTTTAGTTCACTCACTTCCTGGTTTGCATCTGCTCGGCATCTTCCTCCTTAAGGCGAGATGAAAAACATCTTAACATTAGAATAAAGAAATAACAGCCCAAACTCCAACATGTCCTGGTCTTTCCCACGCTTCTTCATTCATAAATACTGACATGTTTGGTATCCACGTGTAGCAGGAAAGGCTGTGACCGAGATGACGCTGTGATCCAAATATGGTTGTATCCTTTGTGGGAGACAGAGCGGCTAAAGACGGGAGGAATATCCACAGGGCGCATGTGCAGACAAAGAGACTAAACTTTAACATCTGCACTTTAAGACTCCACTCTTTATTTACATTTCACAGGGATTTTTTAATGTCTAATTCCTGCCTGATTTAACTGAGGGTTTGAGCTCAAAGATTTTCCACATTAAAAACCGGGACACAATGGCTTTCTTTCTCCCCAAGTTGAATGGTGTTTATAAAAGCCTAATGTCAATTAAATGCTTTAAATTCCTGATAATGCCCACATGACCAAAAGTCATTAAGCTGCTCCTGGTGTTTCACTGGTGAAAAACTGGGACAAATCAATGGAGAAATCCAATGGAACATGGGACAGAGGCTTCAAAACTGGGACATCTGGTCACTCAACAAAACAAGGACAAATTTGATCCAAAATCCCCAAAGTCTTTGTAACTAATATATCCACAAAGTAAAACCTTACATTGCTGCAATAAACTTTTCCTCATATTAATGTCAGTATCTACAGCAGGGGTGTCCAAACCTTTCTCATGAAGCGTACACGAGGTAAAGGGCCATAGATCTACAGTGCCCCAAAACCTTTGACTAGCAGAGGTTTAAATAGTGACCCACACCTTTATTTATGCTTAAAACCTTCATGTCAGCTCTGACTCACAATACAATGTTAGTTGTTAGGTTAGAATTGTGTAGAATTATTACATTTTAAATAAAAAGGACCATCTCTGATTATTATTATTATTATTATTATTTATTTATACAGGTTAGAACATACAAGGTAGTTAACAGACAACAATAGGACAACAGTAGAAATTACAGCGACTTTAACACAATCCTAAGAAAACGTATAAAACTTAAAAACAAGAGCATTCACATGGAGGATTCTCCTTTAAACTGATAAAGGTCACAAGATTATCCACACAAAAGGTTTTCTGTGTCTCATGCCAGACATTTGGTCCAAAGTAACAAAAGGCCGTCTTCCCCCATTCTGTCTTTACACAGTGTGACTCAAGAGTCAAATGTCCTGAGACCTGAGCTGGTCAGCATTTGACCTGACATTTATGAGACTTAACAAATAATCAGCAAGGACACCAAGAAGAGCTTTGTAAATAAACAGCAGCTTCTAGAGACTTCCATTAGCATAAAGATCACAGCGATGGATCCTATAACCATCTCCAGTGATGAATGTAATGTACACGTCATGTACTGATTCAGCAAGAAGGAAGAGGGACACCAAAAATTAGTCTGAGGGCCACATTTGGCCCCCGGGCCGCTCTTTGGACACCCCTGATCTACAGTGATCTCTCCTGTAACACAGAATGATCCCCCTCTGTTTACAGGTGAAACTCGGAAAATTAGAATATCGTGAAAAAGTGTATTTATTTCTGTAATTCAACTTAAAATGGGAAACTAATATATGATATAGAGTAAAGTGACATATGTCCAGCCTCACAGTCCATTTTTCTAAATATTCTAAATATGATTTTTACTTTGGGGTTTTTACAAGCTGAGCCATAATCATCAAAATGATAACAAATAAAGGCTGTACATATCTCACTGTGCACGTAATGAGTCTGTCATATATTAGTTTCCCAGTTTAAGCTGAATGCACTTTTAACAATATTCTAATTTTCCGAGTTTCATCTGTATTTTAGACACATTTTGCCGCTTCAGAATGGTTTCATTGACGTCATGTGTTGTTCGTGAGCGGCGTCGCTCTTGAGACACGGAAATCCCTCAATAACAAATCCACAGGCGGCGCACAGGACAGAGAGCTTTTTATAATCAACGGTAAATGACAGTCGGTGACTTTTGTGATTCATGATCCTGTTTGAGTTTTAACCCTGACTGACCTTTGCTGTTTGGTCTACTCCACTTCCTGTTTGCGTCTGTATGCTCCGCTGTGGAAATCAAGTTGATGCCGACTCTAATCAGACTCAGTCACTGGTAAAGCCTTTTTCTGTGAACTGCATTTGTAGTTTCTGTTCCACATTGTGTTACTTTTGTGCATCTTTGCTTTGTGTTTGTGGAGGTTCAGTGGATGTTTTACTGCAGAGAGTTTATACTGGCCATGAAGGAAACAACTTTATTAAAGACATTTGAGACCGACACATTTCTTCTTCTGAAACACTGAAGAGGCACCGAGAGCCCCCACACCTGCAGCACAGTGGAAACAAGGAGGTATCAGGGCAAGACTCACAGCTACAGCCACAAGAATCTATCCCTATTGTTCTGGCTAATGTTGGTTCACTGGAGAATAATTCATCTGCTTCTCTCTTCAGAAGACGGTGAAACACTGTTAGTTCCTCCTCTGCACCTGCAGCGTCTCTCCAGCTGAATTTAAACGTGGAGGTAAAACCGAGGTGTGTGGAAACTTCCCCGAGCGGCTGGAGTGAGCTGCTGAATGTTAAACACGGGGCTTTCGGACAGTGACGCATGGAGCCGCCTCGGAGCGCGGCCCGATGATGAAGTGAGCGATCAAGAGCGGAATTACTCAGCGGAGGAAAGAGCGAGGAGTTAACCACCGTCCTGCACCACTCGCCCTGCAGGTCCCGGCCAGACCTGAGGGTGAACAGGGAAAGAAACACAGTTAGAGAGAGAAATACTGTGTAAATACTCTTTCAGTTCATGCTTTCATACAAAAATAAGGCCTTCATGTGAACAATATGACTCAGTTAAAGTGCTTCCCTTCATCAGGCCTAAAGCACTTTACAGTAAGGAACCAGTCCCTCTCTCATTCATACACCAGTGCAGCAGACAAGGGTGAAGTGTCTTGCCCAAGGACACAACAACAGTGTGCATTTTCAGGAGCTGGGATTCAAACCCATGACCTTCTGATCACGAGACGACCCGCTCGACCACCTGCACCACCGTCAGTGTCCGACGCTGGAATCTAAACACTGGACACACAGGTTTAAATGGTTTTATTGTATTGAAATATTATTTGCAAAGATTTGCTCTGAGGGATTTTGGATCTTGTTTTTTCAATCAGCTTTCAACTTTCCAGGCCTCGACCCCAAAACCACTCGAGACCCCCTTCAGTAAAATGTTAGTAGTATTCATAACATGTTAAGCCACAAAACATTTAGAACCTGGTTTAATGATGTTAGTTTGGAAACTGTTTTTTAAATAGTTGGCTTCATTTCACTAGAATCTGCCGTTTTCAATCAATAATACAGTGGGATGAAAATGTATTTGAACGCTTTGGAATTTCTCACATTTCTGCCTAAATTCACGCACATATCAACTCGTCTAAGCTCAGGTGAGAACATGTCTCAGTATGGAAGAACAGTGGCCTGTTCCTTTAAGAGATTAATAAACTAGTTAAATGAAACATTTAAATTTTGCCTATTTTTATTTTTATTTTTTTATTTCCTTCAAAGCTCAATAAAAGTGCCAGGAATTAGACATCCATCCATCCGTCCATCTTCTTCCACTTGTCCGTTGCCGGGTCGTGGGGGCAGCTGTTGGAGCTGCAACAGTCCCTATAGCGCCCCTTGCAGGTGGTGGGTCCACAGAAGGACGGCCTCATGGTTCTAACCGGGCCTGTTGGTCTCTCATAAGGGGCTTCTGAACCGCTCTTTGTCTGACCCGTCACCTAGGACCTGTTTGCCCTGGGAGACCCTACCAGGGGCACCAAGCCCCCGACAACAGAGCTCCAGGATCATTCAGGTCAAACCCTCCACCACGTTAAGGTGGAGGCTCCAGGAGGGGAGGAATTAGATATTGGGGAAAAATCCCACTGGAAAATCTTCCAAATGTGTTTGAGTGGAGTCTGTAAAGTGTGGAGTCTGATGGAGAGTCTAAAGTGCAGATGTTGTTAAAGTTTAGTCTCTTTGTCTTTAGCCGCTGCTGTCTCCCACAAAGGAAATGAACATATTTGGATCACAGCGTCATCTCGTGCTACACACGGATACCAAACATGTCAGTGTTTGTGAATGAATGAGCGTGGGAAAGACCAGGGAGCAGAGCAGACATGTTGGAGTCACTTCAGAAATAAAATCCCAAGTCGACAAAACGTCAGAGAATAAACATCGTAAAGCGTTTGGTCTGTTTTTACTCTGACATTGAAACTACGATGTTTCACCTGCAGCGTCTCCTTTAAATGACTAATCGCGTGGGAGGCGGCGCAGCCCGAACTCTTGACTGCTTTACGATCTTTAAACGCCGCACAATTTAAGTTTAGTTGGACTTTTACGGCCGGTTCTGCCCTGACCTCAAATCAGTTCTTTCAGCGACGACGCGCGAAGAAAGACGAGCCTCAGGCCGGGACAAGGGGCCATTGAGACGGGCTGAAATACGGCTGTCCCACTGCGGCCCACGGCAGCCAACACGGAGCCGGGAGGGGAGAGAGTGTGGGGGGAGAGGGGAGTGTGGGGGGGGGAGAGAGGGGAGTGTGGGGGGGAGAGGGGAGTGTGGGGGGGAGAGGGGAGTGTGGGGGGGGAGAGAGGGGAGTGTGGGGGGGAGAGAGGGGAGTGTGGGGGGAGAGAGGGGAGTGAGGGGGGAGAGAGGGGAGTGTGGGGGGGACACGGGCGAGAGGCAGAGGGTCGACGAGGGGGTGATGAGACGGTCATGGTTAGCTGGATCACACTACAGCTCAATACAACACACACATAAGCTGTGCTTCTGTTGCATTGATGATGGAGAGTCAGACCACTGAGCAAATCCTTCTCCAGCACATCCCAAAGACTCTACATGATCATTTATATTGTTCCCAGTGGGACAAACATAAATCACTTGCACTTATATCATTGGCCCACATTTGGATGTGAGAAGAAAAGACGGAGACATAGGTTTTTCAATCATTTACGGGTTTATACACCTAAAGTATTGAACCGTTTCAGTTCAGCAGAAACAATGGCGGACTATTCCGTAGACATAGTTTCATTTATCTGCACAACCTTTAGAGTGATGCAGTGATTGAACTAATCGATCTTTGAACAATCCAAAGCATTTAAACACTTCAAAATACAGTGCATAGGTGGAGGTTTATGGGCTTTTGGGAACAGGCTCTTCTGATATTTGTAGATGACACAGTCATGTGAATGAGAGCAGTCATGGACCTGTGGTTGATGATTTTATTGATTGGTGTGAACAGTTTAATTTGCTCTGATGTCGCTCAGCAGTGAAGCTGCAGCACCTTAGACCTTTGTCTGATGTTATGCTGACTGTCTCTCAGCTGCTCAGAACTGACTGATATAATAGTATACGTCTGTGACTGTATGATCCTTGTTGTTGTTTTACTACATCATGTGTGGACACCTGCTGCATTATCATTTCCTTCGGGACAATAATAAAGCTGAACCTTGTTGTTGAACCTTGTTAAGGGCAGGGAGCCTCCATGAGATCTCTGCCAGGAGTCGAGACATCGTGAAGATCCACTCTTAGCCACTCGTCTGTGGAAAAGCCCTGGTCTGTATTTCAGCCATGGACCTGTCGTCCTCTGTCGTCTCCCTGAACAATGATGAATCCTGGCATTGTCATCATGGAATCTGCTCATGCCATCAGGGAAGAAGGCGTTGACTGATGGAATAACCTGGTCATGCATATTCTAGCACCCTTTGTATCGTCTCATGGTTCGGGAACTTTACAGTTGAAAACAAAAATGGCCTGAACCAAATTGTAAAATGGGTGCTTAAGCTTTGATCGTCTGCTCTGTCCGGCGTGTTTATGCCTCTTAAGCATCTTCCAAACCGACAGCCCCAGATTTAAGCGACTGTTTTTATGTTTCGGTCACATAAACGTAAGGCCTCTTGCCCCGTCAGACAGGGACCCCCGTTTGAGTCTGAATGTTGTTTCCGACTCTCCTTGTTTCCGGGGACATTCCTGCGCTCGCTGCCAGGACACAGACAGCACAAGGTCAACCCCACAAAGACTGAGGGTCTGAGGGGGAGGGCCATAAATCCACGGGAACCAGGACCGGGACGGGTTTAGAGACTGGGGTCCTCATAGATTCACTGCCTTAACAGGAGCCACAAGAAATAAAGTTCCCCCGCTCTAATATTTGGTCGTTCCGCCCTTTGATTCCAGCTCATTCTCAGTGTCAGATCTTGTACTGACGATGGGAAAGACTTCTCCAGCACATCCCGAAGCTTCTCAATGGGTTCAGCTCTGTTTTTCAGTCCAGTTCTTCATGTTATTGTTCTGCAGCAGGACGAGGAGGAGGACGAGGAGGAGAAGGGACGATCCCACAATCATAAATCCTACAAACCACAGTCGTATAAATATAACAATCTCTATTTCAACACTGTATGTTCCATTCAAGTTCATCGCAAATCGTGAGTAATCTGTTTTTTTTCAGGAAATTGTGTCAAAACAAGACTCAGAAAACAGAACATCACCACAAAAACAAGGCTAAACTGAAACTGTGACTAAACAGAAATCTTTCAGGAAATATTCTTCTGATGCTACTTACTGTGACGTGTCTGATCAGCAACACCACGGGACAACCTCTGAGGGAGGCCACAGTTGTAGCTGAAACCATCAGGTATGAAATTAACACAAAAATGTCTGGCTATACGCATGTTGAATGTTATTGTTTACTGTCAGTGATCCCGCACATGCACACAAAGGCTCGCCTCCACAATGCTCCACAATCAACACAGCCCACTCAAAACCTCGTTAATATCTCGAACTACATTTTAAGACACCGGCAAAACAGTCACTCGACAGACCATCTAACAAACTTAAACTGAAAGAGTCGACTCATTTGGAGCATCTTTGTGCCAAGGATCACGAGCTACTGCACTAATCGGACAGTCAAATACTACAAACACAACATCATAAAAAAAAAGCTTAAAGGGGGGTATTATGTAAAATGGACTTTTTCAAGCTTTATATCATGTTATTATGTCATTCCCTCATTAAACACATGCCTGGAGTGTTGCCTTGGCTCATTCACATATTTTTGAGTAATCAGTAAAAACTTAGACGGCAGCCATTTTAGGTGTAGCTATGCCTCAGTCCTCCTAGGAACGCCCCCACCTCCTGGAGACGCCTCTGGACCTTTCGTCACCAGCCAAGCCACCAACCACTGCTCCTCAGCTCAGCAGAGCCCCCTCCCCGCACAGTAGTGTTGTTTAGATGCCACAGCAGTGTGCTGAAGGGGGCGTGTCGGAAAGCTTCTTAAAGAGACAGAGGCCTATTTCAAGACGTTCAGTACAGCCATTTTGAGAGAGCAATTTTATTCAAGGCAGTTATTTTAATTTACTGCATATACAGACCAACAGAAGGTTATGTCATCATTGTAGTATGCTATAGACTGGTGCTATGTGATTGAAAAAAGCATAATACCCCCCCTTTAAACTGAAACTATAGTCTAAGTCTACATTTTCGCCTAAACCAGTTTTACAATTACATTTAGGCTATTCATTTATTATCATAATCAGCACTTAAATATCATTAAAATCACCAAAAGAAGATAAAGCATTCCCACAGTTTGGACAAAATGACCTGTTGTACATTTATAAAGTGCTCGGTTCAAAAGTCTGATGTGACTGGACTGTCCTCACTTGAACAGCATGAGGAACATCTACTGTGAGGCTGTAGCAGACACGACCAGGCACTTGATGGTAGTAACGTTTTTGTGTCTGTGTATGTGGAGCAGGTTTTTATTTTCTTACCTCTAATAACGTGAAGTGAGTAAATTCACTCATGGCACGGACGCTGATTCAGTCGCCTCCTAATCACTGTGAGCTGTTGCTTTCTTCAATGAAACTTTACGCTCCTCTCCTTTTTATTATATTTAGCCACATTTAGCACGATCTTTTGTCTGACGTTTTCAGCTAATTTATAATGGAGTACAAAGGCCTGCGCTTTTCTTTTGCCTCCAGTCGGCGCCACTCGTCAACATGTGTATAAGAACAAAAGCAGCATCATTCTTAGCAGACCTAATGAGCCTAATTGGACTTCTTCTTCTGATATCGCATCAGCTAATACTACGATACAGTATTTTTATGCTGCTGAAGCCGTCTGGACTTTCTCTCCTCTGAGCTGGATTATGACTCAGTCGTTTTGTCCCAGATCTTTGAGGAAGTGGTGAAGGAGGAAGCAGGTGCCACCGTGAGAAGAATGGCCCTGGTCCAGGCGGATGTGATGCAACAGTGTTAGAGGGTAACTTATTACAGAAGTAAATATATGAATTCTTTCAGTCACTGAGGAATAGAACATATTACTTACACTTAGTCATTACAATTCAAGTAACTCCAATTACAAGCACATTTAAATGAATGAACGAAGAAAAGCCAAACCCCAAATAAAATGCAGCTCCAGATCCAGTTGGACAGTTCGAGAGAATGGGGGAAAGAGAATCTTTGACTGCACTTTTGCTTGGTGGCTTTATTACTATTTTCAGTTTGTTTTTTCCCAAAAGTAACTCAAAGTAACTCAGCTACATTTTTGAAACAGTAACATGTAACACAAACATATTACATTATTAAAGCTGTAACTAATACTGAATATATTACAAGTTTGAAGTAACTTGCCCAACACATGGCGGTGGGAGTATTAGTAGTATAAGAAGTAGTAGAAGTGGTAGTAGTAGTAGTAGTAGTAGTAGAAGTGGTATGGGGTAGTAGCAGGCTGCAGCAATAGTAGGTGGGGCATTAACAACTACTATCGACTTATTTGTCAAAGTCAAGTCGATTAGCCATGTGTTAACCTTTCCTGCTTTTGTTCCCAAACCGTGGTTGGGAGACACAAGGCAGATCCGTCTTGTCCAGGGCCGGTACTTCTCCTCCCGGGGTTAACTCCCTCAACTTCCACGCCGTTACGTGTGGTGTTGGCAAACAAAACGCTGAGGCCGTCTTGCTGAAGAGTTTTGTGCTTTATTTTGGCTGCACTCACATACAGGGCATTTAAAGCAGTACTAAGTAACTTGTTGACCTTAATTAATCCTTTCCGTAGTCCCTCTGGGGGTAATACAAGTGTTAATGGGATGATTGGAGGGTCTTTCATCTCCCCCTGGTGTCTCTGGCCAGAAAACCATGATTGCAACTTTCCTGCCTCCGGGTCGAAGCAACAATACACACTAATGGAATCACGAAGAAGCTAACAGGCTAACGGGCTAAGCTAACTGCGGGCTAGCGCCACTTAAACAGTATTTACAGCCAAGTTTGAGTGAGTTTTTTTCTGGATGAACAATATCCCTCTGTCCCTTTGTCTTTTCTGTCAGCGTAGTATTTACTCTCACGGACAATTAATGAGTAAAAAACACAACATGCTACGACACCTGCAGTTGCGCTTATGGCCTCTAGGGGCACGAGTTACTTAGTACTGCTTTAACTCGCTACCTGCACCGGTCACCGTATCCTTCTCTCTGGTCATACTCTCTCACATTCGGGGGGGGGGGCGCGTAAAAGACACATCCCACGACACATGTGATGACGTCATCATATTAACAGCAGAGAAATAACGCCTCGTTTTAAATCCAGGGTCTGAAGTACAACACAAGCAATGCCAAACTGTCCATCCATTCAAACTGTTATATAAACATCAGGTCTGGTCAAAATATAGAGATGAGGGTCTTTCATTTAAACTGCTGTTGTCTCATAGTGTTACAAGTGCTCAATGTTTCCTTACCATGGTTGGTTTAATTTGTCCATTACCATTGTTGGTATTGTTCATTTTCTTTACATTGTTGGAATACCTTTTGTTACAATGTAATAATTATTGTTACCTGTGGTAACGCCACCATGATATAACATTTGTATAATAATCCTTGAACAAAGTAACAGTGAAGCTGAATGTATTAAGCTCTGAATGGGGAACTGGGGGTGGGATTAAATAAATGATCTTCTTCCCACTCCCTTTCAGGTAGAAATGGATACAGAATGTATTAGTTTACATACTTTCTTTTGTTGCCCATTGCCTGAAATAAAGGAATAAATTAAATGAAGCAAACAAGCTCTCGGTCCTGGAGTTAGATCGTAGTTGATTCCATCATGACTGAGTCTGAGTGAGAGAAAAGTTCAAAGCCGTGCACACGATGGAGGGACTGTCTCGGCTGAAAATGTCCAGAACAGACAAACCTCATGTGGAGCCTTGACCTTAAAGTTAAAACTAGGCAGAGAGAGAGATTAGGTTTCTCTTGAAATAAGTACCAGTACATTTGCCCTGATTTGAGTGACTCTTAAATTCAGATTATTTTAGTAGAAATCTTAATTCCAATCACTATTACATACTTTTGTTTGTTTCTCCTGCTCTTTTTCCCTGTGACTTTTTTCGGACTGAACTCATTCTCCCCTTTTGTTGTCAGCCCCGAACATGACGTCACTCCGCAGAGCGCTCGTGGGTGACGGCGGGTGCGTGGGCGGGGTTTTGGCTTTCCTCCAGCCAATCGGCGCAGACCCGTGCAGCCTCCGTGTCCGTGTGCGTCGCAGCGCGCAGCTCCGTGCCACTCTCCGGACTGTCTCTGCGCGGAGCGGACCGTGCGCCTTCTCTCCGCGTCCTCCGGGCTCCATGGCTGGATAAACCCAGGGCTTCTTCTCACCTCCCAAAGCGGATATTTAACACTTTGTTTTTCCATCACGCGGAGGAGGAGCAGCGATGAAGTTCAAAGTAAGTTGAAGTTTCCATTCCGCTTCACGGTGACTCAGAAAACCGCTCACTTTCTTCACGTTTCTGGGGCCACTTCTGGTTTTTCGCGTTGGCATTTCACTCCTGCACAGATGGCACGAGATGATGACTTTAGCCTCGGTTAGGGAGCGTGAGAAAAACTGCATCTCAACTTCCTTCGTGCCGCTACTTCTCTCTCTCTCTCTGCGGGCTGATTCTGATGGCTCAGACTTTTACGACTGTGGCTTTGACAGAGCTGCAGACGAAGGCTCGCGCAGACGTGGCTTTTGTTTACGCGCGAGATGACACTGCTCAAGTTATTTCACACATTTACATGAACAAAATAGGACTTTTTTGGCGAGAGCAGGGGCGTGCGTGCAAAGTTAGTTGGCACAGCAGTGGTGAGGCCCCCCTGTTATGTTATAATCGATGAGGAAAGGTTAGAGTTTGAAATGTGTGTTGGCTTTGATCCATTGTTGGTTTGTGAGGTAACTGGATAATGGAAGTCGACTTTACATGATCTTTGGTTGGGATTGAAAAGAAATGCATTATTGGCTTTTTACTGTAGCACTTTGAGATTTGTTTGTCAAATGTAAAGTGCATTATAAATAAAATCCATTATTATTATTATTATTATTTGAAATTAACATTCATGACAATTCGTGCTGTTATTGACAAAGTGTAAGTACATTAGCACTAGGAGGCAATATGTCGTCTATAAGGCAATATCGAAAATGCTGTTCGGAAGAAACGCAAATGTACAATGTTGAGATCTGGGGAAAATATAGGATAAAATTGGAAAAAAAATAGGGAAAACATGGGGAGAAAATAGGATAAAAATTGGCTTAAAAAATTGAGAAAAGTTGGGGGAGAGAAAATAGTGGAAAATTTGTGGGAAAATATGGAAAAAAAATCAAAAGGAAAAATATGGGGAAAAGTCGAGACAAATGGAGAAATAATGGGGATCTCATAAGAACAAATTGGAAGTAATGGGGAGAAAATAGGGGGGAAATTGGTTTTAAAAAGTTGAGAAAAATTGGGACAAAATAAGGAAAAATTGGGAAAATATCTGTAAAAAAATAAGGGAAAAATTGTGAAACAGTTTGAGAAAAAATTGGGGAAAATTAGGCAAAATAGGGGAAAAAGTGGCGACAAATTGGGTAATATTAGTTTAGTTTAGTTTAGTCTTTATTGAAGGGACAGTGCACAGAGACATTAAGCTCAAAGACAGATATGTTCTGCACCAGATTATAGCTAAATAGCTAGTTTCCATCTGCAGTCCCTGGTTACATAAATAATATACAGTAACATTGTAGTCAAAGTACTACAATGCCCAAGGTACAGATACAAGTAAATATATATACAATAGCATGCAATGAATAAGCAATCATAACAAGCCCTCTTGCTAACACTGACCCTCACACACACACACATACACAGCATCACACCTGTATAATTCAGCCATACCTCTCATTTACTGCGTCACATTCATATTGGGGGGCTCAAAGTATAAAATTAGGAAAAAATGGAACTAATGGAGAGAAAAGAGGGAAAATGGTGGTGGTGGTTAGAAATAATTGGAGGAAAAATATTGCTTCATTATTATTATTTGTTTATTTGATACGGACAAAACAACAGCATTGGACAAACATACATTGTTTTTAGTGTTATAGCAAAACTACTAATTTGCAACACTTGTCCACAGGAGGCTACACATTTCACACAACACAATACAGTTAGGTCATTGTTGTCGACAGCCCTAATTAGCACACAGGCAGGTTGTGTACTGCACTGTTCGAACAATGGCTTTGGATTGTAAACACTATTTAGATGCGTCATGCGTTTTATACGATTTCTTCAGTTTTGCTTCGTAAGTTTGTCGTAACTCTTCACTGTCTTTTTTTGCAAGACGTTTCCTGTTTCAGATTTCCTTATTGCTTCATCAGTGACATATTATAAGCTTTGGCTGATGTGGTTACGAGGAAGAGGTTTGCCCTGAATGATTCATGTTCATTCACTGTAATAATATTCAACTAAGGTGGTGAAGGTTTGTGCCTGGGATCATTGTTTCCTTATGAACTCTTCTGTCCTGAAGCTGGTTTGTTTGTTTGCTTCCTCTTTCTGAGCGCTGCATATTCAGTTTTAGTATAAATGTACATCAGATAAGTTTATTATACACACTCAATCACTTCTGCAAATAAGCCGTTGACTTGCTTTCATGGCTCTTTGCTGCTCAGACATGTGGCGTTGTAACTTCCTTCTCAAACAAAGCTGAGAATCTGTGAAATGCCAGAGCGGAGTCACACACTCACACACTGTTGTTTAGTCCACGGGCAAGGCACTTGTCCGCCCTCGCTGCTGTGTCAGGGGGACTTGTGGCTTCGGAGACAAAACCCACAAAGTCTTAAATTGGCATCAAGTTTGGTTTGTTGAAGGTTTTACATCACAGTGCAGTGTCAATGACTAAGCCTGAATCATGTCCCTGAGGCAGTGCTTTTAAAAACATTTCATCTGGACTTGTGTTTTTGGGCAGATGCTGCTGTTTCACTCTCTCAGTTTCTACCACCTGCATAAATGTTTGATCATGCAAATGTGCCCATCCAATATTCAGTAGTAGTAGTAGTAGTAGTAGTAGTAGTAGTAGTAGTAGTAGTAGTAGTAGTAGTAGTAGTAGTAGTAGTAGTAGTAGTAGTAGTAGTAGTAGTAGTAGTAGTAGTAGTAGTAGTAGTAGTAGTAGTAGTAGTAGTAGCTACACAAGTCAAACGTGTGATAAGAAATGTCAATAATTTTTAATATAATAATTAGAAACACCATTAGACTGACATTGGAACATATACCAGAAAGAACTGCAGTATAAACCTGGGATTAATCTCCAGTTACATCTTTAAAAGTCAGATTAACAACGAAGTAATTCTTTTTAGATATACTTTGTTCTATCAATTGTTCTTTTTCCTTTAAATTCTGCAAACATCTGTAACAAATGTACAGCATTTAAATGCTCTTCTTGGCAAATTTAGCTACGTCTGAAGCAGATTTATAACGATACAATCATTGTATCGTTATAAATCTGTATCTGTTGTACCTAAAGTCGATGTATTTTAGAACTTACAATTTATTATGCTATGTAAATGTATATTGAGTTGAACACGGGGTAGGCACTTCTAAGCTTATTGCTTCAGCCTACTCCATTTTGAGCATCCGGAATTGTATATATTTTGAAAGACAAAATGAATGTAAAATTGCTCAAATAAACTAAACTAAAACTAGTAGTAGTAGTAGTAGTAGTAGTAGTAGTAGTAGTAGTAGTAGTAGTAGTATAGTAGTAGTAGTAGTAGTAGTAGTAGTAGTAGTAGTAGTAGTAGTAGTAGTAGTAGTAGTAGTAGTAGTAGGGGTGTGACAATTTATCGATTTTGTGATATATCATGATATTTTGCGGGATGACACGATACCGATACTTTTTATTCCGATATCGATACTTTTGATGACCTCATGCATATTAATGAGGCAGCAGACATCGCTCACAGTTTTCAGTCAATATTTGCCAATAATGATGAATAATTCAGTCGGACCAGCAGAGGGCAGCACTTGGACCAAACACTGTTAAACAAGTATAACCTTTAAGGATAATTATTGATACAAGTTATTATGGGTTGACAAATAAAGCACACCAGACTGGCATCTGGCAGTGGTTTTGGGACTCAGGTCTCAAACTTGTTTTGGGTCGTGGGCCGTAATTCAGCTCCCACAGCGGGTCGCGGGCCACGTTTAACGTTTACAGGAAAATACTATTGAGAAAACATTTTTCAATAAATGAATAATATTGAGCTGTGATTTTAAAATAGAGCTGAGTTAGTCCAGAGCCCGACAGGACTGTAGCCTCATAAATAATAACAGCTTACACTTGTTTTGCACTTTACAAGCCTTTGTCACAGGTTTGGGGCAGACTGACCATTTACCACGTGGCTTTAATGTGTTGTTTATGTCCTGATCTCTTATGATGTCAGTGCCCATCGCTGGAATTCTTTCCTTTTTTTTAAATGAAGTTGCCCCCTAGTGGCAGGAGTGAGCATTTAGTTATTTCGTACAAGTCGCGGGCCGGATTGAATCATCTCTGCGGGCCTTGTTTTGACACATGTGGTTTAATGGTATCCAGTAGGGCTGCACACTATATCCCAAAATAAGATTGTATCGCGATATTAGGTGATGCAACATCCTCTTTGCAAGAAGCCACAATATATCCCAACATCACTAAAGTCTTCATCTGAATGAGATCCACACATTTTTTTCAAAAACAAACAATGCAGTGAACTTACTTTATAAATGTTCAGTTTTAGTTAAACATTTATTAACTTGGATCAGTTTTAGTCTTTCTTTAAGTCTTCTTTTGACACAGTTTGCTGAAAAACGAGTTACTTATGATTTGTGTTTGAATGGAACATATCTATCACCCATCCCTGCCAACTGCTGAATCTGTGCAATAGATCTACAATTAATCCGTATCATCACAAAGGATATAATATACGAAAAGACTGTATCGGATCGGTGTTGGATCGGTATCGGTCAGCGTGAAGTGTTAAACAGTCGGATCAGATCTGGACATCTCTACCACAGGGACCGAATCGTGTCTAAACCTGGTGTAAAAGCAGAGAAAGCTTCCCGGCATTATTAAAACATAAATGACATTATCCCTGATTAAGCTGCAGTCAGTTCATGTTTGCATGTTCTCTTGAATGTCAGAGCTCCTGATTCTGAACTGCAAATCTAATAAGAAAAGTCAGAGAGGTAGAAGTCCCTCGTTTTCCCGGCCCTGCTGTGAACGTGTGACTGTCAGCGTGTCTCGTCGCAGTTTTAAACGGCGGGAGTTTCTCGGTGTTTCACGAGGACAAAGTCTGACCGGCGATCTGCCCGGGCGTGGACTCAGACGCACTTTGAGCAGAAACCAATCCACAGGGCGTGAAGCTGTAAAAATGTCTCTCTGTATCTCATATCTATTGTCCTGTTCCGGGAGAGGGCGGCGCTGAACGGGACGCTTTGTCAAAGAGGCCGTACCTGCTTCTGGGACATAAAGGGCCGGTTTGTAACTCCTTGTGCGTCTCAGTGAACAGTTTCCACCTGAATCATGTAGGTATGACTGATTATATTTGAGCTCCAGCCTTCTGAAAGCTGGTGTAAGAGGTCCGGGGTCCACACAGAGGAAGGAACACCTCAGCCCCCGCCCTGAGCCCGGGCCACGGGGCTGGGCTGATAAGCTCTGGCTTTTACAGGGAAAAAGCAAAGGGCGCAGCAGAAATAGACTGTATTGTGCATTGTGAGGATTTATCGAAGCGTAAATGCTGTAGGAGAGTCTGTTTGTGACCTGAGTGAATGTGGCTCAAGTGTTTGTGTGGTGGTGGAGACGGCGGTACCTGGCGAATTTCCCCCGGTCACTAAACGACTCAATGAATAAATTAAGATGTTTGTTGAAGATGTTTGCATATTTCTGTCGGTTTGCAAAAATATCACTTCATCATCGTTATCGAGAAATATTCATTTTTGTCATTATCGCCCGACCGTAGTCATGTGATACTGATCCTGAACATGTAAACTCTAAGCTCCAGACAACCAGGTCTCACCGCTCGACATCCTTCATGATGTCACATGGTGAAGCTACAGCTAGGTCTGCCACGATCTTTTTTTTTTGTTTGAGAACGATATATCGCGATAAATGATAATATTGAGTATAATGCAAATACTGTAGGCAATACAAAGAAAACTGTAAGCAACTATTTTAATTGAAATTCTCAACCTTTTAACATAACTTACTCTCACCAGGTTCTGTGTTTGAACTTGGTCTTTCACAACATTTTTTTAGTCATATAAAGTATCATCTTTAAAAATATCCCAATAACAATAATATTGATATTTCATCTACATCATTCTGGTTAAATATTTCCTGACAAAACTCACTTCTGTGTTAAATAAAACCTGGTTAGAATAAAATGTATATTAAATGTATGGATTCAGATAATACTGTATCACTGCTAAAGTAGAGTAGCCATATGTTTTGTTTTTTCCTTTTCTTTTCAAACATAACCTCCTGTACACACGGCTGTCGGACTGAAGCAGCTTTTTTTGGGAAACTTGTTGACTGTTTGTCAAACCGCTGCAGCATTTCTCTGGCTTTTGAACAGTAACATAGTCCTAAGCACTGAGTAATGTTCTCAGGACTATCGCGCTTGTATTTGGATAGTGGCTAAAGCGCTCGGGTTCCTCTCGCTAACAGTAGCGCTGATTAGCTTTGATTCACTGACTGGGCGGTGGTTTTGTTTCATTCTCAGTTGGACAAACCTGCAGTCGCATTAATGTTGCTCTCTGTGAAAGCTCCGTAGTATCACAGCACTTTGTTTACACCCCGCCTCTCTCCTAAAGCAGATCTATAAATGATCTGGATACATGCGGGGATACGGCTGATGTGCTCAGTCTTTAAGCACAGAGAGACGGGTTGGATGGACGCTCCGCTCAGTCAGCGCTGTGATAGTGTTCATGTTTCTCTATTTATTCTAAGCACAAGCAGCACGTGCATTTACCGAGACTAAAAATGTTATCGTCCTTTTTTTATTTTTTATTTAGATTTATTTGAGCAGTAAGTTTGCTCAAAGGGAGTGGGCCGAAGCAAAAAGCTTATAAGCCCCACCCCAAAATTAAAAACAATAACATTTACATTAACAATCAAAGCAAGAAACGTAATGCACGATAACAAATCATAAACAAGGGAACATAAGGCAAGGTATCAACAAATAAGGAACAATAAAAGAAAAAAACAACAGCAAAATAAAGAAACAACAACAAAAGAATATACTACAACTCACAATAATTGTTCGTATTTAACAAATAATAATTCTTTGTAAACCTTTTTAAAATGTACCAGGTTTTTACATATTTTATTGCCTTCATCTAAATTTGTCCATATCTCCACACCATGTCTCGTGGGACACATGCTTTTCAAAGATGTTCTGGAGTACTGTTTATCGAAACTAATTTTATCTCTCAAGTTGTATTTAAAGCAGTACTAAGTAACTCTTGCCCTAGAGGCCATAAGCGCAACTGCAGGTGTCGTAGCAAGTTACGATTTTTTAACTTATTAAATGTCTTGGAGAGTAAATACTACGCTGACAGAAAAGGTGAAGGGACAGAGGGATATTGTTCATCCAGTTATACAATGGGAATATTTTTTTCACTTAAACTTGGCTGTAAATACTGTTTAAGTGGCGCTAGCCCGCAGTTAGCTTTGCCCGTTAGCTTCTTCTTCGTGATGCCATTAGTGTGTATTGGTGACTCCGGTCCCGTGGCAGTCAAGTTGCAAATGTGGTTTTCTGTCCAGAGACACCAGGGGGAGATGAAAGACCCCCCAATCATCCCATTAACACTTGTATTACCCCCAGAGGGACTACGGAAAGGATGTATTAAGGTAAACATGTTACTTAGTACTGCTTTAACTTCTCGTTTGCAGAACATATTTTGTAAACTCTCAGGAAGCGACTTTTTTGAGGCTTTGAATATGATTTGTGCCATCTTAAATTCAATAAGGTCCTCACATTTCATTGTTTTTGATTTAAAGAATAATGGTCCTTCATTTTACTTATCGAGCGTTAACTCAATATAGTAATTATTGCGGCAGGCCTAGCTACAGCTTATAAGAGCCTCGACCGGATACCTCCTCGTTTGTCCCTTTTTTGTTTCCTGTAGCTCCTCTTATGACGCCTCCACTGTGCTGCAGGTGTGGAGGCTCTCGGTGCCTCGTCAGTGTTTTAGAAGTCTTAGTCTTTGTAGATCTCAAATGAGCTTTAGATCATCAGCGTGCCTTAGCTGTATGTGTGTTTTGTTTTGCAATAAACGTATATTTACATCAGTACGTTTCAAATAAATAAAACAGTAAATCTAATCCCAGACCTTCCCTAATGGCTAATCCTGGTTCCTAAAGCTCCTCTCAGCCGTTTCCTCCTCACCTGCAGGACACCTGTCTCTGCTCAGGTATCAGCCTCTCCAAACGCTCCTCAGGGAAACACAGGCTTATTATATCCTTCATCTGAAACGTGAGATGTAAACACGGCCTGTGACGCACGGCCCAGCGTGGTGAAAGGTCAGCGCCGGGCCTTTCCGCCGCCTCTGTGACTCTGCTGTTGCGTAATGTGGTTATCAGAGGAATTATGGATCAGTTAACGGCGCGAGAGACGAGGACAATCCATTTCTCCATAACGGCCGGAAACATCACACGCAGAGCCGGGATTATTCAGCGAAGGAAATGGGTTTGACATTTAGGATCCACATAATCCAGTCACACGTTAGATCGTCATTACGCTGGATTTATGCAGCGTCCGGAACTAATGTAGCGACAACAAAGAGGAACGACAACATGAACAAACTGAAGATTTCATATTCCTCCTTAACATCAGAGTTTTAACACAAACATCTCTCTTTACGATGTTTATTCAACAACACAGCCTTTCCCACGCTTATTCATTCACAAATACTGACATGTGTGGTATCCACGTGTGTAATCCATATATATGGCCGTCCCGCCTCTCCTTGGAAGCTAAGCAGGAAGGGCCTGGTCGGTACTGGGATGGGAGACCGTTTGGAAACACCAGGAAGCCTAGTGGATGTAGTGAGTGGTTGGTGGTCGGAGGCAGGGCTGGGCGATATCGATATTTAAGATATATCGATATATTTTTAAATGAGATAAGGATTAAGACCATATCGCATATATCCGGATATTTCAAACTCAGATGAGCTATTAAGTTAACAAAAAGAAACAGATAAACTCAAGCTGATTAAAAAAGTTCTCTTAAACTGAGCACTTTATTTTGTGAACTCTTATAATATATTATATATGATATAAATGCTGCCCTCAGATAAAGATTATTTTATTTTATAGGCTATTGTTTATTAAGACATTTTTTATTTAAATGTGCACCTTACAGAGCTTTGTTATACAGTGTTTATGTTTACATTTTATAGTGAGTTTCCAATAAAACTACTCGTATTTAACTTTGACTTAACATTTCATGTCACAGCTCTCACTTTGCGGAAAACATATCGGGATATATATCGTATATCGATATTCAACCAAAATATATCGGGATATGACTTTTGGTCCATATCGCCCAGACCTAGTCGGAGGGGCCAATGGTACAGACTGGTTGCCGGGCAGCTGTGGCTACAATAGTAGCTTACCACCACCAAGTATGGAGTGAATGAATAATGCAATGTAAAGCGTCTTTGAGTGTCCAGAAAAGCGCTATATAAAACTAATAGGGCTGCACGTTTTCAAGTTTTTCATTAACCGTTAACCGAGGCCCTTAGCGGTTAATACTAGGTTAACCATTAGTGTGCGCACTAACCAACCCCCCCCATGTACCCCCTCCGTTACGTTATACTGACAGACGCAAAGGGGTTTTCATCGTTAACACCTTTATTAAATGGCTGGAACACATTTAAAACTAAATTAATTAATAGAAATAAAAGGCAGTGGTAATGACAGAGCAGTCAAAGTAGGTCACTGACTTGTGTCCACGTGGCCCTACAGTATTTTTATTTATTTTACCTGCAGTCATTTAGACTTTTTTTTTTGAAACATTGTGCAAAGAAACAGTCATTCATGCAACAACAACAACAACAACACTTATCTCTCCACCACGTTTGAACAATAACGAGAAAGGTGAGTTTTGTGCCTTTAGCTTACCTAGCTCCCTCCTAAGTGATGCCCGGGTGTCGGCTGTTGAAGTTGAAGTATATCTAAGCTCTGCAATGCAATACTTGCATTTTGATCCGTCATTCTGGGTTGTAAAGCGTTTCTCCCACGCTGTGCTGTTCATGGCCCGCTTCATATTTAAAAGTTAAACTAGCTAGCCATGCGAGATGACGGCTTCTCGTGAACTAATGTCTGGGAGCGCTCTGGCGGTCTCTGGTGGTGCAATAATGTATTACAAGTATTTTCAATGGCACGGCAAATTATACACGCCAGTTAACCGAGCAAAATGCTTTTACTCGGTTACGCAATTTTTAACGGTTAATCGGTTACCATGGACACAACTAAAAACTAATGTAGTATTATTATTATTATTATTATTATTATATGGTCATTTCCTGTGTGGGAGACAGCAGTGACTAAAGACAGGAGAAATATCCACATGTGCAGACAAAGACTAAACTTTAGGGCTGTTTTCATTCCACTCTTTAACACTTTATAGGCTCCGACTTATCAACATTATGAAGGTTTTAGATCGACCGATATGGGATAGGGCCGAGGCCGATATGCTCGGCCGATTTTCCCAAATGTCTGGTCTATAAACCTGTAAAACATAATCACTTGGCCGCTCCAGCAGAGGCTGATTTTATTTTATTACTTTAACTCAGCAATTGAATTATCCCACATTACCGTCTGCTACAGTGGTGCAGTTGGTAGAGGGGATTGTCTCATGATCGGAAGGTCGAAGGCTCGAATCCCGCCTCCTGAAGGTGCACACTGTCGTTGTGTCCTTGGGCAAGACACTTCACCCACCTTGCATTGGTGTGTGAGTGAATGGGTGAGTGGTTCCTTCCTTCCTTACCATCCAGGTTCTGTGCTTCAAAATGACAATGTCCATATTCACTGAGGTTTAATGAAACTAACCAAAGTTCATGGCAGTGTTTCCCCTGAGGCCTACGGAGTCGACTTCGCTATTTCCAATGCAAAAAACGGGAAATCTCTATCACTTTCAGTCCTGGAGATATTGACTTTTATTGGCGCTAGATTGACCGAGAGCCGATATTGTAAAATCCCCAAATACATCGGTCGACCTCTAGTCTGTTAGGAGTTTTACAGATCTGACATTGAGCTTTGAACTAAAAAAACGAGGCAAGATTTTTATTATTTTTTTCACACAGATTTTTTCACTATAATTAGCTTATTCAAAAATAATTCCAATTCAAACACGCCAGGCTCCTCTCCCTGTCTCTCTCCTCTCCTCTCTCTCCCTCTCTCCTCTCCTCTCTTCTCTCTCCCCGCTCCTCTCTCTCCTCTCTCTCTCTTCCCTCTCTCTCCCCCTCTCTCTCCTCTCTCTCTCTCCCCTCTCTCCCCCTCTCTCTCCTCTCTCTCTCTCCCCTCTCTCCTCTCTCTCCCTCTCTCCCCCTCTCTCTCCTCTCTCTCTCTCCTCTCTCCCCTCTCTCTCCTCTCTCTCCCCTCTCTCTCCTCTCTCTCTCCTCTCTCTCTCCTCTCTCTCTCCTCTCTCTCTCCCTCTCTCTCCTCTCAGCCCTGAACCAGAGGGAAACGTCATGCAGCGATTGACCTCATCAGAGCGTTGTAAAGCTATTTGTGTAACTGACCTCAGACTCTCAGGTATTTTTACGGCTCTGTGGAAATCTAATTCACGAACCAGGACTTCAAACGAACTTCCACAGAACATGGCAACTCGAGGTTTAGTTATAAAGTATTGATCTCATTCATTTGCCTCTGCAGTTTGTATTTAAAGCTCATGTTTGCCTGTAGTCACAGCTCTCACCTGCAGCTTCTCCAACTCAAATCCAGAATTTTCTAAAGTATCTTCCTGTCCTGGGTGAACGGCGACGGCGTTTGTAAAGACGCAGGAGGAAGTGGAGGGGTGAAAGGAGGGCACTGGGGAGACCGGGGGAGGGGCCCCGCGGCGGAGGGGCCCCCGTGAGAAGCACCGCATTCCGGGCCCTCGCTCATGGGAACGTCAGGGAGAGGAAGGTTTCAAGGTCCCAAGTGAGGCTGAGGCGTTAGACCGAGCATTACGATACTAAACTGTCTTTAAGTCCATGTAACGTGTGTTTGCAAACCATAAGAAATCTGCAAATATCGACATTTACATCGGTCGCTCAAAAAGATAATTGTCCTGAACAGACGACAAAAGGCAGAAAAATCACATTACACATTTTTCCCACATTTAAAGCAGTACTAAGTAACGTGTTTACCTTAATAAATCCTTTCCGTAGTCGCTCTGGGGTAATACAAGTGTTAATGGGATGATTGGGGGTCTTTCATCGCCCCCTGGTGTCTCTGGACAGAAAACCATGATTGCAACTTTCCTGCCTCCGGGTCAGAGTCACCAATACACACTAATGGAATCACGAAGAAGAAGCTAACAGGCTAACGGGCAAAGCTAACTGCGGGCTAGCGCCACTTAAACAGTATTTACAGCCAAGTTTGAGTGAAAAAATGATCTCCATTGTGTAATTGGATGAACAATATCCCTCTGTCCCTTTGTCTTTTCTGTCAGCGTAGTATTTACTCTCACGGACAATTAATGAGTAAAAAAACACAACATGTACGACACCTGCAGTGGCGCGTATGGCCTCTAGGGGCATGAGTTACTTAGTACTGCTTTAAAAAAAAAAAAAAAAAATCAATTTCTTTTTAACAATGTTCTTCCAATGTTTTGGCATTTCTCCTCAAATTAAAAAAGAATTATTTTATTTTTTTGGAAAGTTTTTTTCTTAAAAAAAATAACTCAAAATGTTTTCATATTTATTTCACATTATTTTTTTAAGTTTTTCTAATTTTTTTTAAATTTTTTAAACAACTTTTTCAATGTCTTTTTCAAAGTTATTATTATTATTTTTTTACAATTTAAAAAAAAAGTTCCCTTTTGTTTCTTAATAAGAAAAAGAAATCCCAATTATTTTCAACATATTTCTCAAATTTTTTCTCAATTTTTTCTGCAATGTTTTAAACCATTTCCCCCCAATTTTCTGACATTGGAGTTAAACTCGATATTTGTACATGTTGCATATCCTCCAAACAGCAATTCTTAGTAGTAGTAGTAGTAGTAGTAGTAGTAGTAGTAGTAGTAGTAGTAGTAGTAGTAGTAGTAGTAGTAGTAGTAGTAGTAGTAGTAGTAGTAGTAGTAGTAGTAGTAGTAGTAGTAGTAGTAGTAGTAGTAGTAGTAGTAGACAGGACACTCCTCTTTAAGCCTCTTTGTAAACGTCCGTTGTCTGAAGCACTTTTCTCTCACAAAAGGAGGAATTCTTTGGCTCTCACTCGCCACAGTAACAAACATTCCTGTGTCCTGGAGCAGACGAGGAATGAAAAGTTTAATCTGGCTCTGCGTAAACTCTTCTTCTGTGGTTTGGTCTGAATGAGAAAGCAGATTTCTCTTCAGTGAGAGGTATGTCAGTATGTGGAGGTTCTTCTGGATCCTTTACGTTTGTTCCCCGTCGCTGCAGAAACGGATGATTTTAGCACTTCTTGTTGTAAACGTGCAGTTGTTGTTGTTCAGCTGTGGATGTGGACACAGGTGTCTCCGTAACGACTGCAGCTGAGCTTTTACTGCAGCCAAAGGAAAGATCGCAGTCTGTTTCTTCAATCCACGCTTTCTGGGGCCAACTCCTGAGTCCTGGCTTTATTTGCTCTGCGGCACCTGGCATGAAAAGACTGGGCACCGTCCCATTCACTCAAGCCCTGATTCGATTCCATTTCCAATTTTAAGTTCCCGATTTCGAATTTTTCCAATTTATTATTTTTTAACCTTTTTTTAAGAAAAGAGTATGACTCATTCATACCAATGTTTCTTTTGTTTTAACATCTGCATTTTTGTCCTTGTAACAAACTGCAACTGTCTCAGTAAGAGAACTGTACATTACAAAACATTACAAGACATGAAAATGAACTATAATCATTTTGACACGAGTGCTTGTAAATGTACATGTTTTCAGCATAAATAAGATGTGTAGAAAAAGCAAACATTTTGAGATTATATTTATTTTACCAAACTTTTTTTTTTTTGCAGTTTGAACATAATACTACCATTTATAACTAATTTCACAGTGCAGTTTTTTCACCCTGAACGCCTCACAGCCTCCCGGTGCAGCCTTTGTAAACATAAGGAGGATAAAGACATGACGGCTCCTGTAGGTTTTGGATTATTTGACAAACGAACATTTGATGAGGATTTCAGCAGAATCAGAGCAGGTCGGTCAGATGTTTGTCAGTTTACGATCTTTGGTAAACTTCTGTCATAATGCTAAACTCTGTGTTAGCCGCTAACGCTAATCTCGTAGCCGCTAACTTTAGCTGCGTCTGCTGCTTCGATGCCAACACGTGTTTGTGTTTACATGGTGTGGCGTGTGTTGGGGTGTGGCTTGTGTTGGGTGTGTGGCGTGTGTTGGGGTGTGGCTTGTGTTGGGTGTGTGGCTTGTGTTGGGTGTGTGGCTTGTGTTGGGGTGTGGCGTGTGTTGGGGGTGTGGCTTGTGTTGGGGGTGTGGCGTGTGTTGGAGGTGTGGTGGGAGGAGGTGTGGAGCTTGTCTTGAGAAAAAGTTAGTGTCGTTAGATACAACGAGCTATGTTCTGGTCGGGCAAAATGGAGCAGCTCAGGGCGGCTTTAAAATCGATTATTTTATTTTTTACATCGATTCACATTTTACGCATATTAAATCCATTTTAAATAGATTTTCGATGAATCGTTACATCCCTGGTTACTGGGGAAGAATGTTTAGGTTCTACTGGTACTGAAGAAATAATCTTCTGTCTTTAGAGCCGAGTTTTGATGCTGTTGGTCCCGGGACAGCCGTAAAGGAAGTGACTTGGTCTCAGCTCAAATTAAGGATTTCCCCCCATCTTTTTCTCCTTTTCCCAATTTGTTTCCCTCATTTTTGCCCATTTTTCTCACTAATATTTTATCTATTTTCTCCCAATTTTTTTCATAATTTTTGCCTAATTTTCCTCAATTTCTGCCAACATTTTTTCAATTATTTTGCCCCATTTCCTCCCCAAATGATTCCCCATTTAACCCGCTATAGTAAATTTGCAGATCTTCCAAACATTATTGTTCTGTTTCTGGCTCTAGACGACACATATTTTCACATAGGTCTGGGGAAACAGTATCGCTCAGGTATCGGTATCGAAGACAAAGTATCGTTTAAGTATCTGATCTTGTGTTGCCCATCTCTGCTCACAAAACCTTTGGAAAATGGAAATAAATGGTGGAATAAACCTAAACTAACCCCGGATCCCACAGAGAGGAGCGAGGTTGTTTCCTGAAAGGTCAAAGCCGCGGCGATGATGAAGAGCTCTGTGTCTGGGGGCGTCCCGTGGATGAAGTGGGACATTGTGCGCCGTGTCCCACATAAAGGATGACTCGGCTCAGATCTGAGGAGCCGGGGCCGGGCTTTGTCTCTGGGGGAGGGAGGAATGTGGAGGTAAATATCGGCGAAATGTGGAAACTGCTCCTGGAGGATCGTTCACTTTTGCCCGGGAAAACTTTAACCCCTTTAACTTAAGCTTTTTAGTCACTTTTCTGTTGCTCCTTTTTGGCTTCTTTGTTACATTGTCAGTGACAACAACCAAATAATGGAAAGAACCAGGTTTAAATGTCTGGAGATGTTGTTGTAAGAGTGGAATGAAAAATTGCAAAGTTGACTTTTTTTGCGCTTTGAGTTTTTGTAACATTATTGTTCAGCCTGGATAGTTTCTTCCAAACACCTTGTGGGAAGCTGGCCATGAGTGATCAACATGGACAGGCAGACTTGACAAATATAACTCTTACCAGGCTGTATTTATTCTTCACACAAAAGAAACTTCTCCATGTCACTTGCATGAACAAAAATGGCCTCTCCTCATGGGAAAGGACCTCCCACCGGTAAGTACCATTAGCTTGATAGGTGAGTTCAAACTATACATTTAGTTGGTAGGTTTTAAACATTTTACATAAAAACATGTGTTGTGTCCAAAATTATAACTGTTCAAATCAAATTAATAAACACAATACAAACCAAAATCAAAGCAAAGTTTAAACCAATTTCCCCCCTGCCACATGGTTCAGCCTGGGCTTTTAAAATGGCCGACAAGGACCACGCCTTCCCTTTGTTCCAGCCATGTACAGGTAAGTTTGTATACAAATAAACAAAGTCTTAAAACGGACAATATGAAGTGTAATCATTAACTTAAACAAATGGAGGAATCCGGTGGGTTATTGTTAGCTGAGGGATATGGCAAATGAAACAAAGTGTCCAAAATAAATACTGGGACAAACCCACTTTGTCACACACCTTATTTTAAGTTTGAAAATGTGAAATATCCAAACCAATGTCCTCTTTAATCTTCTCCTCACTCGTTTGGCCTCAGTGGCTTTGGAGAATTGGTCAAACCCAACAGAAATTGAATTCACACTGACGATGATCTAAATTTCCTGCCAAATAATGACATTGCTCAGCTATTTTACTGGATATGTTCATAGAAAATTTAAAAAAATGGTCCGAAGCACATCCAGCTGCCGTTTTGACACCTTCATTCACCTTTATCGCTTGGATATCGAGGTTAGAGCTGCTGTAACCGAACCACACGGGGCTGAGGGTTTGTTTTTCCCTGCCTTGCGCCTCCACCGAGAACATGTCTGTCTGAGTGACGGACATGTTCTCCAGTCAGAGTATTGAAGATGGTTATTTTAGTAACAGAAGGTTTGTTTACCTGCTTAACTAGTTTTGTGTCGTGTCTTAGGCTCCTTACATGGATTTACCAGTCAGGAAGGAGGGTTTGAACTAAGAAGACGGTACGGACCTTTTTCAAAGACTTATTGAGCCGCCTTTGGCCAGTCAGACGTGTTTGTTTGCGCTGCAGTTGCTATAAACAAACTCCACATGGGTCTGTATGGGTCATGGAACTATCATTTCATTGTGCAGCTGGTTGTGGGCGGGGCTTCCTTTGATCATGGCCGTACGTACGCGCATATCATTATATTAAGCCGCGTCGAATTAATCTTTACAGCAGCTCTTTGACGTAAATATGAGGCGGATTTTCATAAAACATTCAGAGATTTATGGAGCTGAATACGAAGAGTGAGAGAGAGCCATGTTTATTAGAGAAACATCTCCTCTTTGCCTCTCGCACATTTGTTTGTTGTTGCTGATGAAGCTAAAATGTAATAACTGAGAGTTTAATCACAGTTTTGGAAGTTTAGCTGCAGCTCGATGCTCAACAGCATGAAAAAAAAAAATCTCAATATCTGTCAGAAAAATTACAATATGTTTTTTTTTGTCAAAATCGTGCAGCCCTGATATTTACCTGTAGAAATCCTGAATATTGTAAAACGTATCTTCATAGTAAAGTTCTAAGCCTTTGTAAATAAGAGTGAACGATCTTTATTCCACATGCTTAACATCCACAAAGCCTTTTTACATTTCTCGCTTCAGGCCAAAGGCGTCGGACACATTTGTCTCTCAAAGCTCCTAACGACCTCCCATTAACGGCCGTCATTTACATCTCCTTCGTCAAAGCGCCTCTTCTCCCCATAAATAAAATATCTCCTCCTTCTCTGTCTGTTTTTTAATTTTATTTAAAGATGTCCGCCCGCCGTCGTGGGCCTTTGTTGGCCTTCGGGACGGCGTCGAGGCGTGAAATCGCTCGGACGTCTCTGAGAAGCTGCGTCTCATTGAGGATTCGTGGAGCTCGCGGTGATCCCGGCGACGCTCGGAGTCTTGGCGAGCGGAGGAGGATTAGCTCGGGGAGGGGGGGTGTTACGTTCCATATTTTGGCAACGGCGCTGAATTTTAATCCGACGCCGCTCGCCTTTTGCCAAATCGCAGCTTCTTGTTTTTGTCGAGGGGAGATTTAGCCCAAAGAAATGTGTCCGAACTGCTGTCTCTGCTTTTGTTTCCTCACAGACTCTTTACGGTCAAGAGTTCACAGGAAGTGACCGGAGGAGCAGCGCCATGTTGGAAACGAGGCAAATCTTATTCCAGTATTGCAACTCCAATTCAAGTTTGTAGTGTTATCTTTAGAGTCCTCATTGCAAACATATCCAGAAGCTTTACATTTACAGCTGCAGTGAAAGTACGACTAATCATTTAAATGAGCTGTGCTGCTGTCGGAAAGATGAACACACTGGGAAAAGTACAATCTTAAAGAGGGGGTATTATGCTTTTTCCAATCACATAGCACCAGTCTATAGCATACTACAATGATGACGTAACCTTCTGTTGGTCTGTATATGCAGTAAATTAAAATAACTGCCTTGAATAAAATTGCTCTCTCAAAATGGCTGTACTGAACGTCTTGAAATAGGCCTCTGTCTCTTTAAGAAGCTTTCCGACACGCCCCCTTCAGCACACTGCTGTGGCATCTAAACAACACTACTGTGCGGGGAGGGGGCTCTGCTGAGCTGAGGAGCAGTGGTTGGTGGCTTGGCTGGTGACGAAAGGTCCAGAGGCGTCTCCAGGAGGTGGGGGCGTTCCTAGGAGGACTGAGGCATAGCTACACCTAAAATGGCTGCCGTCTAAGTTTTTACTGATTACTCAAAAATATGTGAATGAGCCAAGGCAACACTCCAGGCATGTGTTTAATGAGGGAATGACATAATAACATGATATAAAGCTTGAAAAAGTCCATTTTACATTTTTAATACCCCCCCTTTAAGGCGAGACACGGTCAGTGAAACTAGGCCTGACACGATAACGAATTTGAAGTTCAATATATTGAGGCAGGAAAGTATCGCGATAAACGATATTATCGACTCTGACGATACTCGATACTGTCAACTCTCAGGCCTAAAAATGGCAGTAAACCTTTGATCTAAAAGTGCATCATCCATCCATCTTTTTCCACTTGTCTGTTGCCGGGTCGTGGGGCAGCTGTTGGAGCTGCACCAGCCCCTATGGCTCCTCCTGCAGGTGGTGGGTCCACAGAAGGACGGCCTCATGGTTCTAACCGGGCCTGTTGGTCTCTCATAAGGAGCTTCTGAACCGCTCTTTGTCTGACCCGTCACCTAGGACCTGTTTGCCATGGGAGACCCTACCAGGGGCACCAAGCCCCCGACAACAGAGCTCCAGGATCATCCAGGCTCAAACCCTCCACCACGTTAAGGTGGAGGCTCCAGGAGGGGTCAAATGTCTCTACATTACATTTTTTTCACCTGTAGCATCGCCTTTACTGAGATAAGTGACTTAAAATCGCTTGAATAAAGGTTCTTTCTGTTGACTTTGAGTCGGTTGAACTCTAATTTAATCTATGATCAGATAAAGAGAAATGCTGACGCCAAAGGAACAAACATAAATCCCACTTGTATCAGACAAACTCACAGTAAAAGTTCTTTTTCACTTGAAATGATATAAAATAATCTAATTTAAGACAAACTGTGCTTGTTCCGTTGGCGATAACAGGTTTAACGTCATCTTAGTTTGTGCTGCTGTAAACAATGTTCTGACCTGTTTTGTGTGGAATCCACCCAAAAAACACCTTTAAATCTAAACGACGGAAGTCTGAGTGCTCTAATTCATATGACGACTTGCTTCATCGCGTTTCCTGTTTACCAGCTTATCTACAGAAATGTGTCAAAGTTCTTCAGATCCGTATCAGAAACATTTGCTGAGTCTGAGTCAACATCCTGCTCATTACAAGCTCCACTTCACCTTCCCCTCGGGCCAGAGCGCCGTAAAAGTTACATTTCAGGTAAAAGAATCTCCCATTGTGAGTGGAGAGAAGAGGAGAAGCCAAGACAAACACCGTGAACGTCTGTGAGGAATCAAAACCTCAGGAACAACAGAGTCACGTCACTTTGGGTGAATACGAGACGATCAGACGCGTTTAGGCCATAAAAGACTCTGAGTTCTTCCTGTGAGCTCATCTCTGTGCTGTTGGTGACGAGGAAATGTGACGCTCCAGGCCGTGCATATTTATTTTCTTTTGGGGTGTTTAGTTCACCTGTGCAGGCAGGAGGGACACGCCCATCAGAGTTAGAGCTGCACGATTCTCCTTTAACGCATCGAAACTGAGCATCGAGCTGCGGCTGTACGGACATTTTCCCCAAATTATTTCACATTGTTCACACATTTCTAGACATTGGCGATGAACCCGATATTGTAAACATTGATACATTGTACCTAACAAAATGTATTACTCTGTAACAATGTGCAATAACTTGTACCTAAGGGTTAGATACACAATGGAATAATATGTATTAGTACTTTGTAGGTACATAATGTAATAGAATACGAGAGCCTTAGAGTTAGAGTTATGTCCTATTTGTACTAAATTTAGTTCGGTACAATGTATTAGGGCTGAACGGTATGGACAAAATTTCATATCTCGATATTCATGCCAGATATCTCTATCGATACGATATAACTAAGGGTTGGGTGAAAACCAAGCATTTTTCAGAAAATAAAATCATAATACAAAAGAGTGCAGTTTTATTGATGAAAATCTATATCGTTTATATCTTGCTTTTTCAATTTTAATATTTTGAATGTTCGTATCTTGATATAAATACGATAACGATATATTTTTCTTTTGCGATATTGATATCTTGAATGTTCATTAATCGATAACGATATATCTTTCAGCCCTACAATGTATCAAGGTGTAAAATAAAGTGATACTAATTATTGTTCTGTTTTCTGGTTCTAGACGACAGTTATTTTAGTAAAGGTATTGGAAATCATTCAGGAAGGGCTGTGCAATTAATCAAATTCTATTATGATTTTGGTTATTACACTAAACGATTACAAAAATAGCAAAATCGAGAAAAAGTGATTATTAAGGATAATAATCGCGTCTGATCCAGCGTTATTGAACTGTTGTATTTGATCATTTGAATAATTTTTACATGTAGCTCTTGAGAAAACGTTACTGATCAGTGCTGACCTTTTGCTGAAAGGAGAACAGAAGTTCAGAAGCCTCTGATTCCTTTGTCCAGGCGCTGGTTTTGTGAAGAAGAGTCTAAAACTCTTCTTCTCAACGGAGCTCAAAGCAAACGAGCATCATTAAATTGTTTCTGTTTCCTTTTGCTTTGGTCCGATGTGATGATGTCATCAGGCGCTTGGTTGTTTGCTTGCGCAGGTGTGACAGAGATCTCTCAATAGGGGATTAGTTTAGAAATCTGAGCAGATTTAATATAATTTGGGATTTTTTAATTGTCCAAAGAAAATATTTAGATTAATAAATAAATGAAACAAATAAATATATATTTTTAAAGGCAACACATAATCGTGGATAATTGTGATTTCAATTACAGTGGTTCCTCGTTTATCGTGGGGGTTACGTTCCAAAAATAACCCGCAATAGATGAAATCTGCTTTATTTTCTTACAATTATTATATATGTTTTAAGGCAGTAAAATCCCTCACTCTTTATACACTTCTCTCACTGGTTCACTCGGGTTCTCCTTATGCCTTGTGTCACATTACAGTGGGGATGGAAACATCGTCTCCGCTGTGCGATTGTTCAAACTAAGAGACAATCGCAGCTACGACTTAAGTTTTATCGTAGCAGTTTCAGCTTCAGAAGGCGAGTGTTTACCTCAGGCGAGCGCCACATGCTAACGGGGTTTATTTCCGCAGAAAAATGCAGAGAAAGTCCAGTAAAACTCTGAGTCAGACCCGCTCATGCCCGGCCTGTGTTGCTGTGACTCCAGCCGTGAGCAGTGATGTGTTGACGGGACACTGACAGATTCTCTCTGCAGTGAGAGGAGGCTCACTCTGCGACTAGCCAATCAGGACGCAGAACACAGTGAGCGTATGGCATTCATACACTGTAAAAACATGCAACATTGTACCAAAATAAATCTGCAAAACAGCGAGGCCTTGAAAGGTGAACTGCGTTATAGCGAGGGACCTCTGTATTACTAAAATAATTATGATGATTCGTTTTTTTTCTATAATTAAGCAGCCTTATGTTCAGGTATCAGTATCAAGTATCATTTAAGCGCTGGTATCGAAAAAACTGCAAATCATTTCTCCAACTCTTTAGTCCTTCTGTCGCTGAACGGTTGAATTCTGAAGGGACTGTGTTTATTAAGTGACATGGACGAGTTTAAATGTGCTCTATTTTATTATTGTTCTGGAAATATACTTTATCGACTTTGGTCTGAACTGTTGGGACTGTCTGTGAAATGTTGGGAGTTTTCTGAATCTGCGTCGTCTTCGTTCCAGCACATTTTAAGACCGTTATAAAAGATTCGATGGCGATTGTTCCCCACACTGGAGAAAATGGCGTCTTGTCTTGGCAAAACGTCTTAAAGTGCTGGAATGAAGACGATTTGTGCTGAACTGAATGAGGAACATGTTGGTGAGAAACGTTTGCAGCCTTTGAGACGTGTTTGTTTGATAAGAAGAAACCTCGTGTCCTTTCGCAGAAGTCCTCGCTGTGTCTTTAAACGTGTGAAACGGATGCAGTGTGTGGTTTGACACGGCTCTGCGGGTTTCAGTCTCTACATGGCACTTCCGCCGCAGAGAGGGGCACGTCTGAAAAGGCACAAGATGAAGAGGAGGGAGGGAGCCAAGATGGAGGCGTGATGTTTACTCCGAGGCAACAGCAGGTCTTTATGACCAGGGCAGAGCTGCAGAGTCACAGTCAGTGGGCACAAGTTAAACCTATGCTCACTGGAGTTTAGGTTAAAAGGTTGAAAGCTAAGACCTACAAAACTCATCTTCTTCCTCGTCACTTTTTTGATATTTTATTCATTGCTTTTTTTTCATGTTTTTGTCTCATTTTTGTGGCTATTTTGACACTTTTCTTTTCCCAAGGAGCTTTTAGATATGGGTAAAGCCAAACTGGACAGAATATGCTTGGTTCAGGTGGGGGTTAAGAGGTTAATAATTCACCGATTCACAATATTCATACACAAGGCCATTGAAAGTGCATCAGATTACAGATCAAATCAATCTATAAAACATCAAATAATGACAGTAAAAAGCAAAAGAGTGCAGATAAAATACTTTCAGAGTCATATTCACAGCCTCATGAGACTGTTCCAGGTTTGAGCTTTAGCCTCAGCGTGTTTAGTCCTTACTCTGGGACAGACCCCTCCCTGACATGGTTCATACGGCTCTAACATGTCAGAGATGGACTTCGGACTCGTGCACAAGCAGAGCTGCTTTAAATTCTCTTCTCTGTTTCCATACTCACCTGCAGCGTCTCGCCTTAAAGGGATACTTCGGGATTTTTGACATAGGGCCTCATTTCCTAGTTATCCAGAGTGTTGTTGATGTCTGGAGATATTGTTTTCTTAAATTCATGCAGTTCTTATATTTGAAGAGTCTAGTGGCGCTAGGCTAGGGCAAGGCTAAAGCATTTCTATGGTATCAGTTAGCCTGCATTAAAAACAGTCTGACCCACTCCACAGTGCACCTGAGGTAAATCACTTATAACACCAGACTAACCATATAAATGTCTGTGTTAATAGAATAATGTTTGAAATATAACTGACCTTGTATCACATGAATTGCCGCATTTTGAGGGACTATTTTCTCGCAGATCACTCCGCCGCTGCGTTAGCTTACAGCCACGAAGCTGATGCTGCTCAAATATAAGTTATTTTAAATGATTCTATTAACACAGACATTTATATGGTTAGTCTGGTGTTATAAGTGATTTACCTCAGGTGCACTGTGGAGTGGGTCACACTGTTTTTAATGCAGGCTAACTGATACCATAGAAATGCACTAGCCTAGCATTAGCCTAGCGCCACTAGACTCTTCAAATATAAGAACTGCATGAATTTAAGAAAAAATATCTCCAGACATCAACAACACTCTGGATAACTAGGAAATGAGGCTCGGTGTCAAAAATCCTGAAATATCCCTTTAAAGGTGCACTTCTAGAGGTTTACTGTTGTCTGTTGAGTTGAAAGGATACGTTTGTGGCATTAAAGATATTGTGTCTTGTTGTTAAAGAATGGAATTTGACTTGACTGCCTGTACAAGCCCTGACTTAGTTCTAATTGTATACTACGAACTTTCCTCTCCCTGCAGTTCTTTTCTCTCTCCACAGCCTGAGCTCCGTTTCCTGCTCTGATCATGTTTGCATTTCCTGAGCATTAAACCGTTTGCTTTCACTCACACTGAGCCTAAAGGTCGACCGGTTATTGACCAGCTGTGTCCTATTTTAAACCCTGATGTTATTGACCCGTCACAGCTGTGTCGATATGAACCAGCCTGACCCACAACAGGAACATAAACACAGCAGCTGGTGTGAACGATGAAAAGGTTCAGCTCATAGGTTTGATCCTAATCTTCTTTTTCTGAAGTTATTTTGCTTTGTGAAAGGACTGTTTATCTTAAAACATGGAGGAAATGCTGTTCTGACCTGCTCCCGCTGGTCATTACAAATCAAACAGAATTAGGGCAGGCGAGCTGTGGACCTGTTGTTGGGTCCCCCTCTCAATACGATTATAAAGCGATTATAAAGCGGTTCACAACATCAACTAGTTAGAGCAGCAGGGTGGGGGCTCGCTGGTGGGGGGGGGGGCTACCACCCTCTACCAGCTTGCCACACAATACCCTGGCTTTTTAACACACCTCACAAACAAGGAAAACAATCAAAACCACTGACAGAACAATCTTAACCAACATTATTACAGTGGAAGCAGGTCTGATAGAAATGAGAAATATGATAAATTTGAAGATTATACTTTGAGAATGATGATATTGTGATTGTTATTATGGTGATGATAATAATATGTATAATAAATATGTGCACTAGTAATGTATGTGTTATGTATATACTGTATATGTATACATGTCTTTATGTGTGTATATATATATGTATATCTAAAACATTATGACTATTTAAACAATAAGTAAATCAATAGAATGGTGACCAGAATGGTAATATAAGCAATGATATAAAAAAATAAGAGAAAATTATAAAACTAAGTAAATACACTCAGAAATCACAAACATTTCTATTTGTATTGTATTGTATTGTATTTTGAAATTGGGGTAGGCACTTATAAGCTTTCTTGCTTCTGCCTATACTGTACTCCTTTTGAGTTATTTATTTTATTTTTTTCATGGGTTTTTTGTGATAATGTCAATGAAATGATGTAAATATTATATATAATAACGCACTGTAAATAATAGCTCAAATAAATACACTTTAAGGGAATGTTTACAGGAGGCTCTTGGTGCTTTAAAAAGTCTCTGCAGCCGAACTCGGTTTGCTCAAAGCTGCACATGATCAACACCAGCACATTTGAAAGCTAAGAACCTCAAGAGTTTAGCTTAGTTTATTAATGTATTTATTTATTTGACAGGGACATGTACAGGAGCATTAATCAGCATATGGCAGGGACTGAGTGACTTTATCGTTTATTTCCAAACAGGTTTAAACTCCAGGGGGAAAAGTGGAAATGAAATGGGGGGGAAAAAATAGAAACAAGTGGGAAGAAATGTGGACAAAAACAGGGGGAAAGTGGGGGAAAAAGAGGTAAAAAAAAAAAGAAAACATAAATGTAAAAACTTGTGAAAAAAATTGATGGAAATTGAGGAAAAAGAAAGATTTTTTTTTGTATTAAGGAAAAAAAAGTAGAAACACTGTGAAGAAATTGGTAAAGTGGGAATTTGTTGGGGGGAAATAGTAACAAGTGGAAAAAAAGGAAAAACAAGAAGAAAAAATAGAAAAAAGTACATTTGGGGGAAAAAATGGGGGTAAATTCAGAAAAAAAAATTGAGGGAAAATGTGGCTTTTTTGTTTTTAGAATAATCTGTGTGTGTGTGAGGGTAAATATCTCTTCATCGTTATGGAAAGTCCCCCTGTATATGGAGATGCTCTTTCCTGTCAGTATGGCCCTGGCCTGATCTGAACACGTGTCACAAAGGTTGAAATCGTGCGGCGTTTTTCCACATTTGCTCAGAGTCCAGTGGGAAAATCTGAGTGTAAAGCCGTTCTCCCTGAAATAATCCCAAACTGGGCTAAACTTCGAAACGCCGCGGTGTAATTTTGGTAAACCCGAGGCCGTAATGACGGGTCCGGAGCAGCAGGAGCCTGTGCCCCGAGCCGGCCCACGTTTCCCATGAGCCTCCTGTGCTGCCTGCGCTCGGCCCATTTGTTTGAACTGGCTGCGACCGAACGCAGCCTCCATCAGATCCAGAGTCATTACTGTAATTATCTTCTATATTTAACCCACAGAAACCAGGACGCGCAGGAAGCAGCGACGCTCCCACACTTTTCCACAGAGCGCAGTGGAACTGAGTCTGGGCTGTGGATTTGTAAATGACCGTCTGACGGTTCCCACGAGCTCAACGTTTAAACTCGAGGGTTACATGTGACATTTCAGTCGTTTTATGGAGAAACTTGAATATTATAAAGGTCAGGGGCAACTGTTGGCCCCATAGACATTAATATGGACCTGTTGTGATCTTTGCTTTGTATCAGTGGCACAGTCGTGTCTGCGTACACTGGAGTGTGAATGACAGTGAATGGTTGACACATGGTTCCTTGTTGTAAAGCGCTACTATATAAGTATCCTGCAGGTGAAGCCCCTTTAAAGAGGGGGTATTATGCTTTTTTCAATCACATAGCACCAGTCTATAGCATACTACAATGATGACGTAACCTTCTGTTGGTCTGTATATGCAGTAAATTAAAATAACTGCCTTGAATAAAATTGCTCTCTCAAAATGGCTGTACTGAACGTCTTGAAATAGGCCTCTGTCTCTTTAAGAAGCTTTCCGACACGCCCCCTTCAGCACACTGCTGTGGCATCTAAACAACACTACTGTGCGGGAGGGGGCTCTGCTGAGCTGAGGAGCAGTGGTTGGTGACTTGGCTGGTGACAAAAGGTCCAGAGGCGTTTCCAGGAGGTGGGGGCGTTCCTAGGAGGACTGAGGCATAGCTACACCTAAAATGGCTGCCGTCTAAGTTTTTACTAATTACTCAAAAATATGTGAATGAGCCAAGGCAACACTCCAGGCATGTGTTTAATGAGGGAATGACATAATAACATGATATAAAGCTTGAAAAAGTCCATTTTACATAATACCCCCCCCTTTAACCTTAAACACAATAGATTGTTCACATTTGTCTCCGCTCTTCTGGTTGAAGCCATTGTCGGGCTGGACAATATGGCAAAAAAAATGTGTCACGATTTTTTTTCTCATATTGATCGATCTCGAATTTCTATTCAATTTTAGTTTTAACTCTGGTTCTAAAGCTTCAAAATGACATCCAGCATGTCCATATCCACTTTAACCGGTGAAAGTTTTTAAAGTGCTGAGAGCCAAAACTGGCATCGGTTCAGTATCAAGTATTTGTAGCTGATACCGATATCATATTTTTACGGTGTCGGCTCCGATATCTGATACCAGTATCGGATCATTGCATCCCTGATTTCTTATTTCTTATTTATATTGGTACTTTCCCCCTCTTCTGGTTTGACAGATATTGACAGGTATTCCAGAATAGCTATGAGTAGAGTTGGGGAGTAAATGCTTAAGCACTGCTCTTGGTGCTCTGGGGGATCCAGGCACAGCACGAGGAAGTACTTAAAAGGCCTTTAGTTATTTAGATGCCAAAGCCAACACGTTTCGACCCCCAGGTCTTCATCAGGGCTTAATACAAAGAGTTAAAGAGTTTATCATTAATGGTGAGTGAGTTTATAACAATCATAGTCTTCATTTTTGTAATTATACGCCATATTTATACATAAATATAATGACAATCAATGTGAAAGTATCTAAAAGTATTCAGAATACAGGACTCTGATTAGACAAAGACAACATACATTTTAAGGCAAGTATTCCGTATCTAAATATAATGTGAAAGTATTCTCCCCAACACTGTTTATTAGTTAAAACATCTTTGTTTTTATCTTTATTTGGACATAAGTATCAACACACGTTAGTCCAGTACTATATGATCCTCCAGTGTTAAGCGTTCACTTCCACACGCCTCTGACCGCAGCACCCGGGGAGTCAGGCTGATGGTCTGAATCACCTGCTGGAGGATTCCCCTATTGTACATGTTTTTAGTGGTAGAGGAAACCTGATCCTCTCAGTCTGTGCCTGTTTCTCTGTAAAAGTGTTTAGTTTGACCTTCCCTTGGTTCCGTCAGTCCTTCAGTGGAGCTCACTGACCTGTTCAGGGTTTTAACTTCGTCAAAACATTTAAACATGTTCCAGCTCTCACTCCCAGAGTAACCGGGCCCTTATGTAACCCCTCTGTGCTGTGTTTGTGGGGGCCTCAGAGGGGCCTCAGTGGGGCACTCAGTGGGGCACTCAGTGGGGCACTCAGTGGGGCACTCAGTGGGGCACTCGGAGGGCCCTCGTGTGTGGCGCAGTCTGGTCTCTGCTGCTCCACCTGGGTTTAATCAGAACAAAGAACATGGACTTAGTGGATCAGATTCTTCCCTAAAGCTCCCGACGCCACAAACCAACGCAGGGGTTGTGGACTGAGGGGAACTTTGGGCCACAGAGAGTCAAGATATTCATTTTAGAGCAGACATTATGCAAAATTAACGTTGTTGCCACATTATTTAAAGGGATATTTCAGGATTTTTGACATTGGGCCTCATTTCCTAGTTATCCAGAGAAAAGAACTGCAGGGAGAGGAAGGTTCGTAGTATGCAATTACAACTAAGTCAGGGCTTGTACAGGCAGTCAAGTCAAATTCCATTCTTTAACAACAAGACACAATATCTTTAATGCCACAAATGTTAAAAAAAAACAATCAACGCATTTATCATTTCTAAAGATTTGTATCCGTTCAACTCAACAGACAACAGTGACATTGGGCCTCATTTCCTAGTTATCCAGAGTGTTGTTGATGTCTGGAGATATTTTTTTCTTAAATTCATGCAGTTCTTATATTTGAAGAGTCTAGTGGCGCTAGGCTAGGGCAAGGCTAAAGCATTTCTATGGTATCAGTTAGCCTGCATTAAAAACAGTCTGACCCACTCCACAGTGCACCTGAGGTAAATCACTTATAACACCAGACTAACCATATAAATGTCTGTGTTAATAGAATCATGTTTGAAATATAACTGACCTTGTATCACATGAATTACCGCATTTTGAGGGACTATTTTCTCGCAGATCACTCCGCCGCTGCGTTAGCTTACAGCCACGAAGCTGATGCTGCTCAAATATAAGTTATTTTAAATGATTCTATTAACACAGACATTTATATGGTTAGTCTGGTGTTATAAGTGATTTACCTCAGGTGCACTGTGGAGTGGGTCACACTGTTTTTAATGCAGGCTAACTGATACCATAGACATGCACTATGACTACACATGACTTTCTCTCAATTATGGCTACAAAACGGTCAGCTGGTTTTCATTTCATATTTAGATTTTGCTGTAATATCGTCCCATCCCTGTTGGTTCATCAGCAGCAGCATCTCGTTCTCTCTTTTTGTCGACGCCGCGACTCCCACCTCGTCTTCGTCACCGATGTTTCACGGGACCCTCTCAGACCCCGCTCCTCTGTGACTCAGACCAGGTTTTTCCGCTCCCGTCTGGTCCCAATCCAAACAGCCCCGAGTCTGGTCCTAAAATAACAGCCGCTTATGTAACTTACTGCAAACGACGAGGAGCCACCGCCGGGCGGACTCCCAACGGGGCGGGACTTTTGGGTTTTATTTGGACGCGGCAGCGAAGAGACGTCCAGTTTTAAAGTGGTCGGATCCTGCAAAGCTGAGGATTAAGGCGAGACGCTGCAGGTCAACAGGGGAAATAAATGTAGTGATATCAATTTGACACTTTACTGGAGATCACTGGCATGACTATGAGGCCACGTGTGTTTGAGTGGAGTCTGATGGAGCGACTAAAGTGCAGATTGTTAAAGTATTAAGCTTTTTTCAATCTCATAGCACCAGTCTATAGCATACTACAATGATGACGTGTCCTAACCCTAACCCTAAAACCACATCTTGACCTTCAAACAGTCCTTCAAATAAGTGAGGACCACCCAAAATGTCCTCACTTTCCAAAAATGTCCTCACTCTTTTGGTTAAAAACTCAAACTGGTCCTCACAATGTCGCAATTACAAGAACACACACACACACACGCACACACAGGACCCACAGAGCGTCATCTGGAACCGACCAAAACACCGGGGCCGAGGGGAGTTCGGGAGAAAGAGGAGAGAGACCGGGGGCTATTTTTAGCTTCATCGAAAACAAGAATGAGTCCAGAAATAGTGGAGCTGTTGTGAAACCAGTGAGCGATCCAGGAGCCGGCCCAGGGTTTGTGGTATTTCCCGTTCATGTTGATTCATTTTCAAACTCTGCGGCTGCACGGAAATATGTCCAGAGTTCAGTGAAGCCAGTGTTGGGCCCCTGCCTGAACCTAGCACATTTTCTCCAGTTTGGCTTTACCCAAATCTAAAAGCGTCTACGTCGCAACAAAAACCAGGAAGAAAATGCAACAAAAAGTGCCGGAAAATCAACAATAACACAATAAACAAACGAGAAAAACATGACTAAAAAGTGATGAAAAAGCCACACAAAAAGTAAACATGTTTTACAAAGAGCTACAAAATAAAGTGACAAAATACGACAAAAAAAGACACAATCATTTTTTTTATGCCTTTTATTTGACCTTTATTTATCCAGGATAAAACTCACTGAGATTAAACATCTCTTTTTCAAGAGTTTTGTAGGTCTTGGCTTTCAAATGAGATGTTCTACTGTGGTATGGTGGGGTTAAGAGGTTAATAAAACTGTAGATAGGACGTGGGCCCCATCCGAAACGAGCAGATTGGTAAGAGTCTAACGCCAAACCGGATGTGCGTCAGCGTCCGCCATGATAAGAAGCATCCGAATTGGGCTGTCAGTTAGGAAGGAGTTAGGGAAAGTGGCCTGTATGCTAACTATCATAGCCACTTTAGCATAGGGACCTCTGATGCTAACTATCATAGCCACTTTAGCATAGGGACCTCTGATGCTAACTATCATAGCCACTTTAGCATAGGGACCTCTGATGCTAACTATCATAGCCACTTTAGCATAGGGACCTCTGATGCTAACTATCATAGCCACTTTAGCATAGGGACCTCTGATGCTAACTATCATAGCCACTTTAGCATAGGGACCTCTGATGCTAACTAACCGGCGATTAGGAGCTATGTGCCATCCCATAAGCCACCGCGCCACCAATCCCCATTTTTTTTCCCTTGAACACTATGTTGTTGTATACGCAATACAGTAGGTGGCGGTATGCGCTTTTGTTTGGCCTGCAGTCCACCAATAACCTTAAAGAAGAAGAACAGCAGCTGTTGGTGATGTCACTTCCTCTTCCCCTGGGTAAGGACGGTGAAATTGGGCAAATGCTGCTGAAGCTCTAGTTCACTAACTGCATAGAGATCTAACAGCTGACCCCATGAAAGGTTAAGGATTAGTTGGATTAGGACATAGAGGCTATAATTTGATGGTTTCAGACACAGCCGTGGTCTTAGTAATACGTTGAAACAAATGGCAGTTCTGGCGGCCATCTTGTGACTGGCCCTTCTGACCCAGTGCAAAGTCACTTATTTCCTTGATACTGTTTTGATCTATTTGGAGTTATTCCATGACTGATAATCGTGACTGACCCGATGTCAGAATCTGGAAAGAAACTAATGTTAGTGAAGTGATGATGTCATCGCTCCACTTCCGGGTCCAACGTATCTTTAGTTCTATTCACTGTAATGGGATTGATCTGACGTTAACCTGCTGTAGAGCCGACTACAGGCTCTTTCTAAACATCTGATCAAATATTACATGAAGTTTTTTAGTCAAACTGGAGAGAATGTGTTCGGTTCAGGCGGGGGTTAAGAGGTTAAGTTTGACCTGTAATAACCTGGAGTAAAATACATTTGTCTCACCTTGTCATGATTCGCAGAAGTCTTCATTCACTCTGTAACTCCCGCTGAAGACCCGATCCTAAAGCAGGAGCAGAACTCAGCGATACATCGTGAGAAATGTTGGAGTTTGTGGGAAAAGCGTTGTTTTTTTAAAGAGCTGAGGTCGACGAGGAGCCGCAGGAATGTGGAGCGTGTTCGCGCCGCGTAACAATACAACGGTTTTAACCAAAAACAGAAGTGAGAAGAATGTTTTTATGTGTTTATCGTTTATGTGGAGGAGTCGCACTGAGAGAAACAAAGTGACTTCACCCTCTGAGCTTCGGCCAGTTTGGGGAATCTGAACTCAATACAAACGCTGCTCGAGGAAAACGTAGATTTAACGTCTTAGTTTTAACTCTGTCAGAGTAAAAACAGCCCAAACTCTCTTTACGATGTTTATTCTCTGAAGTTTATCCAGGAAGTGACTCCGACATGTCTGTGTGGCTCTCTGGTCTTTCCCACGCTCATTCATTCACAAATACTGACATGTTTGGTATCCACGTGTAGCAGGAAAGGCTGTGACCGAGATGACGCTGTAATCCAAATATGGTCATTTCCTTTGTGGGAGACAGCAGCGGCTAAAGACGGGAGGAATATATGTATTGGTTTATTTGGTCGGGACAGTGCATGTTAATGAACATACATGGGACTCATTAGGGCGGGGCAATTAATCGCATTTTAATCTAATCGTGATTTTAATAAAGGTCGATCACGATAAACGTGTGGTGCGTTTTAATCGAGGAGAATTGGCCAATCCTGTCGCAGTCTGGAAAAAGTTATGGATGACGCAATGCTGCAGCGCCTGTCAGGTCAATCCCAGGGAAACACTCGGCCCAAACAAACAGGAAGCACAGGAGGCACATGCGGCAGTAAGGAGAGGACCTGGTGATTTAAGTGTAAAATCAGCTGCAAAGTTGTGCTAACTCGTCTAAAGGGCAAAACAGAAACACACGAGGAGCCTCAGAGGACCAGGACGCAGTGGGGTGAAGAGTTTACCTTCGAAGAGGAAAACTATCGATCGCTGTTTGGACCATGTGGATTTGTTTTGAGGCTGCAGACGTGGATTAGCTGGACTCTTAACAGTGAATTGTAAATTTGATCGTCTTGAGTATTTCTTTATGCACATATTAAGTTGTTAGCTTCACTCCGTGACGCCTTTTGAGGCTCCGCACACAAACATGCGCTCACTGTCTGGTTCTGACATTCTTCAAACATTCTACTTTTTTTCCTCTTCTTTGCAGTTGTTTGTGTTGTTGTTGTTGTGAGGGGATGTTTTACTGTGAGTCTAGAAGTGTGGAGTTTGTTTTTGCTGCTGAGTTAGTTTTCAGTTTGGCCGCAGCATCTGTTTACTTTCTAGTCCAGGAAAGACCACATTTATTTTATTATTTTTTTATTTTTCTTTAAAACAAAAAAAATCAAATCGAAAATCGAGATTGATCAATATGGGAAAATAATCGGGATTATTTTTTTTCCAAAATCGCCCATCCCCTGGACTCATGCATGTAAACACCCCGCACCGGATTGTAGCCTTGTAGCTAATTGTAGCTAATTTCCTTCCGTCGTCACCCAGTCGCACTCTCAAACACACATCATTCATCCTGGCCTATTGTACATGTTTTTAATGGTAGGGGAAAACCTACACAGACATGGGAGAACATGCAAACTCCACAGAAAGGCCCCGTCGAGGTGGGAATCGAACCCGGGACCTTCTAGCTGTGAAGCACGAGCGCTAACAGCTGCCCCGTGCAGACAAAGTGACTAAACTTTAAACTTTAGGGCCGTTTTCTCCAAATGAGGGTTTCATGTCACTCTTTTAACCTCTTAACCCTCACCTCAACTGAGCGCAGTTTTACCCAAATCTAAAAGCTTTTCGACTGGAGTTTTTAGTGTAATGCCTCATTTGAAAGCTAAGACCTTGTAGTTTCTAAACATGTGTGTGAGATCTGTGTGGGAAAAACAACCTACAGGTCGTGGAGGTAACTGGTGAACAACATCCACACTTGAGTCGCTCCATAAGACTCTTTACAGGCTCCCACTTCCACATTTGGAAGATTTTTACAGATCTGATTCCTGACAGATTTATTGAGCTTTGAAACAAAAAAACGAAATCTTCTCATATTCAGACAAAATTTCCATGACCTGTGGAGTCCCCCAGGGGTCAATCTTGGGACCCCTCTTATTCAACTTGTACATGCTTCCATTGGGTCAGCTAATAAACAGCAACAATGTGTCGTACCACAACTACGCAGATGACACTCAGATCTACGTGTCACTGACAGCAGGTGAACATGGGCCTGTAGATACACTCTGTCACTGCATCGAACAGATCAGTTTGTGGATGCAAAACAACTTTCTCCAACTAAATTCAGACAAAACTGAGATCATTGTCTTTGGCCCACAGACACAAAGACAAAGTGTTATCAGTCACCTTGAGTCTCTCGCTCTAAAACCAAAAAATCAGGTTAGAAATCTAGGAGTAATCATGGACTCAGACCTGAACTTAAACAGCCACATCAAAGCAATAACATCATCAGCTTTTTACCATCTGAAGAACATTGAGATCAGAGGAATAGTGTCAAAACCAGACTTAGAGAGACTCATCCATGCATTTGTCTCCAGCAGGTTAGACTACTGTAACGGCTGCTCACTGGCCTTTCTAAACGAGCTGTTAGAGCTGCAGAACATCCAGAACGCTGCTGCTCGAGTCCTGACAAGAACCAGGAAATACGACCACATTAGTCCAGTGCTCCGGTCTCTGCACTGGCTTCCTGTCACTCAGAGAATAGAATTTAAAACAGCTCTGCTTGTTACAAGTCTTTTCATGGTTTAGCACCAAAGTCCATCTCTGACATGTTAGAGCCGTATGAACCATCTCGGGCCCTGAGAACTTCAGGGAGGGGTCTCCTGGTGGTTCCCAGAGTCAATAATAAACACGGTGAGGCTGCGTTTCAGTTTCATGCAGCTAAAACCTGGAACAGTCTTCATGAGGATGTGAGACAGGCCTCAACTCTGACAATGTTCAAATCCAGGCTGAAAACAGCTCTTTTTACCCGTGCATATGAAAACTGAAAGTATTTTATCTGCACTCTTGCCTTTTACTGTCATTGATTAACTTTATGTTGATGTTTTATTGATTGATTTTATCTGTTTTCTTGTAATTTCTCTTTCTGCAACTGTGAAGCACTTTGAATTGCCTTGTGTATGAATTGTGCTCTACAAATAAACTTGCCTTGCCTTGCCTTATATCAGTGATGATCAGCACAAGTTTCAAATCAATATTTCTACATTTATTTATTTTCTGACCCTTTTTTCCTGCAGCGTCTCAGCTTAAACTCTTTGGTTTATCGAGACAGTTGTAGACTTTTTATCGCCTCTGTGTCGTTTAACTCATCCTTCAGTTCCACGGGGATTAAAGCTCAGGAGCCGAGTCCAAACCCACAGAGAGAACTTTAAAACTATTGTTTACTGAGGGAAAGGTCAGGAGCGAGGGCACGTCTGTGGACCGGGGAAGTAGGTCACCACGTTACAAAGGACGCTCTGCTGTGTGGGGTTTATAAGACTTAGAAAGTAAGTCGTGGGAAGTTTGAACTTATTGATCTGCAATAATCAACTTCATAAAGATTCATACATGAACTTGTCCAAAGGCAGTTTTCTCTAAATACTTTTCTCTGACATTTTCCGCCGAAAGTCGACGCATTTTTAGCATTTCAAAAAACAAAAATGTGGAGTTTTTGTTTGTTCTTTAACCGAATGATGTCGATATATTGAAATTAAATCCTTGAATGTTAGTTTTGTCAGTGACGGCTACTTTATTCAAGGACTAAACAAGATCCAAACTAAATCACCTGCTCTGCCCTTAAAGCTGGTTTTATCCGTCAAAATACGGGCGATTTTAGCCATTAGTACACATAAAATGCCTTATTAGTATGTGAAAGCATTAGATAACAACACACATCTCAACTATGGCTGGGAAATATTGACAAAAATGACGATCTCAATATCTTTAAGGACTTTCTCGATAACGATGATGAAGCGATATTGTTTGTTTGTGCTGCAAACATTGAAAAAAGAAAGAACTAAACTGTTTTTTCACTTTCCCCCATTTTTTTCTACTATTCTCACATTTTATCATAGAAACTTTTCTACAATGGACACTCCCTGGATGAATGAGAGTCTTCACAAACATATCCCCCAACATATATATATATTTTATTACAATTGTTTTACAATAATTACAATAATAATTTCAATTTTCTTTCCCACTTTTCATCCATTTTTCTGAAATCTTTTCCATTTTCTTTCACCTTTTTTTACCCAGTTTTCTCTAAATCCCCCAATTGTTTTAATTTTTGTTCCACTTTTTTTTCCCCCCCACATCTTTTCCCCATTTTCCTCTTTTTTTATCTTTTAAAACAATTTTGACAATCTCCCCCAGTTTTCTTTCCTATTTATTCTCCCATTTATTTATTTATTTTTACAATTGTTCCACTTTTTCCACATTGTTTGGCATTGGAGATAAACTCGACATTGTAAATTTGTGGATCTTCCAAACAACGATTTCCATATGATCTTGTAGACGATCGATCGACATCTTCTAATCTCAAATGTGTCTCTTTTATATGATTTTCTCTCTCACTAAGACTCACTGTTTATCTTGACACAACACTGAAATGGATTGATAATTCCTTCATTATTTCCAGACTTTCTGACACGTTTCCACAGGCCACACATTCCTGAAGGACTTTTGTCTGGTGTGTTTTCAGCAGAAATCCCCCGCATGAAGATAATGGGGCAGGCGTTGCTCCAGTCGCTTTGTGTCGATGTAATTATCAGAAACAAAAGCGTCTGGATTCTGTGTTTCGTTCGTCGCGTTTCGAAAGAGGCGGATTCACTCACTCGGCGTCTGGGGAAAAAACACAGAGATGGAAATGTGTGCGAGTTATTATCACCCAAACTCTTCTTCTGCACAATAAATCAGCAATTACACTAATATTCAGTTTAATTTCCTTTTTCAAGAAGCCACAAAACGACCAAAAACACTGAGGCCTAAGACTAAAACACACGGGGAGTGAAAATGTTCAGTCGTCCTTTGTTTCCTCCGTCACTTCCATCTCACAGTGCAGTGATTCAGTGTTGTATAGATTTATAATTATTCTACACTGTTGAAAGATGGAAGATAGAAATGTTTCTATGTTTTCCATGTTTTGCATAGAGGTCGACCGATATATCGAGCCCATATGTGGTTATTTTATTGCACGATACTGGAGTAACTCACGATATACGACTGTGCAACGATATTATCGCGATATTTCACTAAACAATTTCAACATGATATGTTCATTTTAATTAAACACAAATCACACGTTTTCAGCAGCAGAGTCATTAAAAAACACAATCAGGATCAAAACAAGTGTCAAATTTAACTAAATTAGTAAATGTTTAACTAATACTGAACTTTCATACATTTTTAAGTTAAATGTTTGTTTTTCACTGAGTTTGCAAAATAAAGTGTTGATCTCGGTCAGATGAGACTTTACTGATGTTGTGATACATTGTGTCTTCTTGCGATACAGAGATTGCATCACTTAATATCGCAATACGATATTTTTGGAATATATTATGCATTCTTAGTATTTCCCCATATATACACAGATAAAAGGCCGATATCTCAGGAACTGAAAGTGATACTTTTTGCATCAGAAAGAGCTAAATCTGCCTTTTTTAATGTAACCTTAAAGGGATATTTCAGGATTTTTGACATTGGGCCTCATTTCCTAGTTATCCAGAGTGTTGTTGATGTCTGGAGATATTTTTTTCTTAAATTCATGCAGTTCTTATATTTGAAGAGTCTAGTGGCGCTAGGCTAGGGCAAGGCTAAAGCATTTCTATGGTATCAGTTAGCCTGCATTAAAAACAGTGTGACCCACTCCACAGTGCACCTGAGGTAAATCACTTATAACACCAGACTAACCATATAAATGTCTGTGTTAATAGAATCATGTTTGAAATATAACTGACCTTGTATCACATGAATTACCGCATTTTGAGGGACTATTTTCTCACAGATCACTCCGCCGCTGCGTTAGCTTACAGCCACGAAGCTGATGCTTCGTTATTTTAAATGATTCTATTAACACAGACATTTATATGGTTAGTCTGGTGTTATAAGTGATTTACCTCAGGTGCACTGTGGAGTGGGTCACACTGTTTTTAATGCAGGCTAACTGATACCATAGAAATGCTTTAGCCTTGCCCTAGCCTAGCGCTACTAGACTCTTCAAATATAAGAACTGCATGAATTTAAGAAAAAAATATCTCCAGACATCAACAACACTCTGGATAACTAGGAAATGAGGCCCAATGTCAAAAATCCTGAAATATTCCTTTAAGGTTAAGGTACTTATAAAACAAGCTCCCTCTGAAGCAGCTACTAAGTGTCCTGAATAAATCAGCCCTCTGCCTCTAATGAAGCGCCCCCTGCTGTCACAGTTCAACACTGACACATTTTACACTTTAGAAGCTTCAGCATCGGCCTTAGAAAATCCCAAATATCGTTCGACCTCCATTTTTGAATTGCGTATCGCTATGGTAACGGTCCTTATTGATGTTCCTCGGACGAGCTCTGGTTCAGTCCTGGTTTTCTGCAGTTTCCCCGGTCGTCAGCGCTGATACTCCTGCTGCTGATGTGGGACAGCAGACAGACAGAGGCGGGACGCAGAGAGATAAGGTTTAGTCGTTTCACGTGGGAACGGCCTGAAGAACAGAAGGAACAGACGAGGCGCAGAGCGAAGCCAGCGCTGATTTAAGAGGAGCGGGTCTGAGCAGCGTCGACACAGGGAGTGTTTAGACACGCTCACATATCCTGGGGTTTGGAGATATCCTGGTTATGACCATACTTTGGAAATGATGTTTGTATGCATCAGAGAAACCGGGATACTCGTGTACATTATAAACATAAAATATTGATAGACCTGTGCTCACTCCTCCACATGTATATTAAGACTGTTTTGTTTACCTGCTTTATTAGTTTAGATCACTTCCTGGAATCATCACCTGGTGGCGAAAGTGACGCGAACATACCTGACCTGAAAAGCTTGCGCCCCCTACTGACTGACCACTTCTCCAGGACAGTCATAGATGTTGGTACACATTTCCTGATCTCGATGCTTCTCTAATCCAGTGGTGATACTTGTTACTTTTGACCCTGGCATTGACCCACTTCTCCCTCTGAATGATCCGATATGGCCGATTTGAGATTTTCTCGCAGCGCTTGTTCTTTTATTGCTCTTGTTTGTCTATTGACTGTCTCCTTTTATATTCCTTGTGATCTATCTTGCGTGTGCTGAATAGTCTCCTGTCTCCCTCACATATGTTTTATTGCGTGACAGGCAGGTGTATAGAACACCGGTCATTATCGAGAAAATAAGTACCTCCTGTCGGTCCATATTGTCCCGATAATGACCGGCGTTCTATACATTATCCGGCTTATTATACGGCTGTTTGCCAACTGTACACACAAATAAACTTCATACACTTTTATGAAGGCAGAAAGGTTTATTTAATGATTTCCGTGGCAAATAGTTCCCAAAAGTTTGCTGCGTTTGTTGTTGATTCCAGGCAGTGTGGCTAGGCTAGTAGCAGCACGGCTAGCTACTTATTGCTAGCCTAGCTACTTAGTTGAAGGTGCAGTTGGAGAGGAGGAATGGTGGTGAATCTTTGGGTAAGTTGAAAGTCGGACTCGAGTTAACTTCACGAGCGATTCCCCCAACGTCTCTCTTATGGACGGGGACAGAGATGTGTCTCTAACACTGCAGTGATATGAAAGACCTGTATTACAAGCACGAACTCCGTTGCCATTGGCAGCGGTCATTATTTTTTTCAGAGATCCTCTATCAGAAAATAATGACCGGTAGAATGTTGGAAAATCCCATTCAGGTCAATGGAGCGTTCTACTTGCATTGTGAAGAGCCGTATAATAAATAGTTTTAACCACAAAGACAGTACGAACCTTTTTCAAAGACTCATTTAGAGAAAACGTCCCTAAAGTTCAGTCCCTTTGTCTGCCTGTGTACATTGTCTCCCACAAAGGAAATGACCATATTTGGATTACAGCGTCATCTCAGTCACAGCCTTTCCTGCTACACGTGGATACCAGACATGTCAGTATTTGTGAATGAATAAGCGTGGGAAAGACCAGGGAGACCATGTTACTTCCTGGATAAATCTACGTCAGAGAATAAACATGATAAAGAGAGTTTGGTTTGTTTTTGACTCTCACAGAGTTCAAACTAAGACATTAAGGGAGAACACAGGATCTTCACAAACCTCTAAACTCCAGAGATCGCAGCTTTGTCTCAGACTAAACCATCTACATTTACTTAAATAGCTGCAGCCTGGTCGTTTAGCTAATTGCGGCGCTGATTGCGTTCGGCGTTCACGCTCAGTTTAACCCCTTCCTGGCTGAACACAGCGGAGGCAAATCGCTGCGTTTAGCGGAGATTAGCGCTAAATAAGTCTCTCAATCACAGCGCGGCGTTTCCTGACTGCAATTGGAGGCGGCCATTATCGCTCGGCCCTGTCCGGCCTCTGGGAGAGTCCGACAGCTCTGCCCCGGAGCCGAACCACTGGGAACCATTGGGAACATGTGGGAAGGTTTGGGAGGAACATCTGGCTGTGGTGAATGGAGCTCTGAGGCGACAGCAGGGTCACAGCGTGAGGAGGAGGAAGCTTTGACTGTAGTTTGATTAAATGATGCAAATATCCATAAAAGGACGACCCTGAGAGAGGCCCGGGATACGCTGCTATAGGTCGTGTTTACGTGACGTCACACAGCTGTAAACAGACTATAATTTAGAATGGAGTTGGTGCAGCTCAGAATTCCTTTGTGGTGACGGTGAAAATGCTGAGTTTGGACTTGGTTTATGGTTAATATCTCTGTCACGGCTGGACTTATCCACAGGCCTCTTTTAAAGATGCATTTTACTCACATTACTGCAAACAAACCTCCACTTCAGTCGCTCCTTTTATAAATCCTGCCTGATTTATTGAGCTTCGAAACTGTTTTACCTTAACGTAAAGAGCTGGAAGATCATTTGGTCAGAATCAGTTTGAGGAGACAGTCGTGGAACGGGGCAGAAAGAAGGAGAAGAAGAAGAAGAGCTTTATTTCTTTAGCTCCTTTCACAGACATGTTCACAAATCGCTCCACTGTACATGAGATGATTTTACATTCACTCCCCACTCACATCCTGCATACAGACTTGGGGATTCTGAGTCCTTATCTAAAAATCAAATGGATATAAACACTCGTTTATTCCCACGTCTATGACTCTGTGAAACAAATTTAAACGGTCTTTACTTTTGAGGTAAATATTTTCAGGCCTTCAGATGTTGTAAACTAACTGTGTAATTGGTTCAAACATTTGCAGCACATGTTTCTCTTTGACTTTTTGCTGAAGGCTTTTGGGTCTGGGAGTAACTGTGCCTTAGACTGACCATTATGAACTGAATCTGTAATCGAGTGAATTTGAAGCTTTAGATTTGAGGTTTTGATGAACTCTGTCACAGGTGTGTGTCTGTCTTGTGTTTTCTGTTTGTACCGGGTTGTCCAAGACAAACGTCTCCGTAAGGAAACAACAAAGTATCCTATCCTAAAAATATGAATGAAGGGGGTGATGGTGCAGATTGGCAGCCTTGCTTCAGTCAGTCTACCCCAGGGCATGAAGTAAATGAATAATGCACACATTTGTAAAGCAACTTGGAGCATCTGGAAAAGCGCTTCTTATGACTCGTGCTTTATTATTAATATTAAAAACAAAGTGAAATTCAAATTTTTATTCGAAACGAAAGATCCAAACTGTGCACATTTAAACCATGTCAGTATCCCACAGCAAAAGCTTCAGATTGAAACCTGTGACTCCTCCCTCTCTGACCCTCTCGCTCGCTGGTCTGACCATGTTCCGTTGTCTCTGCAGAACCTGATGGCGAAGGCGCTGTACGACAACGTGCCCGAGTCGCCGGAGGAGCTGGCGTTCCGTAAAGGCGACATCCTGACGGTGATCGAGCAGAACACGGGCGGGCTGGAGGGCTGGTGGCTCTGCTCGCTGCACGGGCGCCAGGGCATCGCCCCCGGCAACCGGCTGAAGCTGCTGATCGGGCCCATGTTCGAGACGCCGTCGCCCCTGCAGTCGCCGCTGCAGTCGCCCCTGCAGTCGGGGGCCTCGCCTCTCGCTCCTGCCCAGACTCAGGCTCAGGCCGGCGGGGCCTCAGCGCTTTACAAGGCCCCGAGCGTTTACCAGGGGCCCCCAGGAGCGCTCTGTCCCTGGACAACACGCCCAACAAGGTGAGTCCCTGCAGCGGGAGGATGGAATAGCATGTGAGTCGGAGCAGGCGGCAGTTTGGGAAAGAAACGTCCACATCGTTATTAAGTTATTGGATTCACAAACCTGCCACAGTCATTTTATGCTCAAAATCCTTTCATCATTTGGAATATTGTCTCCATTAGAGATCTGCCGGCTGATCGATCGGGCCGATATTTGTGTATTTTTTAAATATCGGCCGATTAAAGGCCGATATCTCCAGAACCGAAAGTGATAACGACTTCCGTCAGATGAGCTGAGAAACATCGCGGTGGAAATCGGTCACAAGTTTGTCCACCTACGATCCTACTTTATATATTTGAACAGACTTTTGCTTAAAATTTCAGAACCATAAGAGATGGAGACTAAGGGCCAGATCTTGTGTTTCTAATCGCAGACTGTAGACACAGCGGTGTTCCCTCCCCAAGCTTTTCCTCAGACTGGAATACTGTGTGTGTGGGCTGTTGTGCTGGTGTTTTCATCACGTTTCTGCGTCGTGGAGTTTTAATCCTGGCACTAGAGCGGGACCCGTCAGTACTCGGGACACAGACAGTGTTTAACTCACAGTGGGAGTTTGTAGTATGTGGTGATGAAGCTTAATAAGATACTGCACTCGATGTTAAAGGAACAGGCCAGTGTTTTTCCATACTGAGATATTATGTTCTTACCTGAGCTTAGACAAGTTGCTGCGTACCTGTCTGGTCTTTACGCATGCGCTCAGTCACGCAGATGTCGTTAGCATTTAGCCTCTCGCAGCAAAGGTATAGCTCCAAACTGGGGTGAAGTTAGAAGCGACCAAGCTTTTCCACGTTTTCCCTATTCATATTATTGAAGAGTTTTCATCTCCATTTTAGCTTTTTTCATTGCGTTTTTCCCAATTTTTTTGTCACATTTTGTTGCTTTTCTGACAAAAATATCGGCCTCAGAAAGACCTCTAGTCTCCACTTTATGAGACAGTCATGTGACCTTAGTTCACATGAGCCGAGAGAAGGCGCTGGACTTTGGGACAGTTTTTATTTCATGTGGATAAGTCCAGTTACAAAGATATTATAACATTACAACAGGATTCTTCGCTCCATTTGAAACTATCGCCTGTTTATACGATGTTGAATCTTCTACGCTGTGACGAGGGTCCTGTTTCTGAAATAAACGTTCAGACTGTGGATGATCCGCTGTCCTGGCTTGGTTATGGCAGACCGAGCTGGATAAAGGAGCAGCCTTCGCCAGACGCTGCAGATGAGCCCGGTCTGTGTGTCTAATCCCCTCGCTCTCGCTGCCAGCACAGACATCTGTATTTGCTCGGCTCGGCTCGCTGCCTTTTTTGTGCCGTTCTCCGTGAACCGTGGCGGGGCGAGGTCAGTGTGTCGCCGGGATTTCAGCCCCGAGTCCGAGTCCAAAACATCAGAAGGAAACGGAGATTATTGGGACTTAATCTAAACAGTGTGAAGATTAGTCCACGTGTTTATTATGTTCAGAGTAAAAAACTGGGCTGAAACTGAGAAAAGGAAAGAGTTTTTCTGCAGTGTCTCCGGTGGCTCTGGAGGAAATGAAACGAAAGTGTTCAGGGCACTTTCTGTGGGTTTGTTTCAGACTGGGCTCCGTGGTGCGTTTGGGTGTCGCCCGAGACGCTGCTCACTGTAATTTTATGGTAAAAACCGTCATCACAAGTTTGTAAATGACATGACTGTTTTTAGATCGCCCTGGTTTAGTCTCTTCAGGTTTTGGACAGAGCGGAGTCTGTTGTGCATTTTAGGTTTGGTATCCACGAAAGGCTGGAAAAGATGGTAAATGGACTTTTCTACCTTTATCAGGCCCAAAGCGCTTTACAGTAAAGGAACCAGTCACCCATTCACTCTCTCTTTCATACCAGTGTAGGCAGACACTGGAACTAGGGTGCCCCTGTAATCCAAATATTGTCATTTCCTTTGTGGGAGACTGCAGCTCAGTGAGGTCAAACTCAAAAATCCAGGAAAGAGAAAAACCTCGAGGAGAAGCACAGAAGGAAAGATCCACTCCCATGGACGGACAGGCTATAGAGACTCAGGGCCGACGGGAGTCCCTCAGCAGAAGAACGTCCAGTCCTTGTTGGAGCTTCAGTTCACATTAATAAGAAGGTTTGAGTCCATGAAAAGAGCCGTGTCTTGTTTCCCGATTGAGCTAATAACAGCTTGACTTTGTATCTAATTATAATCAGACAAACTCTGTCCGACTCCATTGATTCCACTGGGTTCACTCCAATCAACGAGTTTCTGTGTCAATTTCAGCAGAATAAAAACCACAGAATAAGGGTGACAACAAAGCTCTGTAGTTTTGTATTTATTAATTTTTTTATTGGTTTATTTGGTCGGGACAGTTTATGTTTAAAGTGGGGGTATTATGTAAAATGGACTTTTTCAAGCTTTACATCATGTTATTATGTCATTCCCTCATTAAACACATGCCTGGAGTGTTGCCTTGGCTCATTCACATATTTTTGAGTAATCAGTATAAACTTAGACGGCAGCCATTTTAGGTGTAGCTATGCCTCAGTCCTCCTAGGAACGCCCCCACCTCCTGGAGACGCCTCTGGACCTTTCGTCACCAGCCAAGCCACCAACCACTGCTCCTCAGCTCAGCAGAGCCCCCTCCCCGCACAGTAGTGTTGTTTAGATGCCACAGCAGTGTGCTGAAGGGGGCGTGTCGGAAAGCTTCTTAAAGAGACAGAGGCCTATTTCAAGACGTTCAGTACAGCCATTTTGAGAGAGCAATTTTATTCAAGGCAGTTATTTTAATTTACTGCATATACAGACCAACAGAAGGTTACGTCATCATTGTAGTATGCTATAGACTGCTGCTATGTGATTGAAAAAAGCATAATACCCCCTCTTTAATAAATCAACACAGCTGTGGTTGAAGACACTCTGATCAGGAGAACATCTTTCAGTGCTCTATACTTTTTACATGCAGAGATGTTCAGGACAGTCATATGTGAGAGAAACCTTTTAACCTGTAAGAAGAATCGTGCCTGTGGGCCTGTTGTGTAAACGACTCGTGGCCAGTGTTTGTACGAAGCATACGGGACTTTAGAGGGGCGTGTCCTCAGCGGTGACGTCATTCAGACACTGAGCTATTGACTTAAAAACCAACATTAAGCGTTTAAAATGGGGGCCAGTGTCGGGAGCGCAGCACTGGAGTGATGTGACTGCAGCGGTGTCATTGCAGCCCATTTAAAGGGCATTATAATAATCAATGCAGGAGTTACTGAAAGCGAGGAGCCTTCTCGACGTCATTCTGGCCGAGGAAAGGTTTTACTTTGGCCAGAAGACGCAGCTGGAAAAAGCTCACAACCCTGTCCAACATGTTTGTTAAAGGTTTAAAGGTGGATTTTCATATCCAATTTCTGCCTGATCTATTGAGCTTTGAACCCAAAAAACAAGGCGGAAATTAGATTAGATCTTCACTTATAAAGAGCTTATTCAAAAACTAAACCAGATCTAAATCTTTGAAACTAAAATATCAATAAAATCCATCCATTTGAACCTGGCTCTTTGTGCTCATAAAGTTCCTTATTTTTTAATGAAATCTTGCACTTCTTTCCCTCACATTTATGAGATTAATCCACAGCTTGAAATCCACCTCTCATTCAGTCTCTTTGTCCCTGTTCTCCTGCAGCGTCTCGGGGTAAATCTGTATCTGGTTTTCATCTTTTCGTAGTAGCTCTGTCTGCTCATTCTCTCCATTTTCTCCAGTGTGTCCCAATAATCACCCGTCCTCGACCTATTATTCCAGCCTCCATGAACTCCCGACGCCTGTGAACCGGAGCGTGGCTTCAGCAGCCTGACTGTAATTACACGCCAGATGAGCTTCCAAAGTCCCGGGGCTGATTCCTCTTTACAGCAGCGTCTGAATATGAGCAAAGGTGTGCGTTTTCAGACTTAAATCCTTCTCCCCGCGGCTCGGAGATGGGTCTGCGTGATGGGGAAAGGTCTTAATGACTTCGGAACAGAGCTGTCAGTCCAGGTCTGCTCTGAGCCGACAGTACGAGCACGAGGAAAACCGAGGTGAAGATGAAAACAGCAGAGCGTCGATGGAAGTCAGGAGGAGTTCAGCCTGGAGCCTGGACCGTTCGTGCTCACGCTGCATAAACATGTTCTCTTTACAAATGAAAATGACTCAAAGGAAGAGTATTTGACCCACTGCAGGTGAAGACAATGATTTTCACGCTGTCAAAGAAACGTAAGAGTAAAAACAAAACAAACTCTCTCTTTACAATGTTTATTCTCTGACGTTTTGAGGTTTATCCAGGAAGTGACTCCAACTGGTCTTTCCCACGCTTATTCACAAATACTGACATGTTTGGTATCCACGTGTAGCACGAAATTACGCTGTAATCCAAATATGGTCATTTCCTTTGTGGGAGACGACAGCGGCTAAAGACGGGAGGAATATCCACAGGGCGCATGTTCAGACAAAGGGACTAAACTTTAGGAACATCTGCACTTTAGTCGCTCCATAAGACTCAACACTTTACAGGCGAACAGCGAGACGACATTTGGGTTTTGTTTTTTCCTCCATAGATAGAAGATAGAAGAGATAACCGGTGTTCCATTAAGCCTCATTCACAGTAATGATCCCGAGGGGTCTGTGAAAATAACATGGCTGCTTAATCTCCTCCTATGAAGCCAATTCCTTTAAAGAGCAATAAATTCATAGACTTCCACTTTTTATTTCTAATATTAAAAAACAGTGTGGTTAAAAATATAATCCACACCCCAGCGTTGTCACAAGGGTTAGAGCAAAGTCTTTGGAGCCAGGCTTTAAGCAGTTTAAACCAAATCTCCATTAGAATCCTGTTTACCAACTGTCCTTTGGAATCTCCTCTGGCCACCAGGGGGCCGTGTTACAGCTGTGTCAGCTTCATGAGGACCAAAGAGAAGGGCTTTCCTCGCCTGTTGCTTTTTTCTTACAGATTTTTACAATATTTTTTTCACGTATTAATAGTTTATTCAAAAACTAAACCAGATCTAAAATCTTTCTGAGTAAATGTCACTAGAACCAGGGACACAAGTCAGTTCTGGGGCATTTTGAGATTTTCACAGATTGTTAAAGTGTAGCTTCCAAGCTTTCCAGCAATGTGTAACACATGGAAATCTGATCATATTTGGAGATAGGGATGTCAAGATTAACCGGTTTTACGATTACCACGATTATAAAAGGACGCGGTAGGTTTTCCGTAAGAATTTCAGAAGCCACGGTTTACCGCGGAAATGTTTCCCGCTGAGGCACGAGCCGCTGCGCCATAAACAGCGTAAACTCAGCGGTAGTTGAGCGAGGCAGAAAGACGCTCTCCTCCAGTGTTGTATCCACCCAAAAACGATTGAAGTCAGCAGAGTGGGACGTCTTTAGGATCCAAAACATGACCAAGGCCTTGTTGTTGTCGATGGAACATCCGTTATGCAAACCCTGATATCGGCTACGTCGAATATAAACAACATCTTGGAGATAATCCTTCGCTGTGAATGTCCAGGTCAAGCTAATGAACTGCATACTTCCCAAAAAAGTCCAAATGTTCGGAAATAGCCACAACTGGCTCAGGATGTAAAGAAAAAGCTAACGTGCTCCGCTCTGCTTCAGCGTAACAGAAAGGAAAGTGAAACCGCGCACATGTGGAAATCAGCTGTTCAAAAGAGTCTCCTTAGTCATTTTGTAAACACGTTTCATTCTCTGTTCATCAAAACATCTGACAAATAATGAAGTAGCAGCAGAACTTTAGAGAACAGGAAACCCAGCCTAGACTGTGGCCTAATCAGTCAATCTATCAGCAATTTTGGCCGATATTCTTTTTAATAAACATAATGATGCTTCACATTTGTGTTGCACTTTACAAACCTGTGTTACCAAGTTTCTCAAAGTGCTGCACCGTTGTCACCACAGCTGCCCTGGGGTAGACTGACAGAAACGTTGCCCTCCCACCTCCACCACTCACTACACTCAGCCTGAAATGTCTTATTTTTACCAAATGACCGAAATCTTGCAATACATTTTCCCCTCATATTCATATCAGCTCAGCAAAAGTTTCAAATTACCATCTCTGCGTCTCACCTTCAAACTCGACTATATAATGTGACAAAGTAAAGGGCGAAGAGGCTCATGTGGAGGGGGAGGTTTGAGTCAGTGGAAACTCACTAGAATGATGTCAAAGCAGTGAATGTTTGGGTAAACCGTTAAAAGTGGAGACAAAGTGTTAGAGACAAAGTCAGGCGGACAGAGCAGAGTCCACAGAGAACACGCCGTCTTTCTAAAGTAGAAAATGATGATTTCACTCAGTGACGCTTCATGGCCTGATAAAACTATTTATCTCAACCGTCACAAAAACCTTGAGCTCTTCCTCTCGGTTCAGCCTTTCACAAATGTATCTCCGGCCGACGTCAGTGAAAGCAGCAGCTCACTCTCTTTGTTACAGTCGCTTTGTTTCTGTTGTTTCTTTTGCAGATGTAAAAGACATTTGTGATAAAACTATCTCTGTGTTTGCAAACATTTAGTTTTAGCTAAATCAGGTCAAGGCCAAGTGTAAAAACGACTGAGTAATGGTTCACGCACAGTTTAGACACGATACAGACCTGGTTTAGGTCAGAGCTGGACAATGCATCGTCTACAAGGTCATATTGAAATATCTGTTTAGAAGACATGCACATTTAAAATATCAAGTTCATCTACAATGTCAAGAAATGTTGAAACAATTGAGAGAAAAATGTGTAAAGGTTTTTTTCTGCCCCATAGTCGTCTGTCCATGACCTTCCATCTTCATGTAGATGTTTGCAACCCTAGTTTCATCTTGTCTTTAAAGAGGGGGTATTATGCTTTTTTCAATCACATAGCACCAGTCTATAGCATACTACAATGATGACGTAACCTTCTGTTGGTCTGTATATGCAGTAAATTAAAATAACTGCCTTGAATAAAATTGCTCTCTCAAAATGGCTGTACTGAACGTCTTGAAATAGGCCTCTGTCTCTTTAAGAAGCTTTCCGACACGCCCCCTTCAGCACACTGCTGTGGCATCTAAACAACACTACTGTGCGGGGAGGGGGCTCTGCTGAGCTGAGGAGCAGTGGTTGGTGGCTTGGCTGGTGACGAAAGGTCCAGAGGCGTCTCCAGGAGGTGGGGGCGTTCCTAGGAGGACTGAGGCATAGCTACACCTAAAATGGCTGCCGTCTAAGTTTTTACTGATTACTCAAAAATATGTGAATGAGCCAAGGCAACACTCCAGGCATGTGTTTAATGAGGGAATGACATAATAACATGATATAAAGCTTGAAAAAGTCCATTTTACATAATACCCCCTCTTTAAGAAATTCCCCCAAAGGTTTAACGTATACAAAGGTCTCAAAAGAAAATAGTCCCATAGTCACTGCTCTTACACCTTGATTTGGTTTAATTCCTGCTAGAGTCACAAGGTTAATCACAATCGAAACTGCACTTTTACTGGTTTCAATTACCAAATCACATTGGCTGAAAATATTCGGTTAAAACCAATGGGCGAGGACCGCGCTTCTCTATGGTCCTCATGGCGAAGAGACACTTGGGAGCATTGATTGTAATGGGACTTCAAACTCCCCAAGAACTGCTTAAAAGTCTGGCTCCAAAGAGTTTTTCTTTTTCTAAAAATCGCTCTGACCCATGTGACAACGCTGATGTAGGTGAAATATTTTTAACCACGCTGGTTTTTGTTTATCAGCCCAAAAATTGGAAGCATTTTCAGCATTACCTGGCTCCAGCGCCTGCCCCGCGAGTGCCTTTTTGCCCTTTTAAGGAACAGGCTGCATAGGAGGAGACAGAGCAGCCATTAAGGGTCACACAGGACTCGGGATCCTTTACAATGAGTGGGGCTGAAGGGGACCCGCTCATCTTTATTATATCTATGGGTAAAACACAGTCTCGATTGCGTCTCAAAAGTCTTTGAAAAAACAAATATATTTTTCGGGACTTCTCTATAACGACAATGAAGCAACAGCAAGAAGGTCCCGGGTTCGATTCCCACCTGGACTGTGTGGAGTTTGCATGTTCTCCCCGTGTCTGTGTAGGTTTCCTCCGGGTACTCCGGTTTCCCCTACCACTAAAAACATGTACAATAGGTTTGTATGGAGGAAGTCAGAGGGACCATTGGCGCAGATGTGTGCAGTGGCGACAGCGTTTCTGTCAGTCTCCCCCAGGGGAAACTGAAGCTACAAACACGAGTGTGGAGTGAATGTAAAATGACCGAGTCTGTGAAAGGCGCTTTATAAATAAAGATCTTCTTCATTTACGTCGCTTTATTGCTCAAAAAGATAAACACTTTACAAATTTTTTCTCAATTTTTTCAGTTTTTCCCCTTTTTTATCAAATTTTTTGTTTTAATTTTTCCACAATTCTCCCATTATTTCTATTTTTTTCCTTTTTTACATTTTTCATATTTTTTCCACGTTTTTTTCTCCACATTTCTCGACGTTGGAGATGAACTTGATATCGTAAATGTGCATGTCTTGTAGACGATTCCTCACCTTTAGTCTCTGTAGTTATTTCCATCTTCTCTCACATGTGTTTCTTCTGGACGTGTTTGACAGAGTCTGTGTTTTAAATGTTAAATCACAGTTGTCACGCTTGTGTTCATCACCTGAGCTCCCGTCCTGACCCTCCGTGTGAATCATGGAGTCTCTCTGTAAACGCCGTGTTTCTGTGAGGGTTTGTTGTTTACTGAAGTGAGTCACGGCGGCTCGAGCTGAAGCTGATGACAGGCCTGAAGCGCTGACTCACGTCCAAGTGGTTAAAATGTCCCCGACTCCAAGAAAACTACCATTTACACCAGACGCGAACGTGAGGGAGCGGCAGCTGACGCCGGGACACGGGTTCAGCCTCAGTTATTATTAGAACCATTAGACGAGGCGCGTCGTCAGATGTTTACCTTAATAAATCCTTCCCGTAGTCCCTCTGGGGGTAATACAAGTGTTAATGGGATGATTGGAGGGTCTTTCATCTCCCCCTGGTGTCTCTGGACAGAAAACCACAATTGCAACTTCCCTGCATCGGGTCGGAGTCACCAATACACACTAATGGAATCACGAAGAAGAAGCTAACAGGCTAACGGGCAAAGCTAACTGCGGGCTAGCTCCACTTAAACAGTATTTACAGCCAAGTTTGATTGAAAAAAATGATCTCCATTGTGTAATTGGATGAACAATATCCCTCTGTCCCTTTGTCTTTTCTGTCAGCGTAGTATTTACTCTCACGGACAATTAATGAGTAAAAAACACAACATGCTACGACACCTGCAGTTAGTTCTGCTTTAATGCACCTGTAGTCTTTTCTCAGTCATATTTGATGATTTTTAACCTTATAATTTACTCAAATAATATAACTTATGACCTCTGACCAGGCAAAGATCTGCCCCCTGGGGAGGCCCGCCCTCCAGGTTGGGAACCACTGGTCTACAAGATCATATCGAACTTGCTGTCAGATCGTCGGACAGACGCAGCTTCGCGGTCACGGTGTTTCCGTCTAAAATAACCGGACTGTACTGGACCAGACTTCTCATCTTCTCCCAGACTCTGAAGCCCAAGTTCCCGAGGAGTTTGGCCTCGTTTATGAAACGTCCTGGGCCCATCTTAACCGAGACGAAGTCGGATTCTTCTGTTCGGTCCTCGCTAAGAGTTTGCTTGTACTGTTAGAGGAAATCCACGCTGTTTCTTGACAGTTTCTCCTGCTCCTCCACGGTAGAAATGCTTTTGTTCAGTGCATCGAGCTGGATCCTCTTCGTCTTCGTGGACATCGCTTCAGCCTCCTCTGCTCCTCCCTCAGCTCCTCCATCTTCGACTCCTCTTCTTTCTGCAGAAACCGGTACAACCTGTGAAACTCCGGGTTTGCCTCTCGCAGCGCTCCGCCTCCTGTACCGCGTCGTAGCTCCTCCTCAACTCCTCCACGACCTCTCGCCTCTCTCTCAAAGCCTTCGACCTTTTCTCGAGCCCGTCTCTTACTTCGGACGCTGCCTTTTCCACTTCCAAAACGGTGTGGCGCGAGTGTTTGGAGAACTCGCAGATCGGACACGGCGTCCAGGCAGAAAAGTCTGATCTCCTCGGGCTGTCGGCCGCACTCCACCTCCTCCGCTTTGGCTTTGTCCTCCAAAGAAACGGCCAATTCTCTCAAAGCGAAGTTGACGACGACGACTTCTTTCGAGGACGTCCTGCGGCAGACGGGGCAGGTTTGGCAGCTGTTCTGTCGCCAGGAGCTGTCGAGGCACTCGGAGCAAAAGCTGTGGTTGCATCTGAGAGAGAGCGGCTCTTTGAAAGTCTCCAGACACACGGGACACGTCAGGAAGTCTTGGAACAGAGACTTCTTAATCTAAACTCCAGATCCGGCTTTTGAAAGAGCTCACTCACACTCGTTATGTCACACAGATTCTTGCACTTTGCTCAGTGTTTCCTGCTCAACCTGTTTCGAGTACAAAGACTCGCACACACAGGGCTGTTACTACACACACACACCAGGCCTGAGCGGGCACTAGGGGGCGCTCTTTTAAAACAGAACTGGGCTGATTTGTATCATAAGCATTTGCCCAGTCACTGACCAGATCAACATAGAACATTTACCAACTTTTCCATCGTCACCAGACGGTTTTGTGTTTTCCATGAAATCTCGTATCGTTATTGATCAGAACAAGAATAAACTGTGGAGTTTCAGAAGAAAGATCGTTCTGTCTTTTTGAGACTTTAATGGAACTCACAAACGCTGAAGCTCCAGATCCTCCACCAGTGGCTGAGTGGTAAATAGGTAAAAAGGTCCCGGGTTTGATTCCCAGGGCTGTCTGGATGGGACCAAAAACATCCACAATAGGTTAATCCTCCAGCTGGGTCCCGAGCGCTGCACTGCCCACTGGCCCAGCGGCATCATCTACCGGGTCAAATGAAATCAGAGGACACGTTTTTTGATTTATGGTCTTAGGAAACCAAGACCTATACCCTGAGGCTGGGAGAACAGCGACAAATACAGTTTATTTATTTCATCAGTAGGTGTCAGTAGTGAGCCCTACTGTGCCCCCCCTCCTCCTCTCGTCACCTGGCTTTCCCCCCACGCCTTATATCTGCTATTTGCTAAACTGCAACTTTCATGTGAGTCTGTGTTTTATGGCATTTAGAACATAATGCCTCCATTAAGAACTAAGTTTACAGTGTAGAAGTTTTATTACCCACAGCCCTCGAACGCCTCACAGCCACCCGGTGCTCTGGACCATAAGGAGGAAAACGATTTGGCGGCTCCCTGTACATATTGGATTATCAAACAAATGGACATTTCATGAATCAGATGTTTCTTTTGTAAACGTCATAATGAAACTCTGACTGCGTTAGCCGCTAACTGTTGCTGCTTCTGCTGCTTCAGACATTTGCGATGCACATGTTTGTGTTTACATGGTGAGGGATGAGTTGGGGATGTCCTGTGAGGTTGAGGAAGGGCGGTGCTGGTCTGTTTCGAAGATGGAGTATCTAGTGCAATGTGGGAATGCAATCATTCCGGGCCGGACACATGGAGTACCTGAGAGCAGCTTTAATGTTATTCTCATGGGGGGTTATGGACGGTAGTGTATTTCATAGTGTGTCATATCAGAGACTCAATACTGCCTCCTGCTCCATCAATAAGAAGTCTGTTCAAAAGTCCAGTTTGAGTCATGACTTTCTTCATCCATTTCACTTCATTGTGATCCTGAGTCTTGTCTTTATGCTTTTCCGCTGAGCCGCCGCCCCAAATCCACACAAAGTGGATACTAAAAATCTCCTTTGTCCTTCCATTAACGGGGCTTAACTCGTCCTCGTTCATCTGCAGATTATTTGGCCCGTGAAGCCGCAGCGTTGGAGGCAGGAGTCTGATTGTGACGCTGCCGTGTGAGATGACGAGGTCTCGCCGGGTCCGCGCCTTAATTATCTCCTTTAATGAGTTCGGATGGTTCTAGGCCTCAGCCGGTCCACGGGGAGCAGAGGGAGGAGGAGGGAGTGAATCAGCAGTGTTTGGGCTGTTCTGTCTTAAACAAGGGCTTAGCAGGTCAGACTCAATGATGCCGCTTTAACGCCCAGATATTAAGACTTGCAGAGATTCCATCCAACAGAGGGAAAGAAGCGAATTTTCATAATTCAAAAGCAAATTAGACACAACACACTGGAAAACGGCTGCTGTCTGACATAAAAATGACTTAAAAGGGCTTGAAATATTGGAATTTGATCTTTTTGCCAATGGATCCAGAATGATTATACTTGACTCTGAGTTTGTGGCCTCATTTGAAGTGCTGTTCCAGTGTTGTTTCTCTTTTTTAAATGACTAATGATTAAAATAAGATTCCTCAAGCGTTATTGTGGTTTGTAACGGCCTGTTCTGACACATAATGTTTTCAAAGTCTCCCAAAGTAATAACACGTTAAAGTGTGTCCAGCCTCGGGGACATGAGCTCATTGAGACGGGACGTGAAGTTCAGGAGACACTTGTTTATCTTCGAACTGGAGGATTTTTACGACTTACTGACGCAGACGCTGTGTTTAAAGCACGTGGATATTTGAATCCCACTATGCTGCGTTGTAAATGATGGACTGTATTTAGTTTGGTGAGTGAGTTAGCGACGGGTTCTTTTGCTGCTGCAGTTTTTCTAAAGGCGACTTGCAGAGACGAAAAGGCGTGAAAAGACGACTTCCTGTAACAATAACAAAACAGAGCGATTTCTATTTCGTTTTCAGTTTTGTCAGAACGTGTGTTTTACTGTAACTCGTCTTGTCTTTAAAGAGTGGGTATTATGCTTTTTTCAGTCACATAGCACCAGTCTATAGCATACTACAATGATGACGTAACCTTCTGTTGGTCTGTATATGCAGTAAATTAAAATAACTGCCTTGAATAAAATTGCTCTCTCAAAATGGCTGTACTGAACGTCTTGAAATAGGCCTCTGTCTCTTTAAGAAGCTTTCCGACACGCCCCCTTCAGCACACTGCTGTGGCATCTAAACAACACTACTGTGCGGGGAGGGGGCTCTGCTGAGCTGAGGAGCAGTGGTTGGTGGCTTGGCTGGTGACGAAAGGTCCAGAGGCGTCTCCAGGAGGTGGGGGCGTTCCTAGGAGGACTGAGGCATAGCTACACCTAAAATGGCTGCCGTCTAAGTTTTTACTGATTACTCAAAATATGTGAATGAGCCAAGGCAACACTCCAGGCATGTGTTTAATGAGGGAATGACATAATAACATGATATAAAGCTTGAAAAGTCCATTTGACATAATACCCCCCTTTAAGTTCAGCTATACCCGAATCTAAAGGCTTCTCGACTGGAGCTTGCAGACTATAGGCCAGTGTGACGCCTCATTTGAAAGCTAAGAAAATGTTTGAGAGCATAGAGTTTCCTCCTGGATGACTGAGAATCGGAGTGAGCGGCGTGTTCCCGGCACAGGGCTGACTCACCGCGGAGGGGCCCAAACCCAAACCCCAGCCCTTTATCCACATTACAGCGGAGTCCAGGAATGTGCTCCCACTCAGAGGTTACATCATCACCTCCACACCTCCAGGAGGACAGGCGGCATCGTGGGTAATCTCTGGAGAACAGGCGGCATCGTGGGTAATCTCTGGAGAACAGGCGGCATCGTGGGTAATCTCTGGGCGGAGAGAAGAAGAGGGGAAAGGAATGTAGAGATTAATGACATAAACCACTGTCTTTCCCAAACGCTTTCATTCACAAATAATAAAGACGGGAGAAATACATACACAGGGCGCGTGGATCAACACATTTATTGCAAACTCAGCCAAAATGTCACTAAAATATGTACAATAGGTTTCCCTCTGGGGCCAGGACTCCCCTGAGAAAGAGATTATTTATGTCAGTGGGACTTTCCTGGTTAAATAAAGGTCAAATAAATGAATAAATGTGTGAAAGTTCTAAAGAGTTAGTTAGCCTAAGTATGTCCTAATTAAGTAGCCTGATAAACCACACCCACTTTTTATCTGCGTGAAAGAAAGTGGGTGTGGAACAATGGCCGCTGGCTGCTCTGCTTTGTGACCACGACACTAGGGCCGCCATTGCTGTAGTACCTCCATATAGCCGCTAGTCTCCCATTGGAAAGCATTGCACTTAACACACGTTAAAAACAACTTTACAGCCTGGTTTCTAATTTTCCCTAGATATTCCTCCTGTGATAACACTGGGTTAGTTACAATTAAAGAAACCAGGCTGGTTTTCGTAAGAAAATGTTTAGAAATCTCGTATGCTAATGAGGGCTGTAATGTTAGCATTGGAGCTGCTATGACCAGTGAAGATCCCGCCCTCATGCCCTTTTTAGGAACATGCTCCGTCACAGCAGGGGAGGAGGAGTCTGTAAATCCGCCATGATTTCTCCCTTGAATGTAGTTATTATGGCAAACGGGGAGGAGTGAGGAATGACGGTCTATTGATAATATGTCTATGGTCTGGACACACACGGCTGATTGGTTCGGCCTCAGCCGCCAATCATGACAATTCCGTCACTATGTTGTAGTTCAATCAACACTGACACGTGCAGAAGTTATCAGTCAAAACTAATCATGGATGAAGCAGTCAAGGAGTTTATATTCAGTTTATATTCAGATCATATTTTGTGAGTTGGTCTACAGCTGTCGTCACGTCCGCTAATTGGTTTATTTCACTGACAATCTGTGCGCGTTAGCCCCGCCCCTTCAAACTGCTCCGTGACCAGACTGACTTCCCTGCGTGGGATGGACAGGGAATAGTGTGGCAGAGTCAGGCAAATAATTAATTATTGCTTAAAAACTAGTTACTTACAATTTGTGTTTGAAATATCTCAATATGGTTATCACAATATTGCACAGCCGTATCGCAGGTTTAATATCGTTCAGCCCTAGTTTTCACACAGCAGTGTTCATTTCCTCGAGTCAAATATTTAGGTCAGAGTCATATTTTTGCTGACTAAAACTAAATTCAAAGTTATTCATGAGACTTAAACTGTGACTAAAAAATAAAAATAAAAAGATGAGACTAAAATGATCAGTGTGCAGAGTAAAGGTCTACACAGCCGCTCCGAGTCCTCCAGTTTCAGCTCTCGGATGTTTCGACCTTTACTCACACTCTGAGGCGGCGCGGGTGTGAAGGCGGCCGACACTAAACTTCCTCTCATTTTCACACCTCTTTTTTTGCGTGAAGAAAGAACGAATATGCCTGAGGACGAGTGGATTACTGCTAACTAGGGCGGACTTGGGTCGACCCACGAGGCTCCGACATGAGAGGAAACAAATTCTTCACAAGGACGAGTTTATAAACACTTCTTAGGAAATGCAGACAATCTCCACTAAACTGATGACAATTCTTTAGGACATATTTCATTTAGGGTGGTCCTTAAAGGGACTAGATGGAAGCTGTCATTTTTATACTCGCTACTGCCACCTCAGGTCTTGGGCGTAACTGCAGTCTCTATATTAAGCTCATGCATGATGGTATTTCGGACCCGGAGTAACAACTTTCTGAGTGACTGCAGGATTTTAGAGGCAGTTGTGGTGAACAGGTCTGGGCTCATTTAAACTCTGTCTAGTCGCTTTAATTATGCTTAATTTTCAAATGATTATTTTTTAAACCTTAAAAAAAAATCTAATTCCAACAACATTTACCCCTCCCTCATTGACCCTGAAGTTTGTCCACACGCTAAATGTGGTAAACGTATCCAATTGAGGAAAATAAAAATCACCAGGAGAGTTTTCTCTACTATTGCAGTGAATTCCAAGGGTTGGAGCTTAAATTTTCTAAATTTCAATCTTAAGGACCACCTTTACTTGTGCGTTGCCGGGTCGTGGGGGCAGCTGTTGGAGCTGCACCAGCCCCTATGGCTCCTCCTGCAGGTGGTGGGTCCACAGAAGGACGGCCTCATGGTTCTAACCGGGCCTGTTGGTCTCTCATAAGGGGCTTCTGAACCGCTCTTTGTCTGACCCGTCACCTAGGACCTGTTTGCCATGGAAGACCCTACCAGGGGCACCAAGCCCCCGACAACAGAGCTCCAGGATCATTCAGGCTCAAACCCTCCACCATGTTAAGGTGGCGGCTCCAGGAGGGGCCTCCTAATATTAATATACCACAAAACAGTTACTGGGCCTGTTTTAAATAACTAATTCCTGCCTGATTTATTGAGCTTTGAATTGCAAAATTACAATTTTTACAAATTTCTTTCACTTGTGAATGAAGCCATTGTCATTATACAATAATGAAATAGTGCAGGTCAGGTGTTAGTCCTGAGCCGCTGCCACTTTATTTCTTTACCTTTCTTCCACACATATTTCAGATTTGTTGACATTAGGGATGAACTGCAAACAGCTATTTTAATATTATGGTTTTAATATTATGGTGTGCGGCCGTCGTAGTCATTGTGCTTTATTTATTTAAGCCTCAAAACTCTGAGGAAGAACCGTCTTTCATCTCCTCAGTGTTAATCCTCTCCGCGCTGACAGCTCACACTCGCATCGTTTAAGTCCGGATTAACCATAAACCCGGGCTCTCCCTAAAGACTCTTCCTCGTCTCCCCAAACCGCTAACGAGTCTGGCTCTAATGCAGACTCAGCGTTTGAAATCAGACGCTCATTATGACACGGAGATAAGTCGCAATTAACAAAACACAAAGGTTTGATTTGTTTAAGTAAAATGTCCTGCAGAGAAATGTGCTAATGGTAGTTATAACCAGGGGCTAAAGTGAACTGACTTCCACCACCTTGGGGAGTGAAAAAAAGGGAAAAATGCATCTGACGGAAAATGCAATAAACAAAGAAGAAGAACAAGAAGAGCACATGGGGATTACTGTTCATTTGCTGAAGCTGCACATAAATCTACTTTACAAAGAGAGAGTGGAGGAATAATCGTATAAGAGCAGCAGCAGCTCAGTCCACTCCCCGTGTGCACAATATCACAGGATGAATGAAGGAAGGTTTATTCAGTTACAAAATGTATGTAATTTACAGCAAATTCATTGCAAACAAGGAGGGTAACGGAGAAGCTCCAGGCTGAAGCTTATTATGCCAATACCTTAACAGCATTTATCATGAAATCATAAACTAATCCATAAACAGAGTCTCATCTTCCCAAGCTTTTGTCACTATTTATTTCACAACAATCAGCCTCATATTTTCAGCTTTAGAGATGAATTTAAGAAGCAAAATGTAGACCAGTGCAGGGTTACAGCGCGATGTCGGCCTTTTTCACACAATCTCCCCTCTGAATCTGCCCGGAATAAAAACAACAAAACGTCAGGAATCATAAAGGTCTTTAGAGTCGTCTGGAGCCTGTGTCTCCTCTTCAGCTACAGGAGCAGCTACAGTAACTCCTCATACAGTGTTTTTCCATCACTGTAATGAGGTTGATTTAAACGGCGTGTTTTGGCCTAAACTGCACCAGATTGCACTAAATTTGACCTGATTAATTCACATTTTCCCTGGGGGGGGGGGATGTTCAGGGAGTATTAGAGCACAACCAAAGAAGAGTTATTCGGAATTAAAACTTCTTCTTCTTAAAGAGGGGGTATTATGTAAAATGGACTTTTTCAAGCTTTATATCACGTTATTATGTCATTCCCTCATTAAACACATGCCTGGAGTGTTGCCTTGGCTCATTCACATATTTTTGAGTAATCAGTAAAAACTTAGACGGCAGCCATTTTAGGTGTAGCTATGCCTCAGTCCTCCTAGGAACGCCCCCACCTCCTGGAGACGCCTCTGGACCTTTCGTCACCAGCCAAGCCACCAACCACTGCTCCTCAGCTCAGCAGAGCCCCCTCCCCGCACAGTAGTGTTGTTTAGATGCCACAGCAGTGTGCTGAAGGGGGCGTGTCGGAAAGCTTCTTAAAGAGACAGAGGCCTATTTCAAGACGTTCAGTACAGCCATTTTGAGAGGGCAATTTTATTCAAGGCAGTTATTTTAATTTACTGCATATACAGACCAACAGAAGGTTACGTCATCATTGTAGTATGCTATAGACTGGTGCTATGTGATTGAAAAAAGCATAATACCCCCTCTTTAAAAATGAAGCAATAACAGTAATATAAAACACTGTCTGTTACATGCAGTCTATACCCTGTAAGTACAGCCTCTCATATGTCGGCCTAGTGTAGCCTTAGGGTTAAGTCCTCTTTAACCACCGTTTATCGCAATATCTCGATCACAAGAAGCCACGATACATCGCAATATCTGACAAGCTCAGCCTAGAACAAAACTAGTTCCACTTCCGCCTCGTTTCGATCCTGATTCCGTCATGTTTAAGCCTTTTCTGACACAGTTTGAGGCATAAACAAACTGTACTCTCTTGAAATGGTTTGGTCGATTATCTCAGTAACCTTCTGTCCTCGTCTCTCCTCTGGGTTTTGTTGTGAAAGCTGCTGACCCTGTAGTTTAGGGCGCGATCTCCTGTTCACTCTGCCCTGGATCTTGATTTGAAAAGGTTTAGTCCTGTTCCTTTGGAGAGCGGGACCCGTCTCCTTCTGTGGTCATAGTTCGGTTTCATTGATGACTCAGTCGGAGCAGCAGCAGCACATTCCCGGGATTCCTCTGTCTGTGCTGCTGCTGCTCAGAAACAGGAATTTACTACAGACATGTGGTTCAGATCATGCAGGAGGTGATGCATTTACTAAAGTGTTCTTTCCTGGGGATCTGGACAACAGCATGGCCAAAAAGTGAATGATGTCGTAATGATTTGGCTCAATCCTCGACTTAAAGATGAGCAGATTCTTTCTACACTTTCCAGTCAAGAGTCCTGTTGTGTATTTTGGCTGCAGATAACGGTCAGAGATATTATCATGTTAACGCACTTCTTTTGTCTGGCGTTATGACACATTGGGCTCGATCTTTTCTAAACGCAGACTGTAGACGAGGTGCGCTCTGCTCCGGATTAAAGGCAGTGACGAAGCTACAGACCAAAGTTTGTGTGGCGTTGTGTGTGTATGAGGCACGTGCTGGTGTTTAGATCAGGTTTCTGCAGTCGTGTGTTCTCTTTCTCTCAGGACACGGCCAACGTTTAACCCGCAGTGGAATAAAGTTTGTCGTATGTCCTGTGAGAGCTTGAAAACGCTGAAGGAAGTTCATGAGCCCGTACGTTGTTAATGTAAAGATGAGGAGAGACACCGCGCCGATGTCGATGCAGGAAAGATGTAACTGTCTTCTGCGCTAAGATCAGATAATCCTTTATTGATCTCACAACGGAGAAATTCACTTGTTAGATTCGGCTCTTAATAAGATCACTCAGGCTGTGCAAAGTAGACAGGAAATGTGCAAACAGTTAAATAAAAGAGGTATCTTATGTACAATAAGTAAAAGCAAAAATCTTAAGGGGCGGAATTATAACAATAAGGAAATAAGAATAAAATAAAAAATAGAATAAAAATTAGAACAGATTATAAAAAGTAGAATATCGAGGTGCAAAGTTTACAGTCCTAGTGCAGGTTGTCAATAAGTGACGCTGGTACAGAGATTATTGCATGTAGGTTTGCAAAGGGGTTATTGCCATGAGTTACTTTACAGTCTTGTTGTACAGTCTGACAGCAGTGGGGATGAAGGACCTGCTCCTTCTTGCATTGAGGGTGACTCAGTCTTTCACTGAACGAGCTGCTCAGCTCCTCTACAGTCCCATGCAGTGGGTGGGAGGTGTTGCCCATGATGGAGGTGAGCTTGGCTAATACTCTCCTGTCCCCCAGGGGGCAGCCCAGGACGGAGCTGGCCCTCCTGACCAGCTAACGGTGTTGCGGCAGGCGAACGATCAGACCCATTGTGTGTAAATTGCACCTCGTGTACCTTTTGGGGGTCAGCAGTTTGTCAGCGTGCAGTTATCTGAGCTTGTATAATCTTTTAAAGTTCATTTGTTTTAAAGTTCATTCGTAGAGCACAATTCGTAAAAAGATTGAGCCTGGATTTGAACATTGTCAGAGTGGAGACCGGAGCACTAACACTGCAAATATGGCCCTATTTCCTGGTTCTAGTCAGGACTGGAGCCCCCGGGAGACCCAGACCCAGAGAACGTGACTGTTTGTCAAAGAAAGCTTCTTTTTTTGTACCTGGCAACCTGAAACCTGGACGTGTTGAGGCTGTGTAAAGTTTCCACAGGGAGGAGTGCACAGAGTGATGAAGGTGAACAGGTCGGTGTGAACTCTGATGTGACAGACTTGAGTCACGGTCTGAGTATGTTAATCCTGTGTTTGCCGACGCCTCGGAGAAAGTGACGGAGCAGAAGTAGTAGTTGTTCTTCACGTATGAATGTTAAGTGAAGTTTATTTATGGAGTTCCCCTTGAGATGCGCCATCTTGTTTTGGAGGGACTGACAAAAATAAATCCTCATGTACATGTACGGCTAAGAAAGGACATGTGTTCTTTTAGCCCTCCTGTTTGTAGTTTTCCCTTATTGTGGCTGACCGGCTGTGATCTCTGATTGGCAGGTGGTGACCCCGGCTCGTGTGGGACAGTCCTACAGCTTCAGCGCGGGACAGCAGGACCTGTACGACGTTCCGCCCTCCCGGTCACAGGGGGTACGTGTGCCTCGTCTCTTCGACGTTTCCTTTAATCGCGTCGCGCTCACGTCTTCTGTCGGTTTGTCCTCAGGTCTACGACGTCCCGGCCGGGCACGTGCTGAGCTCTTCTCCGTACCCGGGACGGAGCCGCTCTCCCGGGCAGAGTTTGTACGACGTGCCGCCCGGACCGCCGGAGCCTCGGGGGGACAGGGGGTCTACGACGTCCCCCCGACTGCACAGGGGGTGAGGAGCTCGCACTGATCACACTAAAGTCCTTCTAGAGCTCAGAGTTAGACACTAGAGTCCTTTCAGAGCTCAGAGTTAGACACTAGAGTCCTTTCAGAACTCAGAGTTAGACACTAGAGTCCTTTCAGAGCTCAGAGTTAGACACTAGAGTCCTTTCAGAGCTCAGAGTTAGACACTAAAGTCCTTTCAGAACTCAGAGTTAGACACTAGAGTCCTTTCAGAGCTCAGAGTTAGACACTAGAGTCCTTTCAGAGCTCAGAGTTAGACACTAGAGTCCTTTCAGAGCTCAGAGTTAGACACTAGAGTCCTTTCAGAGCTCAGAGTTAGACACTAGAGTCCTTTCAGAGTCGGTTAACTAGGTCTTTCAGAGGTCGGAGTTAGACACTAGAGTCCTTTCAGAGGTCGGAGTAGACACTAGAGTCCTTTCAGAGGTCGGAGTTAGACACTAGAGTCCTTTCAGAGGTCGGAGTTAGACACTAGAGTCCTTTCAGAGCTCAGAGTTAGACACTAGAGTCCTTTCAGAGCTCAGAGTTAGACACTAGAGTCCTTTCAGAACTCAGAGTTAGACACTAGAGTCCTTTCAGAGCTCAGAGTTAGACACTAGAGTCCTTTCAGACTCAGAGTTAGACACTAGAGTCCTTTCAGAGCTCAGAGTTAGACACTAGAGTCCTTTCAGAGCTCAGAGTTAGACACTAGAGTCCTTTCAGAACTCAGAGTTAGACACTAGAGTCCTTTCAGAGCTCAGAGTTAGACACTAGAGTCCTTTCAGACTCAGAGTTAGACACTAGAGTCCTTTCAGAGCTCAGAGTTAGACACTAGAGTCCTTTCAGACTCAGAGTTAGACACTAGAGTCCTTTCAGAGCTCAGAGTTAGACACTAGAGTCCTTTCAGAACTCAGAGTTAGACACTAGAGTCCTTTCAGAGCTCAGAGTTAGACACTAGAGTCCTTTCAGAACTCAGAGTTAGACACTAGAGTCCTTTCAGAGCTCAGAGTTAGACACTAGAGTCCTTTCAGAACTCAGAGTTAGACACTAGAGTCCTTTCAGACTCAGAGTTAGACACTAGAGTCCTTTCAGAGCTCAGAGTTAGACACTAGAGTCCTTTCAGACTCAGAGTTAGACACTAGAGTCCTTTCAGAGCTAGAGTTAGACACTAGAGTCCTTTCAGAGCTCAGAGTTAGACACTAGAGTCCTTTCAGAGCTCAGAGTTAGACACTAGAGTCCTTTCAGAGCTCAGAGTTGGACACTAGAGTCCTTTCAGAGCTCGAGTTGGACACTAGAGTCCTTTCAGAGCTCGGAGTTGGACACTAGAGTCCTTTCAGAGTCGGAGTTAGACACTAGAGTCCTTTCAGAGCTCAGAGTTGGACACTAGAGTCCTTTCAGAGCTCAGAGTTAGACACTAGAGTCCTTTCAGACTCAGAGTTAGACACTAGAGTCCTTTCAGAACTCAGAGTTAGACACTAGAGTCCTTTCAGAGCTCAGAGTTGGACACTAGAGTCCTTTCAGAGCTCAGAGTTGGACACTAGAGTCCTTTCAGAGCTCAGAGTTGGACACTAGAGTCCTTTCAGACCTCAGAGTTAGACACTAGAGTCCTTTCAGAGCTCAGAGTTGGACACTAGAGTCCTTTCAGAGCTCAGAGTTGGACACTAGAGTCCTTTCAGAGCTCAGAGTTAGACACTAGAGTCCTTTCAGAGCTCAGAGTTGGACACTAGAGTCCTTTCAGAGCTCGGAGTTGGACACTAGAGTCCTTTCAGAGGTCGGAGTTAGACACTAGAGTCCTTTCAGAGCTCAGAGTTAGACACTAGAGTCCTTTCAGAGCTCAGAGTTGGACACTAGAGTCCTTTCAGAGCTCAGAGTTGGACACTAGAGTCCTTTCAGAGCTCAGAGTTAGACACTAGAGTCCTTTCAGAACTCAGAGTTAGACACTAGAGTCCTTTCAGAGCTAAGAGTTAGACACTAGAGTCCTTTCAGAACTCAGAGTTAGACACTAGAGTCCTTTCAGAGCTCAGAGTTAGACACTAGAGTCCTTTCAGAGCTCAGAGTTGGACACTAGAGTCCTTTCAGTCTGTGTAATTACTTCTGAAGTAAATTTACGAAATGTAACTGTGGTTCCCCGGGGGTGGGGAAGGACCAGGGAGGGGTCGATTGAACGCATGGAATCTATAGTTTCCAACACCGCAAGTCTCAATCACTTTCCATCCCAAAGTTATGTCAGGAAATTGGCGATGTTGTAGATGGCGGGAGCATGGGGTTAAAAATGAAAGCGCAATTCGGCGCCCCCTCCAGCAGATGCCGCCCTAGGTGGCCGCCTGGGTCACCTATGCCCAGCACATATTCATCTTATTTCAGTCGCCTTTATAAGACAGTCATGTGACCTCAGTTCATCTGTGCTGAGAGAAGACGCTGGACTCCACATTTAAACATAGTAAAAGCGTGTCGTAACCAGGAAAGAGTCTGTTTTCCTTTAAACATCTGTAAGACATTCTAATGTTACATTTACACTTTCAAACCTCAGTCAAAACAAGACCCCGTCAGAACCAGGAAGCGTCGGTCGCCCGGGTCCGAAAACACGACGGGATCGACGCGGATTCTAAAGTTTCTCCTAACTGTCGACGGTAAATGAGTAAAACGTTCCTGCGGTGGATTTAAACGGCCGCCGCTCCTGCCAAACATCGCAAACCAAAACGACTCCGAAACTGGGCCAAGGACAAGCTTCAGTTTTCAAACAGAATCATTTCAACAGAGAACAGATGAAGGGTTTACGAACTCTTTCCTCTGAATATAAATATGTAGATGAGGCTAATGCAATATTACAGATTCAGAACAAAATGTACAGAGGGAGTCGGACATGTTGGATTAAAGGTTTTCAAATGATAAAGCCCCAAACTGTTTTGTTCGGCCTCCACTCTTTCCATAATTCATCTCATTTTGTCTGCATTTTCCTCGCCGGATTGCATCAGAGGAACCATGACCGTTCCCTCAAACAGCTCTATATATTTAATTAATTCACTTCTGTGTTTCAGTGGCTCCTAAAGGGGAGTCAGAAGCAGCACAGGGGGGTCTAAAGGCAAGGACAGGGGTAATGTGCTCCCTCCTCTAATGACAGGACTAACTTCTCTCTCTCTCTGGGCCTTAGGTTTACTCGGTGCCTCCCTGCAGATCCACCTCCAACCACCAGGAGTCCAACTACGACTTCCCTCAGCCGCTGAAGTCGCTCCGAGCCGAGGGCATCTACGACGTCCCGCCTCCCGCTTTGACCAAACCCACTCAGATCTCGTCCCTCTACGACTACCCGCCTCCCGTCCCCGAGACCTCCCCCTCCCCCTCCTCCTCCGCTGCTCACTCCGCTCCTCACGCCGCGCTCAACAACAACGAGGGCATCTACGACGTCCCGCCCCCGCCGCCCCCTCTTCCTCTTCGGCCGGCTCGTCCTCGGACATTTACGACATCCCCAGAGGCGTCCAGAGCCGCGCCTCGCCCAACGACAACCGAGGGATCTACGACGTCCCGGTCCAGGTGTGCGACGTCACCGACGGCGTGAACAGACTGTCGTTTTCCAGCACGGGCAGCACGCGCAGCAGCATGTCCACGTCCTCGTCCTCCGCCGGGTCGAGCGCGGAGGGCCGGCTCGTGCTGGACCTGGACACGGCTCTGCAGAGGCTGTACCGTCTGCACCAGAGCCTGGAGATGGCGGTGGGGAACCTGCAGGCCATGGCGGGTTCACCGCACTGGAGGACTTTCGCGTTCATGGAGCGACACGCCAACGATGTGCGCGCGGTGCTGGACAGGGTGCGGGCGGCCGTGGCGGACTTCGTGGTGTTCGGGAGAGGAGCGGCCGCCAACGCCACGGCGCTGTCCGACTGCAGCCTCCACAGTAAACTCCGACGGCAGCTGGGGCGACTGGAGGACTCGCAGCTCATCCTGATCCAGATCTACCAGGCTCTGGAGAACACCGGGTGGGCCGTCCACGCGCTGGCAGCCACGGTGAGGGATGGGGTTACCATTATCTCGGCCAAAATCATTAACGATTAACGATATTTGCTTATGGTTTAACCTCTTAACAAGTAAACTGATAAAACACATTGATGAAAAGTGACAAAAAAATGATGAAAAATGTACTAAAAAATGATGAAAAATTTACTAAAAAGCGATGACAAATTTATGAAAAATGACCCAAAAAAATGAAAAAAGGACAGAAAAAGTGGTGAAAATTGACCAAAAAATTATGAAAAATTGATGAAAAATGTACTAAAAAATTATGAAAAAGTGATGAAAATTTGACTAAAAATGACAAAAAAAGTGGGGAAAAAGTCACCACTCGAGGAAAAAGCTCAATTTTTATGAGTTTTGTTGGGCTTAGCTTTCAAATGAGGCGTTTCACTGGCCTATAGTGAAACGCCTCATCCCGTTCCAAACGTACTTTTATTGAAACAGTCGTTACTCATTCACGTTGAATTCTCCCACATTTAACATCTGAACAGTTGCTAATGACTCCTTGTGTCCTTCAGTTTTTGTGGCAAAAAACAAAGTACCGTATTTTCTGGACTATAAGTCGCTCCGGAGTATAAGACGCACTAGTCAAACATTGCCTAAGGAAGAAAACAACAGGATGAATAGGCGTACGGTTTGCTAACGTAACACATTGATGGTTAGCTACATGAAGCATAAACAACGAACTAAACAGGTGTCTGATATGTTAACGTTACATAAACAGATCAGATAACTATAGCATAAAGAACAAACCAAACTCTCCATCTCACTCCAAATCAATCACCTTGGCAACTACCTGGGCACGAAGGTGTAACTGTAACTCCTCTCCCGGCAGCATGTTTTCAAGCTCTCATCTGAGAACTCGCTCCTCTAGCTGTGGCTCTAGCTTTTAGCCCGTGATTAGCTTGTTTTGTTTACTTCATTGCAGTAACCTCCGCTCTCACGCTCACTCCAAACTTTCTTTCTGCTGCTCGATTAGCCTGCAGTGCCCTCTAGCGGCGTGTGAAAGTATATATTTAAATTTTAAAAAAAATAATTTAAAAAATTATACCATTATCTCGGCCAAAATCATTAACGATTAACGATATTTGAACGATATTTGCTTATGGTTTAACCTCTTAACAAGTACATTTCTCCATTGTGAGATCAATAAAGGCTTATCGTATCTTATCTTGTCTCATACCAAGTGCATTTCTCCAGTTTGGCTTTACTCAAATCTAAAAGCTTCGTCAAAATAGCAACAAAAGAGCGACAAAAGAGGTTAATCATTGTTTCTCGTCTGTAGGAGCGGCACAACAAGACGGACGAGGTGGACCGGTTCGTGATGGTGTCGCGGACGGTACCGGACGACGCCAAACAGCTGGCGTCCACGGTCGGGGCCAACGCGGAGCTGCTGTTCTCGCGGAGGCCCCACGCCGAGGGCAGCCCCGACGAGACGCACCCCGCTCTGAGCTCACCGCCGTCGGACAACGACAGCTACGGAAAACCCTTCCCCTCCACGAGTCTCCAGGACAAGGACAACATGAACCACAGCGAGAAGTGCGTGAAGAGCTGGATGGAGGATTACGACTACGTCCACCTGCAGGTGACCGGTCAGGGCTTGACCTGTGTGACGAGACAAAATTCATATCTCAGTATTTATGGGGACTTCCTCCATGACGATGATGAAGCCGTATTTTTGCAAACCAACAGAAAATGCAAAAATGTTGCTTTGTCGCCCTAAATGACAATCACAGTACAAGAGGCTTTTTTTCTCGCCAATTTTTCCCAAATATTTTTTTCTTTCAATTTTTTTACATTTTTTACACTCCCTCCTTTTCTTCTATTTTTCTACATTTATTCCTAATTTATTGTTTTATTTTGTTTATTTTTCCGTTACCCCCCCGTTCCTCAAACACTCCAAAGGCCCCAGCACTGAGGCCACTGGGATCGAGGGCATTGAAGGATTTAACCACTGGCCTTTATTGTAAATCTTGAATATTTCGGGTTAATTAAAACTCAGTGAATGTAACGTGAGTTTATTCTCTCCGCTCGATCGTTATGAATATGGAGCGACATTAGAATAACCGACTTGTCTCTTCAGGGCAAAGAAGACTTCGAGCGTCAGCAGAAGGAGCTCCTGGACAAAGAAAACATCATCCAGCAGAGCCAAGTTCAGCTGGGCCCGGAGCAGGTCAGGGACTTTACTCATAAGATCATAACATCATAACATCATTACATCATTACATCACACTTAAAGACTCTCATAGACTGAAGAGGAGGAGAGGCTGAGGAGGCTCATGCTTCTCACAGTGCATTTATAGGAACTGACAGAGGGAATACAGTCGTCCTGATTGATTATATGTTTCAGGTTAATAATAATTTCTCTAAAATACTGTAGGTCCACAAAATTTGATTGAAACAGGCATTAAAGCAGCACTAAGTAACTTGTTTACCTTAATAAATCCTTTCCGTAGTCCCTCTGGGGGTAATACAAGTGTTAATGGGATGATTGGGGGGTCTTTCATCTCCCCCTGGTGTCTCTGGGTCGGAGTCACCAATACACACTAATGGAATCACGAAGAAGAAGCTAACAGGCTAACGGGCAAAGCTAACTGTGGGCTAGCGCCACTTAAACAGTATTTACAGCCAAGTTTGAGTGAAACAAATGATCTCCATTGTGTAACTGGATGAACAATATCCCTCTGTCCCTTTGTCTTTTCTGTCAGCGTAGTATTTACTCTCACGGACAATTAATGAGTAAAAAACACAACATGCTACGACACCTGCAGTGGCGCTTATGGCCTCTAGGGGCACGAGTCACTTAGTACTGCTAAACACAATTTTTTCATTAGACCCAGAACCCACTTTTTTTTTTTTTTTTTTATTTCAAATGTGTCCTCAATTTCCCCCCCATTTTTCCAAATTTTTTCCAAATTCTTTTCTTCATTTTCCCCATTTCTATTTCTATTTCTATTGACTATTTTCCCCACATTTTTCCCCCTTCCCCCGTATTCCTTTTATAATTTAAAACCACATTTTTTGCCATTGTAAACTTGCAGATCAGTCATTTCGATATGACCTTGTAGACGACACACGGCCCAGCTCTATCTGTGCCCTGTTTCAGCGTGTCCTTCAGTTTCTTTCCCTTCCTCTGTAAGTGAAGGTCACAAAGCCCAGAGCTGGAGACGAACTCGAGACCCGCTTGTCTTTTTAGCAACACTGTACGAATGTCTTTAATGGAAAACACGCCGAGTCTCTGCCAAGAAAAGCCTCGTAAAAAGCGAACGGGAGATGTTTTACGGCGCTGCGTGGCTCCTCGTATCGTGTTTCATAGACGCCTCGGGCTCGAATAAAACCATTACAGCAGCAACAGCGAGAAGTGTGTCACGAGAGGGAGGCGGGGTTAAAATGGCGGCGTGTTCGATGTGTCTGCGGGGAGACGGTCGTGTCAAATAAGTTACCAAACTATACAAAAACATTAAAGTGCATTTACTCTTTGTTTCTGTTCAAAAGCAGAACCGTCTTTGCGAAAAGCCTCAAATCATTATCAATCATCATTTATCAATCCAATCACAGACAGGAACCCAATTAACCACTAGTGAAATATTTTCTTAAATGAACTTGACGAGAATGTTCCTGCTTCATCTTTTCTGAGAGCATTTTCTTTCAAAAATTGAAGATCGATTTAAGTTTTTTTTCCATCCCGTTCCAAACGTACTTTTATTGAAACAGTCGTTACTCATTCACGTTGAATTCTCCCACAGTTAAAGTGCATATGACAGATTTTTGCTAAAACACAGTTAACACGATTATATTTAAGATTTATACCCAGTTTTCTTTAGTTTGACCATTTTTGTGCCGTGCAACCATGTTAAGTCAATGGGAAATGAATGAGTCAAACTGCTATGGAATGTTTCCTTCTTTTATGTCACTTCCTGTCAGCAGCTTAAAAATTCAAATAAAAATAACTTTTCTGCCCAACATTTCTTCGTTAAAATTGCTGCTTCACTGAAAAAAAAAGATAACTATGCAACTGATGTAATCCATCTAAATAAGTCATATTTTCAAGAGCATTAAAATCTGTCATATGCATTTTAACATCTGAACAGTTGCTAATGACTCCTTGTGTCCTTCAGTTTTTGTGGTAAAAAAACAAAGTACCGTATTTTCCGGACTATACGTCGCTCCGGAGTATAAGACGCACTAGTCAAACATTGCCTAATGAAGAAAACAACAGGATGAATAGGCGTACGGTATGCTAACGTAACACATTGATGGTTAGCTACATGAAGCATAAACAATGTGTCTGATATGTTAACGTCACATAAACAGTTCAGATAACTATAGCATAAAGAACATACCAAACTCTCCATCTCACTCCAAATCAATCGCCTTGGCAACGACCTGGGGATGAAGGTGTAACTGTAACTCCTCTCCCGGCAGCATGTGTTCAAGCTCTCATCTGAGAACTCGTTCCTCTAGCTGTGGCTCTAGCTTTTAGCCCGTCATTAGCTATTTTGTTTACTTCATTGCAGTAACCTCCACTCTCTCGCTCTCTCCAAACTTTCTTTCTGCTGCTCGATTAGCCTGCAGTGCCCTCTAGCGGCGTGTGAAAGTATATATTTGAATTTTAAAAATCACATATTAGTCGCTCCGGAGTATAAGACGCCAAACTATGAAAAAAAGTGTGACTTATAGTCCGGAAAATACAGTAGATCGTTTACATTAGTCTCCGCTCTTCGGCTGATGTGTCGTAAAACCACTAACTTCCTGGTTTATAAAATTAAATTATAAATTAAATATCCGGCTTTTCTCTGATTGGTTAAAGGCCCGATACCTGAGGAAACCACTAAATTAAAATGTTGGTTGAGGTACAAACTCATCCCCAGTCTTGCTAACACTTTTGTAGCATCCCAGTTCTCCACAGGGACATGTTTACAGTATAAGCAGATGCCACAACTTGCAGGGTCACTTTCACAAAAACTATCCTGCAAGTTCATGAAATTGACACAAATGCTTTATAATTAGGTCTACAGTGTTTCCCCCACAAATGTCTGAGTTTACACTATACTAAAGGAAGACAAAACAAATTTCATTCCATAACTAGAAAACAAAATCCAGTATTGCTCCTTTAATACGCTTGTCACTCATGCCCCAGATGCACATCTAAAGAGGAAAAGTGTGTATTCTGGCTGGACAGGCTAGTGTTGCAGATAACAAATAACCTCCTAATTCCCAATGGATAACGTGCGAAATCAGAAGAATAGCAACACGTCCAGTCGAAGAAGATCCAACTCATAATCCTTTATTTGGTAAAAAATATATCCACAAATGGTCAAAACATAATCCTTATTTTGTCGGAGCGATACGTATCCCATGGCAAATTCAGAAGGAGCGCGCCGAGCCCGCTGGGGCGCGGTTTATATACTCAACTCCGACCTCGAGATGTCAAAATGATGATCTATTGCACGCGCCTACTTTTTGGCTTGTGATTGGTCTCAGTTATGGACCAATCTGATACCCCTCCCTCTCTGTCCTCACTTGACCTCGCTCCCTATGCATTTAGATGTTCTTTCTACACCAGCCATGATACAAGGCGGTGGCTATCCAAGGAGCTAACCCCCCAGTGGATAGTCTACTCATTACAATTAATATATGGATGATTGAGTCTCTCTCCCGTCCCAACTAAATTATATTCCCACAACTCTGAACACTTATGCATTGAATTTGACCTCATTACCTTAACATAGTCATTATGAACCTCTTACACTATAACACAGACTTAAAAAACAATTATATAGGCTTATATGGTGTCTACAAGTTCCCCAACATTAGTTACAACTAGGGCCGGGACTTTTTTTGATTAATTGCGATTAATTAATTACATGAGGTTTAGTGCGATTAAAAATATTAATCGAAATTAATCACACTTTGCTTTCCACACTTCAGTTTCCTTTTTTCCTGCAGACGCACAATTAATGGCAATATTGCACTGGTCTGTTGGACTTGATTGAACAAAATAAACAATATTTTGTTGCTTAAGCTTATGTATTCAGTCATTATTCAATGGTATACTAAAAATCCTTATGAAAAAACTTACTTCTCACTGTTCTCAGGTCAAATATTTATATGCGATTAATTTCGATTAATTAATTACAAAGCCTCTAATTAATTAGATTAATTTTTTTAATCGAGTCCCGGCCCTAGTTACAACATTTACACAGCTTTTATACCACAACACTAGAAATTGCCCACTAGGCAAGGCAAGTTTATTTGTAGAGCACAATTCATACACAAGGCAATTCAAAGTGCTTCACAGTTGCAGAAAGAGAAATTACAAGAAAACAGATCAAATCAATCAATAAAACATCAACATAAAGTTAATCAGTTACAGTAAAAGGCAAGAGTGCAGATAAAATACTTTCAGTTTTCATATGCACGGGTAAAAAGAGCTGTTTTCAGCCTGGATTTGAACATTGTCAGGGTTGAGGCCTGTCTCACATCCTCATGAAGACTGTTCCAGATTTTAGCTTTAGCCTCACCGTGTTTATTATTGACTCTGGGAACCACCAGGAGACCCCTCCCTGAAGTTCTCAGGGCCCGAGATGGTTCATACGGCTCTAACATGTCAGAGATGGACTTTGGTGCTAAACCATGAAAAGACTTGTAACAAGCAGAGCTGTTTTAAATTCTATTCTCTGAGTGACAGGAAGCCAGTGCAGAGACCGGAGCACTGGACTAATGTAGTCGTATTTCCTGGTTCTTGTCAGGACTCGAGCAGCAGCGTTCTGGATGTTCTGCAGCTCTAACAGCTCGTTTAGAAAGGCCAGTGAGCAGCCGTTACAGTAGTCTAACCTGCTGGAGACAAATGCATGGATGAGTCTCTCTAAGTCTGGTTTTGACACTATTCCTCTGATCTTAATGTTCTTCAGATGGTAAAGCACTGAAGCTTCATGCTGACAGGTCTGATGACTAAAGAGCCGGGTTTACTGTGAGAGGAATAAACCTGAGCGAGTGATGATTTTATAGAATCCTCTTCCTCTTTTACTAAAGCTCTCCTGTTTTCCTCCGCAGATAAACCAGTTCAAGCGTCTGGAGCAGGAGGTGAGCAAACCGGTGGAGAACGACATTTCCCAGTGGATTTCTCAGCAGCGTCTGGGCCTGGCCCCGAACTCGCTCCCCAAACCCACGGAGCAAACGCAGGTCTGCCCCAGAGACCGGCAGCTGCTGGTCTTCTACTCCGACCAGTGTGGGCAGCACTTCCTCACGCTGCTCAGCGCCATGGACGCCTTCTTCTCCTGCGTCAGCGCCGGCCAGCCGCCGCGCATCTTCGTGGCGCACAGTAAGTTCGTGATCCTGAGCGCGCACAAGCTGGTGTTCATCGGGGACACGCTCTCCCGACAGGTGTCCACGCCCGAGCTGGCCAACCGCGTGATGAACGCCAGCAACGTGCTCTGCGACCTGCTCAAGACCGTGGTGGGCGCCACGAAGACGGCCGCGCTGAACTATCCCAACACGGCGGCCGTCCAGGAGATGGTGGATCGAGTCACGGAACTGTCGCAGCACTCGCAGAGGTTTAAGGAGCAGCTGCTGAGCCTGTCCCAGTGATCCATCAGTGATCCATCAGTGATCCACCCGTGATCCACCGGTGATCCATCAGTGATCCACCAATGATCCACTGATGTGTTTATGATTCTGTACGTTAGGATCAGGCAAAACAATACGGACGCAGACCACACAACCATACGATACAGTGGCTACAATCTGTGTGGTGTGTTTACATGCATGAGTCCCCTGTGTGTTTGTTAAAGGAACAGGCCACCGTTTTTACATACTGAGATATGTTCTTACCTGAGCTTAGACGAGTTCATGTGTACCTGTCTGGTCTTCACGTGTGCCTTCTGTAACGTAAACACAGCACAGACGGCGTTAGCATTTAGCCTCTCTCTTCTCCTCTATAGCTCCAAACGAGGTGAAGATAGAAGCTACAAAACTCTTCCACGTTTTCCCTATTTAAAGCAGTACTAAGTAACGTGTTTACCTTAATAAATCCTTTCCGTAGTCCCTCTGGGGGTAATACAAGTGTTAATGGGATGATTGGAGGGTCTTTCATCTCCCCCTGGTGTCTCTGGACAGAAAACCATGCTTGCAACTTGGCTGCCACCGGGGCGGAGCAACCAATACACACTAATAGAATCACGGAGAAGAAGCTAACAGGCTAACGGGCAAAGCTAACTGCGGGCTAGCGCCACTTAAACAGTATTTACAGCCAAGTTTGAGTGAAAAAAATATTCCCATTGTATAACTGGATGTACAACACCCCTCTCTCCCTTCACCTTTTCTGTCAGTGTAGTATTTACTCTCCAAGACATTTAATAAGTTAAAAAATCGTAACTTGCTAAGACACCTGCAGTTACGCTTATGGCCTCTAGGGGCGAGTTACTTAGTACTGCTTTAAATATGGTTACATGAAGTGTTACACTATAAAGTATAATTACACAAAATTAAACAATGTGGATTTTCTAAGCAGAAAAAAAGGGGAACTATATTGTAAGGCGTAATAATACCAGGAGTAATTCGACATCCGCGCAGTGATATCTTCACTTTACTGTGCGGATGTATAAAGTATAAAGTATTCATCATAAAATGTACTTAAAGTGCATCTGACACATTAGACACAATTTTTGCTAAAACACAGTTAACACGATTATATTTAAGATTGTGCTAAAGATTATTCCCAGTTTTCTTTAGTTTGACCATTTTTGTGATGTTTATGTTTTCACTTCCTTATTGGACACCGACAGGAAGTGACATCGAAGAAGGTAAACAATTTTAAACTGTTGCCGTGCAACCATGTTAAGTCAATGGGAAATGAATCAGAAATGAGTCAAACCGCTATGGAATGTTTCCTTCTTTTATGTCACTTCCTGTCAGCAGCTTAAAAATTCAAATAAAAATAACTTTTCTGCCCAACATTTCTTCATTAAAATTGCTGCTTCACTGAAAAAAATGATAATTACGCAACTGATGTAATCCATCTAAATAAGTCATATTTTCAAGAGCATTAAAATCTGTTATATGCACTTTAAGTAAAGTAAAAGTACCTATAGTTTGTACTTTTTACTTGTTACTTTCCACTGGTATAAACATGTTACATTTTTATAGCTGTAACGACTAATACAGAATATATTACGCTTTTAAAGTAACTTGTCCAGCACTGCAAATGAGTGACAAAACAACGGCAAAAAAAAGTTACAACAGTTTTCCTTTTAGATTCGGGTAAAGTTGAACTGAAGACGATCCGTGCGTTAAACTGTTTTAATGAGTTACACTTGACTCTGCGCTGTGCATTAAAACGGTTTAACGCACGGCTCCTCGTTGTTTAAACTGAGAAGATTAACCTCGTTTCCATCTGGACTTGAAATAAACTGATGCTAAAATGAACTCTGGTGAACGTTTAGTCCAGATGTTTGATCTCGATGAGTCTGTGTCCAGATCGTTTTGCCTGATCAGTTTATACAGGGTTCCTATGGAGCGTTGGAACGAAACGCCACTATGGGCTTTAGGCGGATCACGTTCCACGACGAAACACATTTTTCTTGCATAAAATCTGTCATTATTTGGTCCATTTCCTGAATACCTCACATTGTGCTCATGTTTCTGCCTCTGAAGCCTTTTCCCCCCGGTGTGTTTTTGTAAATGTAGAGTTTATTTTATTATTATTATTTGCATTCAAGCGCGTTCCTATAAATTATCTGCTAATTTCCCATTTACTTTTGTTCATAAGCTTCACTGTAATAGCACTCTAGTTAATGTAGGAACGTGAATGAACTTTTTATTGTCCATATTTTTTTTTTTAAATCTGGGCGTTTTTAACTAAAGTTTCCAGCTTTTACGTCCACATCTAACCGGTAACCCAATGACTCTGCAGGAGCCCTGTATAGACCCAATGTTAACCATGTCTTTTAGTTCTTATAATGACATTTCTATATATTTTGCTGGTTCTCGACGCTGTACATAGTTTGTTCTGTAAATACCTGCTGTCCTTGTTTAGTTTTGTAACGGCGCGAGGGGAATATCCGCGCGTCTGTCGTGTCTTTCGTACATTCCCGGTTTCGAAGCACCTTAAAGACTTAAAGACTTAAAGGCGTGGGACTCGCTGCTGCAGCTTCTGTACCAACGTCTCTGTGTTGATTATGTCCATCGTGTTTCACAGTAAAGACTTTCAAACAGTGACTCTGTGACTTTGTCCTTCATCGTGTCGTCTCGGCTCCTGGTGAAGTTTGTGCCGTCGTTTTGGAGACGACCTGAAAACCAGGTCTGACCAGGTTTAAGCTGAAGCTGAACCTCAGGACAGATCCATGAGCTCGTAGTTAGACCAGTGTGAGAAGCTCCGTAATGAACTGATGAAACTCTGGTCGTTCCTGAGTTTCTTCTATGAAGGTAAAATGTTTAATTATTATATATAACATAATGGTTTCTTTACACATATACAAATACTATTTTACAAGTACAACTTTGTTTCTTCAACTATTCAAATCCGTAATTTACAGCTCTATGAATTACACATTCAACACTTTTGAGACATTCCCTGTGTCTGATTTGAACCTGAAAACTGACGAGCAGGAGGAGCGGCTGAAGTGGCACAAAACACAACTACTATTAGTACTAGCACTACTACTGCTACTGCTACTGCTGCTACTGCTGCTACTGCTGCTACTGCTGCTACTGCTACTGCTACTGCTACTGCTGCTGCTGCTACTGCTACTGCTGCTACTGCTACTGCTGCTACTGCTGCTACTGCTACTGCTACTGCTACTGCTGCTGCTGCTACTGCTGCTGCTACTGCTGCTGCTGCTACTGCTACTGCTGCTGCTACTGCTACTGCTGCTACTGCTACTACTACTGCTACTGCTGCTACTGCTGCTACTGCTACTGCTGCTACTGCTACTGCTACTGCTGCTACTGCTGCTACTGCTGCTACTGCTGCTGCTGCTACTGCTACTGCTACTGCTGCTACTGCTACTGCTACTGCTACTGCTGCTACTGCTACTGCTGCTACTGCTGCTACTGCTACTGCTGCTGCTGCTACTGCTGCTGCTACTGCTGCTGCTGCTACTGCTACTGCTGCTACTGCTACTACTACTGCTACTGCTGCTGCTGCTACTGCTACTGCTACTGCTGCTACTGCTACTGCTGCTACTGCTGGGGAGGCTGGGGCTATTTGTCACACTTTTTTTTTCAAGAGTTCGCTGCTCGTCAACATAAAATCCAGAGTCAGAGCTGCATTAAAGGGACAATACAGAGTTTAAAAATGTTCAAATGTTCTTAATATAGAGCCTGCAGTTACACATAAGACCTGAGGTGGCAGTATTGAGCATAAAAATGACCAACTTGCATCTAGTCCCTTTAAAGAGGGGGTATTATGTCACATGGACTTTTTCAAGCTTTATATCATGTTATTATGTCATTCCCTCATTAAACACATGCCTGGAGTGTTGCCTTGGCTCATTCACATATTTTTGAGTAATCAGTAAAAACTTAGACGGCAGCCATTTTAGGTGTAGCTATGCCTCAGTCCTCCTAGGAACGCCCCCACCTCCTGGAGACGCCTCTGGACCTTTCGTCACCAGCCAAGCCACCAACCACTGCTCCTCAGCTCAGCAGAGCCCCCTCCCCGCACAGTAGTGTTGTTTAGATGCCACAGCAGTGTGCTGAAGGGGGCGTGTCGGAAAGCTTCTTAAAGAGACAGAGGCCTATTTCAAGACGTTCAGTACAGCCATTTTGAGAGAGCAATTTTATTCAAGGCAGTTATTTTAATTTACTGCATATACAGACCAACAGAAGGTTACGTCATCATTGTAGTATGCTATAGACTGGTGCTATGTGATTGAAAAAAGCATAATACCCCTCTTTAAATGAAAGTTTGAACCCTTGACTTGAAGTCGACCTCGCTCTCGGTTTTCTATCATATTGAGATAAATAATTATGAACCGTCAAACACAACAAAACCGACTGTGACAATGTGCCCCATACGCAGGGCAAGTTTAGGGTGACCAGATGTCCCTGTTTACCCAGGACAGTCCCAGTTCTGAGTCCTTTGTCCCACAACCCAATAGATTTCTCCAAAACTATTGATTTGTCCCAGTTTTACTACTGGTTTTTGGTGAGGTATTGGGTGGTGACTTTGGGGTAATGTGTTGCAAAAGTAACAAGTTACAAAATAAAATACTGTTTTTCAGTAACTAAGGAATAACTTACACAAAATACAGGAATATATTCGTCATTACAATGAAGTAACTCGAGTTACAAGTGCAATGAAATGGTTTGATATGAACGGAAAAATATCAAACTCCTTCTGAATAAAACAGAACAAAATCTCACTAACGCTGGTGAATAAGATCTGCAGTTTGTAGCAAACGTGATCAGAACCAAACACGAGAGGACGGGGGAATCTCAGTGGCTTTGTTATTATGTTCACTTTGTATTTTGTTAAAAGTAACTGAAAAGTAACTCAAAGTAGTTTTTGAAACAGTGATATGTAACACAAACATATTACATGTTTAAAGCTGTAACTACTACAATATATTACAGTTTTAAAGTAACTTTCCCCACACTTAGTCGTTGTTGTGTCTCATGTTAAAATCAGCAGAAGTTGATCTTCCCGGGCTCTGTGTTCTGATTGGTCCACTCGTTACCGCAGCAACAGTGGCCCCACTGATTTCAGTTTTTGACTGATCTGAGGTCAGTTATTGTTCATGTCTTCAGTGAAACCTGTCAGTGGCCTGTGGTTATATAAGTTTATAATAATGGTATTTTCCGCTCTGAAGTGGATCCCGTCTCCACACAAACCATTTCAAACACTCGAGTGAATCCAAGCCTCTAAATCAGAGGATTCTGCTGCTCGCTCCAGTCCTCCGCACTTTGGAGCGTTAACTCGTCATTTTCCAACGTTCACTCCAAGACAGTCAATTAAAAAATGATTCTCTGCGTATTTTTAACTTCTGATTTTGAGATCAAAGGGAGAAAGGTTTAACAAGACCCGACACAAAGTGGGAATGTTTCTGGGTCAGTCATTCTTCAGTGAAATGACTTATTATTGGAGTAAAAGGCTTAAAGCGGCACAGTAGCACAGCGGTTAGCACTTGTGTTAGCGCTCGTGCTTCACAGCTAGAAGGTCCTGGGTTCGATTCCCACCAGGGACGGGGCCTTTCTGTGTGGAGTTTGCATGTTCTCCCCGTGTCTGCGTAGGTTTCCTCCGGGTACTCCGGTTTCCCCTACCACTAAAAACATGTACAATAGGCCAGGATGAATGAGAGTGTGTTTGAGAGTGCGCATGGGGGACGACGGATGAAAATTAGCCCAAGGCTACAATCCGGTGTGGCTTGTTCATTAACTTGCACTGTCCCGACCAAATAAACCAATAAATAAATAAAATAAATAAAAGTAAAGCTCATATATATAAACTCAGGTCGGTCCTGCCTCTCGCCGCAGAGTAACGGAGCTGCACTCATTGCCCCGAGTCTGAGCTCAGTCCCGGTTTAAGGAGAAGTGTAAATTACAGGTTGGTTCACCACAAACTGCAGCTACGAGAGAGACCAGGAGAGACCGAGAGAGACCGAGAGAGAGACCGAGAGAGAGACCGAGAGAGAGACCGAGAGAGAGACCGAGAGAGAGACCGAGAGAGAGACCGAGAGAGACCGAGAGAGAGACCGAGAGAGAGACCGAGAGAGAGACCGAGAGAGAGACCGAGAGAGAGACCGAGAGAGAGACCGAGAGAGAGACCGAGAGAGAGACCGAGAGAGACCGAGAGAGACCGAGAGAGAGACCGAGAGAGAGACCGAGAGAGACCGAGAGAGACCGAGGAGACACAACGAAACCCACCCGGAGCTTTAACTCAGTGAGGTGATGTCTGACACAAACATGGAACAACAAACAGGTGTGGAGCCACTGCAGGAGAGCCAGAGGAAAATCTGAACTCTTCTCGACTGGAGCTTGTAGCCTATGGGCCAGAGTAATGCCTAGTTTGAAAGCTAAGAACAACAAAACTGATCTAACATTTATCCTCATGTTGTTGCTGTGTTGTCATTACTTTTTGCTGTTTTCATTTCCATCTCGTTTTTGTCGCTGTTCTTTTCTGACGCTTTTTCCAAGAAGCTTTTAGATTTGGGTAAAGCCAAACTGGAGGAAATGTGCTCGGTTACTGTGGGGGTTAAGAGGTTTACTTGAGTCATATTTTATTATAACACTTTATAATAATGCTACATGAGTTCATGCACGATGATACATTCATACGTTACTAAATCATCGTCTCAGGAACAAACATGATCACATGGTTCATGGATGACTTCATCTCTGAATTAAACTACTGTAATAAATGCACATGAAAACCTTAATAATTCATCATGATCATGAGGATCCCCAAAAACAGGAAGAAACCCCCCTCTCTCCTGGTACAACTTAATTTTTCACCTTTTTCTGGATACTTTTGTACGTCTTTGCCGAGTTTTTGTGGAGGTTTGGTGGATTTGTTTACTTTGAGAGTCTAAAATGGTCCTGAAGAAAGCAGCTTTTTAAAGGTAAACAAAATGCTAGCTTTTCAGCTAAACCCATTTGAGAGCTACACATGTCTTCTTCTGAGACACTGAAGAGGCACCAAGAGCCCCCCCTGCAGCACAGAGGAGGCGTCACAAGAGGAGCTACAGGAAACAAGGAAGGGACAAACGAGAGATGGTGAAAAACTGGAGGAAGGAGGAGGAGCTGACCAGTGCAGGACACCATGCTCTGAAACAGGGACAAACCCAGGAGGCGCTGAGGGCAGCCAGTCAGGTTTCTTCCGAGTGCTACAGTTTCCCCGACCTCCAAGGTCATGCGGGTCAGGTTGACACAGTGGCAGCGCGGCTCAGTCACAGCAGCTCAGGACTAACACCTGAACACTATTTCGTTGTACACTTGTACAATGACAATAAAGCATTTACTTACTTACTTAAGAATACCAGGAATTCACTAAAACAGCAATGAAATGACAATAAAATAATCCAGTCATGATGATGAGGATCCTGCAGGAACATCATGACTCATATGGAGGAAATCTATTTACAAATGATGGACAAGAACACAAAGTATAACTTCATAGGATCAAATTTACGTCAATCATGAGCTTATCATTTGCTAATCCTTAATACATCATGATTTCATTATGATTATGTCCCCTCAACTAAAGTGCTTTATCCTAAACTTTTTAACCTGTTAAAGATCAGCTCTGGAGCTCTTATTTACTTAATAACGTAATAATTTGTAATAAAAGTTTTTAAATTGTTTTTTCCACAAAAGAATTCCAGTTGAGGAAACAATCCAGAAATCATTGCTTCTTCTTCAGGACTAAGGTGGTCTTTAAGGTTAAACAGTTTAGGGTAATGCACCACCTTAGCTGAGGGGACATAAGAATCATGATGTTCATGCATGAGTAATATTTGACTTTTACTTCATGACTGAAAACAATCTGTGCGTATTTGCTTCTTGAGATTTGCAAACGTCTCGTCAAACAGAGGAATGAGGGAAATGTCTCTATTCAAAAGCAGATTGGACACAATAGGAGACTTTTTGCCAAAAACTGCAGCCGAGTGTGTTTATGTTGGTGATGCAGGAGAAATAATGGAGCGATGTCATTAATAGCTTGAATCCCAGACACATAATGAGCAGTCAAGGACGAGAGCGCCACCTGCAGGCCAACAAATGTATTCATCTCCAAAACTTGCCCCGCAGAATCCCAGCATGTGTAGAAGTCAGTGTATTAAGCTGGGTTCTACTGCCCTCCAGTGTCACAAGCTGGTAATAGCATGACTCTTACCACCTTTTCCACAGTTATGGATCTAATGTACGAAAAAACAACAGGCACACTGGTTGTTCTTAACTTTCCAGCTGCGTTTCAGTTTCGGTCTGCATGAGGATGTGAGACCGTGAATATGACACAAAGTATTTGATCTGCACTCTTGCTTTTTACTGTTATTAACACATTTTTATGTTGATGTTTTATAATGGCTTACACTTGCATTGCGCCTGTCATTCAGGACTATTGTACATGTTTTTAGTGGTAGGGGAAAGCGAAGTACCCGGAGGAAACCTACACAGACACGGGGAGAACATGTGCACAGAAAATGTATTGATTTAATCTTCTTGTAATTTCATGCAACTGTGAAGCACTTTGAATCTCTGTCACTTGTTCTAATGATTTGTTATTGAGGGACAGTTTTAACTTTGGGGTTTCTCTCAGAGCATGTTTTGAACCTAAAATCATACACTTAGTTTTGAATACATTCAGTTTTAGCCTGTTCTCGATCACCCACTCATACGTAAACATTAGCTCCTGTTGTAGCACATTATTGACCTGGTCGACGGTAGAGGCAGAAACATACATTGTTGTATCGTCTGCATATACAAAGCCTTTCCCCACCCACAAACAAAAGTCAAAAATTGCTGTGAAAGAGGCGGTCTCTGAAGTTTGGGGGTGACATGCGGGGGGTGAGTGTGTGGGCCTTTGCATTGGCACAATCACAGCAGACTGATTACGTGGGAGGGACTTGGTTATAAACCACAGGTACAGGGGCAGGACAATGGGCAGCACCTGATGACGATGTGTGGAGCTGGTGCGGCTTATGACGTTCTGTGGAGGCCGTGGACACGTCTCCAGCCAATCAGGAAATTCTAATTTAGTAGCAGAGTTTACCCTGAAGGGGGCGCAACCCATTCATTTTCAGGCCAAAGTTAGGATTTTACACATGTTTGCGCTATAATGTCAGAATAATGTCAGGGACCAGTGGACAACACTATGAGACACCCATTGAGACAGTTTATCAGTAAAAAAAACTTGATTTGGTGTTTAGTTGCTCTTTTAAAAAACTGATAGCTGTGTTTGAAAACCATATGCCTGTAGTTTCTCAAGTAGAAGTTTATGATCAACCAACTCTGATGCTGTGCTGAAGTCCAGAAACACAATTCCTTCCAATTACTTGTTATCAATTAGTCCCAGCCAGTCATCAGAGTTGTAAGTGCTGTGCTGGTTGAGTAGCCTTGTTTGTATGTATGCTGGACATCAGAATGAAGGTGATTCACTTTGAAATAGTTCTGAATTTGTTTATATATAACCTGCTCCATTAGTTTGCTCAGGACAGGTAAGATGCTTATATTATTATTCATTGTTCTTGTTGCAGTAACAGCAGATTTCAGGTCGGAGAGCCTGGTTTGGCGATGTACCTAAAGATGTGGCTCTAAAACCAAACATGACAAATATTTGACATGGATTAAAATCTAAACTGAACAGAAACGACACAACTTGCTGTAAATATCTGAATTTATTGAGGAACTAAAGTGAGAGCCGTTACAATGTCCGCATTTTGTCCTTCAAAACGCAGAGACAGTGAGGTAATAAAGTGTCTCCAAAGAGGATTCAAGTTACTAAGTTTCAGCGAAAATATCTGTGTTTTTCAGACGAGAAAAACACTCCTCCTTCAGACTCCCTCTCGACTCGGCAGCTTCTCTTCACTGCGTCTTTGTCGAAACGTCCACAGACATAAAGCCGGTGCTGGATGGAATAAAGTGGAAAAGATTCACGGAGGGAAACATTGCACTTGTGATCGGTAAAAAGTGAGTGAACGCAGTCGAAATGGCGCGGGACTTCGAGGTCAGTATCTGGCAACGCTGTGCTGAGGGTTTATTCTGGAGGAAAAGGGGAACAGAGGTGACGGTAAAGCTGGGAGATAATGAGGAAAACTAACATCTCAGTGTTTTAGGGAACTTTCCTGACGACGATGTAAAGAGATATTTTTGTAAACAGTCAGAAATGTGCCGCAAACATCTACATTTACACGGCTTTGTCGCACAAAACGATAACAGTGCTGAACAGACAAGAGGGCAGAAAAAAATACACTTTTATACACATTTTTTTTTCAATATCTCAAAATGTTCTCTATTTTTTTTCCACGGTTTCCCCCAAATTGTTGTGCAATTTTTCCAAATGTTTCCCCCAAAATTTCCTCTTTTTTCCCCACATAAATCTCTTCTAATTTTCCGACCTTTTTTTTTCAAAAAATTTTCCCCCATTTTTTTTTAGTTCCCAATTGTTTCCCCATATTTCGCCAAATTTCCTCAAAATGTACCTTTTTTTTTTTTTTTTTACAATTTTCCCACAATTTCGCCCCAAATTTTCCTCATTTATCCCACAATTTTTCCTTAATTTTTCTTCTCAAAACATGTAACATTCCTTCCTCAGTTTTCCCACATTTCTTGACATTGGAGATAAACTCGATATGGTAAATTTGCGAATCTTTCGATCAGCAGTTTCATTATTATCTCGTAAACGATGTTTTGCTCAGAATGAAGCCGGCGCCTTTGTAGAGGTACAAAAAAAGAAACTTTCACACAGTAATGCAGCTCAAACAATGTCAGTGTGAGGAGAAACATGACCTTTTCAAAATAAAATACATGTTTTATGATGAAGTTGCAAAATCTGATTCGTTTTACTTTGGCACAATTTACGGCGAGACGCTGCAGGTGAAAAATGCAGTTTAGACAAAACAATATATGAGGAAAAATATAGAGCAAGTTTATCTTTCATATAAAAAATAAGGCGTTTTAAGCATAAAAGTGTTTTCAGTGATGAAATCTGAATAATGGATCGAGCCAGGTTTAAGTTCATGGTTTTATTTTGGTTAAAGTTTAGTCCCTTTGTATATTCCTCCTGTCTTTAGCCGCTGCTGTCTCCCACAAAGGAAATGACCATATTTGGATTACAGCGTCATCCCGGTCACAGCCTTTCCTGCTACACGTGGATACCAAACATGTCAGTAGGGCTGGGCGATATATCGATATTTAAGATATATCGATATATATTTAAATGAGATATGGAATTAGACCATATCGTGTATATCAGGATATTTCACATTCAGATAAGCTCTTAAGTTAACAAAAAGAAACAGGTCAAGAGGATTTTTTTTTAAAGTGTATCTTATTCTTAAACTGAGCACTTTATTTTGTTATCTCTTTATATATAAATGCTGCCCTATTTTATTTTCTAGGCTATTTTTATTAAGATGATTTTTTTACGGAGCTTTGTCATACAGTGTTTATGTTTATAGTGAGTTTTCAACAAAACTACTCGTATTTGACTTTGACTTAACATTTCATGTCACAGCTCTCACTTTGCGGAAAAAAATATCGGGATATATATCGTATATCGATATTCGACCAAAATATATCGGGATATGACTTTTGGTCCATATCGCCCAGCTCTACGTGTCAGTATTGGTGAATGAATAAGCGTGGGAAAGACCAGACACAGCCATGTTGGAGGACATTTTACTTTTCAAAATTTCCCCCCCAAAAAATTTCTAAAACTTTTTCTAAAATTTGCAACAAAAATTCCAAAAAATGCCCTCTTTTTTTTTTTACATTTTCAAACCACATTCAAAAGGTTTACCTAAATATTCTAAACTGTTCCAAATTTCCCCCAAAATTTCCCCCCAAAAATTCTAAATGTTCAAAACTTTTTCAAAATCGTAGTTATTCCTGGAAAATCACAGAGTTTGGGCAGTGTTTTACTCTGACAGAGTTAAAACTAAGACGTTAAACTGAACTTGGCCGCTGTGTAAACAGATCGATGTTTTCACCTGCAGCGTCTCGCCTTGACTTCAGATTTAGTCTCGGTCTTGACTCGAGGGGAGACGTAAACCTCGATCTGTACGTGTTGTTTTGTTGTCAGAGCTTAAACCAGTCGAAAACGATATATTTAAACTCATAGTGTTTGTTTGTAAAAGGCCTTAGATTAAAACATGGCGAGTAAAAGAACTCCAGAGTGACACAAAGGAATGGACAGATACTGATGGCTTTTCCCTTTTCGTTCAGAGTGAACTGACCCTGCCGTCCATTAGCTTCGTCTTCGTCGTCTCGTCTTCGTTTGGTCTCCTAGGAGATCTCGGGCGAGGCCAGTCTCTGCCTGGCGGTCTTGGGTCGGGTTCTGAGCGACGCCGCGTTGCCATGGCGCTGCTCGGACTTGGACTCGCTCTGGGACTTCGGGTCCTGGGTGTCGGCCGGGGGGTCGAGGCGTCGCCCACCAGCTCGCGCAGGAACTTGAACTTGGACAGGAAGAGCTGCCACACCACGTACCAGCCTGGAGGGGGCAGGAGAGAGCGTTACCAAACGAGCAAAAACACACCTGCACCTCTGGCTAAAGGGCGGGGCCATAACTTACACAACACGCTAGTTAATACTGACCAGACCACAGACACCTTCTGAAATGTAACACGCTCTGTCCTTTACTCTTCTGTGTAAATCATTTTCTTCATCAATAAAACCAAAGCTTAATGTTTAGAAGCTCAAGAAATCCACAATTACATATCATTTCTTTGTCGACCTTAGATTGGATTCACTGATGACTCAAGGCTTGACTGGATTAAATGGGTTAAAGGGATATTTCAGGATTTTTGACATTGGGCCTCATTTCCTAGTTATCCAGAGTGTTGTTGATGTCTGGAGATATTCTTTTCTTAAATTCATGCAGTTCTTATATTTGAAGAGTCTAGTGGCGCTAGGCTAGGGCAAGGCTAAAGCATTTCTATGGTATCAGTTAGCCTGCATTAAAAAACAGTCTGACCCACTCCACAGTGCACCTGAGGTAAATCACTTATAACACCAGACTAACCATATAAATGTCTGTGTTAATAGAATCATGTTTGAAATATAACTGACCTTGTATCTCATGAATTACCGCATTTTGAGGGACTATTTTCTCGCAGATCACTCCGCCGCTGCGTTAGCTTACAGCCACGAAGCTGATGCTGCTCAAATATAAGTTATTTTAAATGATTCTATTAACACAGACATTTATATGGTTAGTCTGGTGTTATAAGTGATTTACCTCAGGTGCACTGTGGAGTGGGTCAGACTGTTTTTAATGCAGGCTAACTGATACCATAGAAATGCTTTAGCCTTGCCCTAGCCTAGCGCCACTAGACTCTTCAAATATAAGAACTGCATGAATTTAAGAAAAAAATATCTCCAGACATCAACAACACTCTGGATAACTAGGAAATGAGGCCCAATGTCAAAAATCCTGAAATATCCCTTTAAGTCTGTGACTTGTCATGGATTTAAAGGATCTGTATCATGCTATTTTAGCCATTCCAAAGTAAAGTATAGGCATATATATGATATATTGTACCTCTATCACTATGGAGTACTCATTTTTGAGAGAAATATAAGTATTTTTGGGGGGTATTTTCCCTACCCGGAAGATAAGACGCTTCGATTCAGTTAACTCCGCCCCTCTCTCTGCTCATTCCACATTTGCAGTATTATAAATATAAATATCGCTGCAAAAAGTGAAGTTACTTCACATAATGCAGTTATAAGGAGTTGACATGTGCAAAGCAGTTTCATAAATGGCTAACACACATGCTAACACACACGCTAACATGCGTTTTGATTGACTCACCGCTCAGTTTGGACTCCCATGAGATCGCGTTGGTTATAAAAGTTATAAAAGTTAATCCACTTTGATTCTGGCCAAGGTTCACCAAGCATCCATCAGGTTGGTTGATATAGTAGCTAGCTTAATCCCGGAAAGAAATTCCAACTTCTGGCGAGTGCACTCTTCTTTAGGAAGGTTGAATAGCCCTGTTCCTCTCGTAGCCAAACGCGCATCCGTGGCATTATCGGTAAGAAAAAGAGCAGGCGGTGTCCAGAGTAGGTTAGAAAGAGCTCAGTCTTCAAAAACAACACTTATGCTCGGATCCATGGCTCCTCCAGCCGTGGGTGCGCTTGATTAGCGTCGTGGGACAGCACAGACGCTTCGGAGGGTTGCTGTTTTTTTTTTTTTTTTTTTTTTTTTCAAAAAAAAAAAAAAAAAAAAAAAAAAGCCGTTTTATAAATAAAAATCAGGCCGTAAGGCATTACATTACAGACGTAGAGCACTTCCGTTCCGCTGTGACGACACAACTGAACAGCTCAGTCGTTTACCAGGAGAGGGTGGAGCAGCTGCTCAGAGAGCAGGATTCAGGAGGATTACTTAGAACTGCGTGAATGAAGCCAAAAACCGCTCTGGGGTGTTTTTGATAAGGAAATAGCATAACAACATGGCTAAAAACTCCAAAAAGTCGATTTTGCATGATATAGGACCTTTAAGAACAAATGTGTAAATTAAATGCACATTAACGAAGTCTCAGTGCTGCAGAGACATGTGACCTGCACAAACCAATCAAACTAGGGCTGCACAATATACAAGAGCTTTCAAAATGTGCAGAAGTTCAGTTCTAATTTTCCTTTTTTAGCCTAGTTTTGGTCCCGTTTTTATTTATTTTTTGAGTTTTGATTTGTCACAACTTGATGAAGAAAAAAAAGCTTTAAATTAGGAAGGAACATAAAGGAAAACATCTCAATATTGCAGATTAAACCGTGGCATTAACTACAGTAATGTACAGCAGGACTCAGGAGGAAATAAGGACAAAACCAGATCTGCCAAGTCGATGAAGACTTGATGGAACTGAAATGAAAAGCATGAAGCCATCGACTGCAGGGACTGACCATTCGCTCGGCGTCAGGAGGAGCTCAAATCAGTTTTCGGTGCGAGTATCAGCCGACTTTATCTCAACTGTGATCGAGACATAATCTAAACTTAGCAGTGAGTGTACGGTAGCTTCAGAACAAACCTGAGCCGTGACTCGTCCTCTGCAAAAGTAAAAATAGACCAAACCTCAGCAGAAACTCACGTCTCAATGACATTCAATCCACATTTTACAGGCGGGCGATATATCGTCTACAAGATAATATCGAAATCACCATTTGGAAGATATGCTAATTCACGAAATCGAGTTCATCTCCGATGTCAAGAAATTAGGAAAAAATAGTAAAGTAAAAGTGGAAAATTGTAAAAGAAATGGAGGAAAAATGAAGAAAGAAGGAGAGACAATTTGATGAAAAAAAATGTCAAAATTTTGAAGAAAAAAATGGGGGAAAGGTGGGAAAAAATGGGATCAGGAAATTGGAAAGAAATGGTAAAAAAAATGTAAGAAATAGAGGAAAATGGGGGTAAATGAGGAAAAACAGGAAAGGAAATTGGGAGGAAAATTGTCCAAAATATAGGTAAAATAAGGGGGAAATTGGTAAAATGAGGAAAAATAGGGGGGGGAAATTGGAGGAATTTTTTTCAAAAAAGTGAGTGAAAAATGGGGGGAAATAGTGACAAAATTGGGGAAAAGGGTGAGAAGAAAAAGCTTTGGATAAAGTGGGAAAATTAAGGAAGATAGGACAGGAAACTGGGGGAAATTTAAAAAAAAAGAAAAATGGAGAAGAGACGATAAAATGTAAGAGAAATGGAGGAAATATATATATATATACATTTATTTTTATTTATTTTTTTTGGGGGGGGCATTTTCAAAAGTGTCAAATTATTTAAAAACAACAATTTTGGGAAACTTTTTTTTTGGGGGGGGGGTTCTGCCCTTTTGTCGCCTGTTCAGGACAATAATATTTGAGTGACAAAGCGACGTCTCCAGCACATTTCTGATGGTTTGCAAAAATAGAGTTCGGGAATGTGATGTCATATCGCTAAGCATTATGGGATTAGCAGCAATTGTAAACTAATGGAGATTTTAAAAGTTAAAATACTGGAGTTATTGTTCACATTAAAACACTTGGACACCACAGTGTGTTAGATGTATTTAGCTTTTTTCTCCACTTTTTATACAGTTTTTAGCTAATGTTAGTCAATGGAAATGTATGCTAACAGCTGCAAAGTCGGCGCATCTCCATGGTAACTGTGGAATTTCCCGAACTCTATATCGCTTCATCATCGTTATCGAGAAAATCCCCCCAAAATATCGCAATATTATTTATTTTTTGTCACCATTATCCAGCCCTGTACGATCTGGGTCTGTTTCAAGTCAAATACAGTGACTTATTGTCCGAGTGACTCATCGTTTTCCCTGTAATGTAACAGAAACTCACCGAAAAGCATGAAGAGCAGCGCGCACACGAGCGTGGCCACAATGACCAGCAAAGTGAGCCCCACGCTTTGCCACATTTTTTTTTTTACAACTTCAGCGGCATCAGTCAGGGAAAATGTGGAATCTTCTCTCTTCCTTTGCTCGGTTCACGGCCTCTTTAGGCGTAGATCACGTCCTCAGATGGTTTAAAAGGAAAAGAAACCCGCAGAAAGCCTCAGAAGTAGCAGCTAGGTCTTGTTTGTAGCTTGTTTGTGGCTAGCTGCTGTTAGCTCGACACCGAACGAAGCGGCAGAAATGTGGCGAGAAAAGCCGCCAAATGTTAAATAAATAGAGACTAAAGCTAAAGCCAGGGCTCACGGAGAGGGTAAAGTCCGTGTGCTGTGGGCTACATAACTGCGGCGGGTGTTAGAAGCTCAAACGGAGCCGAGAGAGAGGCACCAAAACTGGGTTAAGACAACAGCGTCACGGAAACAAGCTCCGACTGCGGCTGCGCGGAGGGCGAGGGGATCATGGGTAACGTAGTTCTTTTGTCACTTTGCGTACATTAGATTGTATTTTTTAACCGAGCGCTTTTTCTCCGGTTAGGCTTTACCTAAATCTAAAAGTTTTTTTTTAACAAAGCGTCAAAACAGCGACGAAAACAAGGATGAAAATACAACAAATAGATGACAAAAAGTGACAAAGAAGAAATAAAAGAGCGACTAAAAACTGACAAAAACGTGGTGACAATGCAACAAAAAAGCCACAGTAAAACAACAACAAAAACAGAACAAAACATATGTTTGTAAAAAAAAGATATGTTTTGTTGGCCTTAGCTTTCAAATTAGGCTTTACACTGTTGCTGTCCAGATGCTTTTATATTTGGGTAAAGCCGAACTGGAGAAAATGCACTCGGTTAAGGTAACAGGTTGACCTCTTAAATCACATTCCCCAATATTTTTTCTCAATTTCCCCCCGATTTTTCCAAATATTTTCCCAATTAATGAGTAAAAAAACACAACATGCTACGACACCTGCAGTGGCGCGTATGGCCTCTAGGGGCATGAGTTACTTAGTACTGCTTTAAGAACGAGTGATATTGCTGTTCGCACCATCGCTGCAGGCCCCTGTTCGTACGAGAGGAGAGAAATACAAACATGTGCAGGTTGTTTTGAGTATCGGAGTGCGTGTACTGCATAAGCGCAATACATTTCCTTCTGATATTAGTGTCAATAATCGGCAGCCCGTGCCTAAGGGTTAACGTGTCCTGCGGTGACAGAGGGCGGGCTGGTCATGTGCCTCAGGTAAAGAGTGTGTGTTTCCATTGCTTTGTCAGAAATGTGCGGCTGAAGTGGAGATTACAGGACGGCGGGTCACAGACGTCAAACTGCAGAAACCAGGGAGAGTCGGACAGAGGAAGAGGAGACGCTTCAGAGCCCACACTCAGGTGAGACTTTGGAATAAGACAGAGCTACAGTTTACAGACACACGCTCATCACTTCATCAAATACACAGTAATATACACATTTGGTGTTTGAGTGCATTATTAGAGTTGTATAGGTGTAAGTGTGTAAATAATCATATATATATATTATAAACAGTCAAAGGAAATACGTGTCTGAACCTGTGAGGAGTCAAAGTCAGTTAAAGGAGTGTGGTGAGTAATGCAGTTGAGCAGAGCCGCTGAGCCGCTCACACTGTTTCCTATTTGTCCAGTCACAGCTAAAAATAAACACAGCGTTCACATGATGAGGTTTATCTCTGTGTTTAACGGCTCTGACTCTCCCCCAGGACGAGACTCGGAGGAAATGGCAGAAGGAAAAGCAAAGCCTCCAGAGGGCAGCACTGAGCCACAGCGCTATGGGACAAAGTGAGTTCAGTCGTTTCTTATCGACTTTAACCAGTGGTGGCCTGATTTGTGTCCGAACTCTCCGGCGCCCCTAACTCGAAATGCAAAAGTAGGATAAAGTGAAGACGATGAGCGATGATTTAGACACGCCTCTTTTATCGTCAAATTCTCTTGGCTTAATCCCTGACCACACCAGGCCTCTGCAGGTCACATCCCTGTTACGACCAGCCACATTTAAACAGACCTTTGTTAGAAAGAGTAAAGTCAGTGTTAAGTGCCTGCTTCCAGGTTTGGCCTCTCCACTGGGATGGGAATTAAGACATTTTTAATATATTTTACCCCAACAATTCCTCTATTTGAGCTATTGTGCACTTTTGACAGAAGTGTGAGCTACACTCTGACTTATCTTCACAATTTAAAGCATTTATAAACCCTGAAAAAAATGAAATCAACAGTTTTTAATCTAATTTCAGAGGAACAGGAGCCACAGATTTCTCTAAATAAAACGCTCCTTTGACTAAAGGCTGTTTACTCCAGAGAGAGGCTGCTCTCACTGCAGTGCTGTTGTCCTGACAGTGTGTGACCAGAACAAAGGGAGGGTCGGACCTGAGTGAAGCTGGCCCCCCATTAAACCCAAATGTATATAAAATACATGTCAATCGTTTGTGCTGTTATTGTTTTTGAGATATTGATGATTCTTTTTTGCACACGCCTCAGAGGAGGACATGTGTAGATGCCTCAAGAATCTGAAGTCTTATTATTTTAAAAACTGAACCAGCACAAACGTAAATCTTTACAGCACAAAACAGCACAAACAGCACAAATGACGGACATATTTTTGTATAAATTTGAGCATGATGAGGGGCAGGTTCACAATGGCGAGGGTCGGCAGGTTTATCAGGGATTTCCTGTTCTCTCTCCCTTCCTCAAAAGTCCCACTTTAAGAACAAGTGATATTGTCGTTCGCACCATCGCTGCAGGCCGACTTTCTGCCCTGTTCGTACGGGAGGAGAGAAATACAAACATGTGCAGGTTGTTTTGAGTATCGGAGTGCGTGTACTGCATAAGCGTAAACAGAACTACGTGAACTCACCGCAATGCACAGCACGGATGGTAAAAGAGCTGAGACAGTTTGTAATGGATGGAGCGTGGATCTGCTGTCCTGGATCTGCAGCAGCTCTGGCCTGCAGCTTTATAATAGGTTTACTGTGAGTGTTTCTCTCCCTCTTATGCTGCGCTGGGACGGCCCACGTCACCCATGACAAAACCCTCACTGACCATAACCTCCTTCAAAGACAAATGTGTTTTCAAAAAAACAGAAACTGATTTTTTCTCTCCACACACAGATCTTCAGCTTCAGATCACATACGTGTTTCCAGTGTCCAGTCTAAAAATCATAATCCAAACTTCAGTCCTGAACATGTTCCAGACTCACAGTAAGAACTGACCTGAACACAGAGTCTCAGCAGCTAAACTGTGCTTTATATTTGTGCTTGTAACGTATGTGATGTTAAAGACGTGCTCAGTGCTGTGTGTTTGTGTCACAGAGAAACAGAGTCAGAGCAGGACGTCTGGCCTCAGTGTGGAGACACAGGCAACAGTCCTGATCAGTGGGTTCAAGGCTCTGCACCAGGTGAGTCTGCTCAGTCTGAGACTCATGAACTACAGCAGGGAATAAGAGACCTGTTTGTAGGAGCCATAAGTGAATTAAGTGGGTTCGAGGTCACGTGTGCACGGGCGGAGTTTTCATAAGGCGCCCCCCTCTCTCCAGTAGTGGAGAGAGGGGGGTAGTTTTTGTTGACCGTTTGTTTAGTTACATCGTTTTCACCTGGATTACATGCAATACGTGTACACTGTTACCATCTTCTCTCTCTCTCTCTCTCTCTCTCTCTCTCTCTCTCTCTCTCTCTCTCTCTCTCTCTCTCTCTCTCTCTCTCTCTCTCTCTCTCTCTCTCTCTCTCTCTCAGAAGGCGAGTCTGGTCATGTGCTGTGAAGAATTCCTTTACTCCCCGTGTAACCGTCACAGTGTCAGAAATGTGCAGTTGAAGGGGAGATTACGGGACGGTCCCGTAATATCCAAACCAAGCAGAAACCAGGGAGAGTCGGACAGAGGAAGAGGAGACGCTTCAGAGCCCACACTCAGGTGAGGCTTTGGAATAAGACAGAGCTACAGTTTACAGACACACGCTCATCACTTCATCAAATTTAGACATTATACAGAGACAAATGAGTATGAATTTGTATCACACTATATCTGCAAACTGAAGCATATTTTTACATTTTACTTAGGGTTGCGGCTGCACCGCAGATCATGCACAAAAGTTATCCAAGTACTTTGGATAACCTTTGGTTCTTCACTTCTCGCTGAATTATGGAGTTTAACATTTTTCCATCAGAATAAAATGGGACGTTCTGGTCATCGCTACGGCAACACCGTGAAAAATATGGCATGGGTGTGATTGACTTTTCTGATCAGAACGACCAAATAGAATTTTGTGCCAAATTATTTAAATTTACGTGAAAGTAACATTTGTACTCTCCATATAATTCCTATAGGGGGCGCTATCGCGCCCAATTTTAATTTTGCCAAATGAAAGTGTTTAGGACTGAGACTTTAACAACTGATAACAAAATGAGCGAAATCGGGCTTCATATGTGCGAATGGGAGCCATTTTTTGTTTGCGAAAAATGGTTAAATACTTCGTACAGTTTGCGGCTTCGCCGCATAAAAACCGTAAAACTTAGAAAAGTAATTTGGATAACTTTTAAAGTTCTACTTCTCAAGATTATTTTCCACCCAAAATTAGCTTGTTTCAATAAACGCTCTAGGAGGAGATAGATTTTGTACGAAGTGAAAAATAAAGGCGGATTCCCGCCTCTCCTGTCATCCAAAATGGCCGACACCCAATATGGCGGACGGCGTTGCCGTAATAATATTTTTTGCTCAACATGTCATGATGCACGTCTGTACCGATTTTTATGATTCTACAACAAACTTCATTTTTGGCCAAGTCCTATCTCAACTATTTTGAATTTGGAAATAGTCAAAAGTTGTGTCGGATCGGTTTGAATTTCAGGCCAAAATCTGACTTTTCGTCAATGTTCACTGGGTGAAAATTGCAACGGTGCGAAAGAAAGAAAGAAAGAAAGAATAATATTCCCATACGAAAACAATGTTCCCGCTTATACGCGGGTACCATAAACTATATATTTTCAGAAAGTGCTCACTGACTGTCAGTCAGTGCCCATTGACTTTTATGGGCTCTGTACAATTACAATGTTGTTGTTTTTTTCTTCGCGCTCCAATTGTCCGCATGTAATTGGACAGCAGTAGGGATGGGAATCGAGAACCGGTTCTACAAGTAGACCTGGTTCTGTTTGAGCAAAGCATCGGAACCGTATTATCGCTCCCTCTTATCGATGCTCCCGCTCAGAAAACAAACTCTTTTTGCGCCGCGGAGCTTAGACGCACGTGCGTAATGACATAGTTCTCAGAGTTTGTTGACGCTGCTTCGAAGTAAGCAGGGAAACATCGGCCCAGTCTTAATTCTACCCCTTAGCCTCCGCTTCGCCTTTCCCTCCGTTTTACACGTTCACGAGACGAAAGAGCCTCGTCAATTAAAATAGTCCATTGTTATAAACGTGTCAGTTCTACGGTTTCGCTTTGCTGCTGCGACCGCTGTATTGGCTGACTTTGGAGTTTCTTTCCAAACTTTCGATACGTCGCTATTGACATGACACACGGGGTTCAGTGCTGCTGCGCCCGCCGTCTCCCCGATGTGCTCTGAGCCCGGGTCTGAGACTGACCCCGCTCTGAGCGCACCTCAGCAGCCTCCGCTCAGGGCCCGGGGCTCAGAGCGGAGACTGCGGCCGCCCGTCCCCGCTATGAGTGCGCTGTGAGCGGATCGGCTGATCTCTCACAGCTCTGGCTTGTTGAAGCAGAAATAGATGAAAATCTGTAGGGTTTGGGCTGAGACCGAGTCCTGTTGTTTAGGTGTTACAAAACAGCATCAGTCTGTTATAAGTTATATTTGAGGATGCCAGGCAGGCTGAATGCAGCAGGAGCCACAGTATATTTGGAAACTTGCTTTATTTAATACATATTTCTTCTTGGGAAAACTAACAATGTGTCTTTTCTTGAGTTTATCGAAAGCACATTCATTCCTTGCTTTTCCCCAACACACAGACAAGTCAGGCATCGATAAGAGAATCGATAAAGAATCGAATCGATAGGTAAAATTATTGATGGTATTGATATCAATAAAATCTTATCAATTCCCATCCTTAGACAGCAGTGTGCTCCGCTTTGCACACTGCTGTCCAATTACAATGTTCGTTTTCTGATACATGTGCACATGCACGGAACGTGCACGATGAAAGGAGTGCGATAGTGTATGTTTGAGAGGAGGCGAGCGCGATTACAAGAGCCCTTCACCAGCCCTGATGGCGCTCGGGCCTAATAAACACAGCGTTCACTTGAATGAATGTGGCAAGACAAGGGTTGATGGAGGGTGATACTTGGTAGAATCAACAAGACTAACTTTACTTTAACCCATGAAGATAAGTCACTATCACACACTGAGGCGGCCCAGCAGAAATCAGGGGTGGCCCTAGACGCACCACTGCTAATTCTAACTGCTACATCCATTGGTTAACCTTCATCTTTGTCTTGACTTACCCCCAGGCCGAGACTCTGAGGAAATGGCAGAAAGAAAAGGAAAGTTCTCCTGCCCTCAGCCTCCAGAGGGCAGCACTGAGCCACAGCTCTATGGGACAAAGTGAGTTCAGTTGTTTCTTATTGACCATAATCACCTTCAAAGATCAATGTGTCTTAAAATAAAAAAGGCAGAAACAAGTCTCTGAAATAGCTTCTTTCTCCTCTTCACCAACAGATCTATAGATTCAGTGTCCAACCTGTCCATTAAGAGTGACTGGTCCAAAGGAGGATGGATTGACTTTAGTCCTGAACCTGCTCCTCCAGACTCACGGTAAGAAATAACCCTAATGTGGAGTCTATCCACAGCTAAAGACAGAAGTCGTCAAAGCACTTCATTTTATTCATTGAGTAAAAGTTTCTTGGACAAACAAGATATAACTGTATTTATATAGCTTATTTCATCAACTCAGACAGTTTCTAAAGGGCTGCACAAACAAGGAATAATGCAAATGTCTCTGTGGCCTCGGGTTCCACACAGAACATCTGGAGGAGGTGTGTGTGGATAGGGACGTCTGGGCATCTCTGCTCAGACGCTGCCTCCGCAACCCGGCCCGGATAAAGAGGAAGAAAATGGATGGATGGATATAAGTGGGGAAGTGCAAAGTGACTGATACCATGTTGCAAAGATATAAAAGCATGAACAAACCTTAGATAAAAGCCAGATTATTATAGTAGGGCATACATCCAAACTGGGGTCAGTGTTCCCGAACACAATGACCTCAGTGTTACCCTTGTTAAGACTCTAGGGGCCAGATCTTGTTCCTGACTCAAAGACTGCGCTGCTCCAAACGTGACATTAGACAGGCGTCATCTTGATGTTGCGCTATTACAAAAAAGTGATCGAGGCGTAGTTTATTCCAAGCAGCACAGAGGGCTGTTCTTTTAAAGTTGCCTTCAGTTCTTCCTTTAGCATTATAGGCTTTTATAAGCTCTATTGGTCAAACTAAGAACTTGAGTTAAACACTGTCTGTGTCCAGCAGTTGTGCAGGTCGGTACTCGCTCGGCCATAATTGTGTTAATGTGACCCAAACAAGAGCACATGTTCAGCCTCACTCACTCTCCTCTCTGCGACACAAGGACAAACATCTTTATGGAAAAACACCATTAAAGAAATTCATTTTTTTCCTATTTTTATTTAAGTCTTTAAAGCTAGTTTTAATGCTCTTCTGCTTTTTATTGCTCTCTTAAACATATCCGTTTTTAAGGAACAAAACTGTAAGGCTTTAGTTTAAGGGGCACATTGAGAATGGACTCATTCATAATGAACGCATGATGAGCTCATTTTTGCTGTAAGTTCATATAATTCATCATGATCATGATTAATGACTCATTATCATTGTTGACGTCAGTGCATTTATTAACCGTGTTAATTGATGAGTATTTATTCATGAAATCTCATAAACTCACTTAAGTTATGATGAATTACTGTATCCTCATTATGAAGTGTTACCGTGATTGATTGTAACTTAATGTGATGTTAAAGACATGCTCAGTGCTGTGTGTTTGTGTCACAGAGAAACAGAGTCAGAGCAGGACGCCTGGCCTCAGTGTGGAGACACAGGCAACAGTGATCAGTGGGTTCAAGGCCCTGCACCAGGTGAGTCTGCTCAGTCTCATGAACTACAGCAGGGAATAAGAGACCTGTTCATCAACATTAACAGGTGTCTGCCTCCTCTGTGTCCAGGTGAAGGTCTCCAGAAGCTTCTGAAGGACCATAAGCAGAGCCTGAGCAGCAGATGTGAGAGTGTGACAGAGGGAAGTGAAGAATCAGGAGATAGAACTCTTCTGAACAGCATCTTCACTGAGCTGTACATCACAGAGGGCCTCAGTGAAGAGGCCAGAGCCCAACCTGAGGAGAGGAGTCTGGAGACACAGTCCAAGAAGAAGGAGGTCCAGGAGATCATCATCAGGTGCCAGGACATCTTTAAAGCTCTGCCCCTGAGCTGCAGCAGGGGGCGCTGCAGCAGGGCTCCATCAGAGCCGTGCTGACTGTGGGCGTGGCTGGAGTGGGGAAGACCTTCTCAGTCCTGAAGTTCTGTCTGGACTGGGCCCAGGGCTCAGAGAACCAGGAGCTGCAGCTGGTGGTGCCACTGTCCTTCAGAGAGATGAACCTGGTCAGAAGGGGGCGCTACAGTCTGACGGAGCTGATCCAAGTGTTCCATCCAGCGCTGGATCCACAGGTCACTCTCATTTATATAAAGCTTTACCTGTATGAGGAGGTAATCACAGTTTATATTTAATAAGCGTAAATTATCTGTGCAATTACACATTAGCACATTAGGATGTTTTCACAAATTATTTCTTTAACTGTTAATTCAGGCTGTGTTCAGATTCACGCTAAGAATCGCTCAATCAATTATTTGTCGTTAATGCAGCCGCTCGCACACGCTTCCGAGAAGCTCGAAAGGAAGCAGGTGATCATTCGCACCTTTCCGGTGTGAATGATGATAAATGCACTTTATAAACCAGATGGAGATGAAAACTTCACCCAGACAGAGGCAGAGAAATATCGTCGGTACAAAGATTATCTTTAATCAGACGAATGTTCCAGATGCCCAGCACTGGGTCAGAAAAAAATACATGTTCAAAGCCCTTTGATCACTCAAAAATATGTGAGGCTGCCAACCTGAGATGGTTGGAAGCCTCAAGCCTACATCCACCCTGAGACAGAAGCCATTAAAAAACTAAAATGGTTTATTCATTTGAAACACTGCAGTCCCTCAGACACCAGCTCCACATCTCACTAGTTTAAAAATGCTCCTGTAGGGAAAGTTCTGTGAAAGTTGTTCACATTGTCTTATTTCCTGTTTTGTTTTATTGCCTTAATGTTTGGTGCAGCCCTGTGAGGCAACTCCTGTTGTGATACTGAGCTATACAAAACCATTGAGTGATTGATTGATTGAAGAGACGCCGGTATTAAATGTTGAGTTGACGCTGGTGTGTTTCTCTGACCCACAGACGCTCACAGCCCACACTCTGTCCGTCTGTAAACTCCTGTTCATCTTCGACGGCCTCGACGAGAGCAGACTGTCTCTGGACTTCAGCTGTGAGCTCATCTCTGAGGTCACACAGAGGACAGAGGTGGGCGTACTGTTGGTGAACCTCATCAGAGGCGCTCTGCTTCCTCACGCCCTTATATGGATCACCTCCCGCCCAGCGGCGGCCCATCAGATCCCAGCGCGGTGCGTGCACAGAGTCACGGAGGTCAGGGGCTTCATCACTGACCCACAGAAGGAGCAGTACTTCAGGAAGAGGTTCTCAGATGAAGAGCAGCTTCAAACAGTCCTGTCCCACCTCAGAACCTCCCGCAGCCTCCACAACATGAGCCAGATCCCAGTCTTCTGCTGGATTACCTCCAAAGTCCTGGACCACGTGTTGAGAACCCATCAGAGCGGACCACTGCCCCAGACCCTCACAGACATGTATGCACACTTCCTGTTGGTGCAGACGCACAGGAAGAGGAAGTACAAACAGACACAAACAGAGGTCAGGTCTGAGACAGCGGGGCTGACAGAGGCCGACACAGAGCTGCTCCTGAAGCTGGGGAGACTGGCCTTTGAGCATCTGCAGACAGGAAACATCATGTTCTACCAAGAAGACCTGGAGCAGGTGGGTCTGGACCTGAGCGAGGCCTCGGTCTACTCCGGACTCTGCACTGAGATCTTCAAACGAGAGAGTGTCTTCAACCAGTCAGTCTACTGCTTCATCCACCTGAGCGTGCAGGAGTTTCTGGCAGCCGTTTACCTGCACCACTGCTTTAGGGGCAACTCTTATGTGGTCCAAATGTTTCTTTATGGAGATAAATGGAAAGTGTCAAGATCAAGTCCTCAGTTTCTCATAAACTCTGTTGAAAAGTCCCTGCAGAGTCCAAACGGCCACCTGGACCTGTTTGTGCGGTTCCTTCATGGCCTCAGTCTGGAGTCCAACTACAGACTTTTAGGAGCTCTGCTGAGTCCAATCGACCAATCAGAAATCACAGAAGTCATTAAAAACCTTAAAGAGATGAACACAGAGAAAGTCTCTCCCGACAGAAGCATCAACATCTTCCACTGTCTGACGGAGCTGAAGGACCAGTCTGTGCAGCAGCAGATCCAGGACTTCCTGAAGTCTGGAGGTGGATCTAAGCAGGAACCGTCTGAGTTCCAGTGCTCGGCTCTGGCCTACATGCTGCAGATGTCAGAGCAGGTCCTGAAGGAGCTGAACCTAAACAAGTACAACATGTCTCCTCAGGGTAAACTCAGACTGATCCCAGCGGTGAGGAACTGCAGGAAGGCTGTGTGAGTCCTCAGTCACAGACAGCAGCTTCACAGACCTGTTATAATCACTCACATGTCGCTCTAACATCTGTTACAGGTTTGTTAACTGTGGACTCTCAGAGGTTCACTGTGAAGTGGTGGCGTCAGCGCTGAGCTCCAGCCCCTCCCATCTCAGAGAGTTAGATCTGAGTTCTAATATCCTGAGTGACTCCTCATTGTCTGCGCTGTGTGTTGGTCTGAAGAGTCCTCACTGTCAGCTCTCCTCTCTCAGGTCAGTGTTGGTCTGAAGAGTCCTCACTGTCAGCTCTCCTTTCTCAGGTCAGTGCTGGTCTGAAGAGTCCTCACTGTCAGCTCTCCTCTCTCAGGTCAGTGCTGGTCTGAAGAGTCCTCACTGTCAGCTCTCCTCTCTCAGGTCAGTGCTGGTCTGAAGAGTCCTCACTGTCAGTCTCCTCTCTCAGGTCAGTGCTGGTCTGAAGAGTCCTCTCTGTCAGCTCTCCTCTCTCAGGTCAGTGCTGGTCTGAAGAGTCCTCACTGTCAGCTCTCCTTCTCAGGTCAGTGCTGGTCTGAAGAGTCCTCACTGTCAGCTCTCCTCTCTCAGGTCAGTGCTGGTCTGAAGAGTCCTCACTGTCAGCTCTCCTCTCTCAGGTCAGTGCTGGTCTGAAGAGTCCTCACTGTCAGTCTCCTCTCTCAGGTCAGTGCTGGTCTGAAGAGTCCTCACTGTCAGCTCTCCTCTCTCAGGTCAGTGCTGGTCTGAAGAGTCCTCACTGTCAGCTCTCCTCTCTCAGGTCAGTGCTGGTCTGAAGAGTCCTCACTGTCAGCTCTCCTCTCTCAGGTCAGTGCTGGTCTGAAGAGTCCTCACTGTCAGCTCTCCTCCTCTCTCAGGTCAGTGTTGGTCTGAAGAGTCCTCACTGTCAGCTCTCCTCTCTCAGGTCAGTGCTGGTCTGAAGAGTCCTCACTGTCAGCTCTCCTCTCTCAGGTCAGTGCTGGTCTGAAGAGTCCTCACTGTCAGCTCTCCTCTCTCAGGTCAGTGCTGGTCTGAAGAGTCCTCACTGTCAGCTCTCCTCTCTCAGGTCAGTGCTGGTCTGAAGAGTCCTCTCTGTCAGCTCTCCTCTCTCAGGTCAGTGCTGGTCTGAAGAGTCCTCACTGTCAGCTCTCCTCTCTCAGGTCAGTGCTGGTCTGAAGAGTCCTCACTGTCAGCTCTCCTCTCTCAGGTCAGTGTGGTCTGAAGAGTCCTCCTGTCAGCTCTCCTCTCTCAGGTCAGTGCTGGTCTGAAGAGTCCTCTCTGTCAGCTCTCCTCTCTCAGGTCAGTGCTGGTCTGAAGAGTCCTCACTGTCAGCTCTCCTCTCTCAGGTCAGTGCTGGTCTGAAGAGTCCTCTCTGTCAGCTCTCCTCTCTCAGGTCAGTGCTGGTCTGAAGAGTCCTCTCTGTCAGCTCTCCTCTCTCAGGTCAGTGCTGGTCTGAAGAGTCCTCACTGTCAGCTCTCCTCTCTCAGGTCAGTGCTGGTCTGAAGAGTCCTCTCTGTCAGCTCTCCTCTCTCAGGTCAGTGTTGTCTGAAGAGTCCTCACTGTCAGCTCTCCTCTCTCAGGTCAGTGCTGTGTCTGAGAACATCAGTGTCAGGTCTGTGACGGCTCTCGCTCGTCCCTCCTCCACTCTCCTCATCCTTTAATCACTGAAACTGAGTGATGGGACGTAACCGTTCTCTGAGAGTGAAGTAAAGTGTAGGAGATCATGTCTGAAAAACTGCAGCATTTACCCCCGACCTCTGAGTCCTGCTCCAAACCAGAGTCTCAGATGTTCAGCTGTAGCTACAGAAACATCCTCTGACTTAATCACTTCATTTATTCTTTATTCAGATTGTGGCGCTGTGGTTTGTCAGAGATCAGCTGTTCCTCTCTGGCCTCAGCTCTGAAGTCCAACCCCTCACATCTCACTGAATTGAACCTGGGTGAGAACAAAGACCTGTCTGACTCAGGAGTGTCTCATCTGTGTGATTTTCTGCATCATTCAGACAGTCGCCTGCAGACGCTCAGGTCAGTTCACTGTCTCTGTTCTCAAGATTTCCCATAAAGTCAGTTTGTGTTTTGCCTCATTAATGACAAATTTAATTTTCAAAAGGACTAAAGCATTGTACACATTATTACAGATTCTTTCAACACCCTGCACATTAAGCGTTGTATTTATTTATTTATTTTATTTATTGGTTTATTTGGTCGGGACAGTGCATGTTAATGAACATACATGGGTCTCATGCATGTAAACAAGCCACACCGGATTGTAGCCTTGGGCTAATTTCCATCCGTCGTCCCCCATTCGCACTCTCTAACACACTCTCATTCATCCTGGCCTATTGTACATGTTTTTAGTGGTAGGGGAAACCGGAGTACCCGGAGGAAACCTACGCAGACACGGGGAGAACATACAAACTCCACACAGAAAGGCCCCGTCCAGGTGGGAATCGAACCCAGGACCTTCTAGCTGTGAAGCACAAGCGCTAACCGCTGTGCTACCGTGCCGCCCACGGCATATGTAAAAAGCATATGTACTCTTACATATGCTTTTTATTCATTTGTATTAAATATACTTAATCATATTTTCAATCAACCTTTCTCAAGGCTGTCATTCATCCAGTACTAATCCAACAAACCCATTGATTTGGATTAAATTTGCCGAGATTGGTTAGTAGAATAGCTTTTTCAAAAAAGCAAAATAAAGTCTGAGGCACTCGAGTCATGTAGCAAAATTAAAAGTCCTTTATTAAGAATGGACCAGCCTACGCGTTTCGACCGCAACAGGTCTTCGTCAGGGCATGTAAAATTCTTCTTCTTCTTCTTTGGTAGTTTAACGGCGGATGCAAACTCAATAGTGCACTACCGCCACCCACCAGATGTCTTTATCACCTCATCGATTGAACAATTATAATAAAAGAAACGTAGACAAACTAAAAAAACAAAAACAAACAAAAAGATCAGTGCAGTACAATTACTCATTGACTAACTGTCATCCCTCTCTTGAAGCGACACTCTCCTGCCCAGACACATGATCAGCATCAGCCAAAAACGTCTTTGCTGAACTAAGCACCATATCAGTCCAATCAGGTTTCCCCTCAAGATTCAGCACACGATTAATAATCATCACAATGAACTCCCAAAACTTCTTCTTACCCAATATAACACAATCTTTCCCACTTTCTTCTGGATGATCGTTTGACATCTCAGTCACCTTTCCCACAGCCTCGACATACGGAATCCTATCCACACTTCTTAATAGAGCCACACGCTTTTCCAAGATTCTCCGTGGACAGAGCAGATTGTGATTACCCTTACAATGCAGACATATCAGCTCTTCCAACTATTGACAGTTATTATCACACTCCCTGCTGCCACACTTCGCACACCTGCTCTCCCTTCTGCAAACAGAAGCAACATGCCCATACTCTTGACAGGCAAAACAACGCACTGGGGCTTTCTCATAACTTCTCACACGATATACAACATAATCCAGTACCACTTTCCCTGGAAGCTCTTCAAAAACACAAGTCGAACAGAGGTGGACCGCTCCTGATGCCCTTCACGAAACCGTAGTAATCTTTTACTTCCACAAACTCCGGGCACATCCAAAAAACACTTCTCATCCATAGTGAAGGGCACACCACCTATAACAACCAGCTTCTTTGGTTTCCCATCGAGGGGAAAGCACTTCACCCCATACTTTTCTCCGAATTTTGTGATGCGCAATGCTCGGTCCATCTGGAGTTTGGAACTGCATTTAATCAGAACCATTCCTCCTCGAGTGATTTTAACTCCTTTGACACGTCCCAACTCTTGGTGGACAAATCGCCCCACCACATGGGGATCCTTAAAGACTCCATGCAAAACTCCACTTCGATCAATTGAGATCATGCCAACATCAAAGTCCTCCTCACACATAGAATCACTATAGGCACGCCAGCATTTGTCTTTCCATTTCTCTTTATACTTTGCATGGTTAAAATCCCCGCTCTCGCTTTCACTCATGCTACCACTTCCTTCCGAATCCACCATGTCACGTGCCAGTCTACTCAGCCCTGCCACATGTAAAATTGATCACAGGTGTGGAGATTTATACAAGAGATCATGTGACCAAACATGTCACATGATCAAACATGTCACGTGATCAAGAACAAACAAACAACAAGGGCATGCAGATAAAATAAATACATTGTAATGCAAGAGACCCAGAGAGACAGCATGAAGTAAAAATATGACAATACGTCCACAAATGGACCCCAGAGACAATAATATGAATTGCGTAATGGTGAACGTGGTGAAAATAGTGACCATTTCTCTCCTTTTCTTTGAATGGTCACTATTTTCACTACGTTTACCATTACGCAATTCATATTATTGTCTCTGGGGTCGAGGTTGCTATATTTTATTTTATTGTATTTTTCGGTCTCATGTCCATGACCTTTGACGTATTCAATGATGCATGTATTCACTATTGCTCACTGGGTCATTTTGCTTCCAGTGTCCATTTGTGGACGGATTGTCATATTTTTACTTCTTGTATAAATCTCCACACCTGTGATCAATTTTACATGCCCTGACGAAGACCTGTTGCGGTCGAAACGCGTACGCTGGTCCATTCTTAATAAAGGACTTTTAATTTTGCTACATGACTCGAGTGCCTCGGACTTTATTTTGCTTTTTTGATTGTTTTCGCTGCTTTGCAGAAGCTATTCTACTAATCAATCTCGGCAAATTTAATCCATGTTCAGCGCAGCCCAGTCTTTGAAGAGCACCGGTCAACCTTTTCACTTCTTTCCAGACCAGTGATGCACTCACCCCTCCCTATTTTTATTTAATCCCATTGATTTATTTACTAATCCGTTTGGATTATTTACATCAAGTTTCTGACTCAAAATATCCAATGTGTGTTTAATTATCTCTGGACTTTAAAGGGATACTTCGGGATTTTTGACATAGGGTCTCATTTCCTCGTTATCCAGAGTGTTGTTGATGTCTGGAGATATTTTTTTCTTAAATTCATGCAGTTCTTATATTTGAAGAGTCTAGTGGCGCTAGGCTAGGGCAAGGCTAGTGCATTTCTATGGTATCAGTTAGCCTGCATTAAAAACAGTGTGACCCACTCCACAGTGCACCTGAGGTAAATCACTTATAACACCAGACTAACCATATAAATGTCTGTGTTAATAGAATAATGTTTGAAATATAACTGACCTTGTATCACATGAATTACTGCATTTTGAGGGACTATTTTCTCGCAGATCACTCCGCCGCTGCGTTAGCTTACAGCCACGAAGCTGATGCTGCTCAAATATAAGTTATTTTAAATGATTCTATTAACACAGACATTTATATGGTTAGTCTGGTGTTATAAGTGATTTACCTCAGGTGCACTGTGGAGTGGGTCAGACTGTTTTTAATGCAGGCTAACTGATACCATAGAAATGCTTTAGCCTTGCCCTAGCCTAGCGCCACTAGACTCTTCAAATATAAGAACTGCATGACTTTAAGAAAAAAATATCTCCAGACATCAACAACACTCTGGATAACTAGGAAATGAGGCCCAATGTCAAAAATCCCGAAGTATCCCTTTAATCACTTCATTTATTCTTTATTCAGATTGTGGGGCTGTGGTTTGTCAGAGATCAGCTGTTCCTCTCTGGCCTCAGCTCTGAAGTCCAACCCCTCACATCTCACTCACCTGGACCTGAGTGCTAACAGTGTGTCTGACTCAGGAGTGTCTCATCTGTGTGATTTCCTGCAGAGGTCAGACTGTCGCCTGCAGACTCTCAGGTCAGTTCACTGTCTCTGTGTCAGGGCTCAAGTCTCACATTTCTGTTCATTTTGTTCATGACAAAAATAAATTAATTTTCGAAAGAATGAAAACCTAGAAGTCTAACCCTACAGACTTTTAGAACATTGTAAATATCATTTTAAAAAGAAGCATATTTTAATAAAAATAAATGAAATGTATAATTCTATTTATGCTTTTTATACATTAAGATTTGTATATTTTAGAAAGTTTTAGAAAATAATTAGACTTTAAACGGTTGGTATTTTTTTCATGATTAACTATTGAGTTTGAATTCATGCCGTTTATTATTCAAAATGTCTGTCTTTGTTTTATCTGTTGTTTTTCCTCTGGACTTTAATCACTTCATTTATTCTTTATTCAGATTAAGTAACTGTGGTTTGTCAGAGATCAGCTGTTCCTCTCTGGCCTCAGCTCTGAAGTCCAACCCCTCACATCTCACTGAGCTGAAGCTGTATAATAACAGAATGATTGAGTCAGACGTGAAGGAGCTCCTCGTCCTTAAACAGAGCCCTGACTGTCGACTGAAGACAATGGAGTGAGTCCTGACTTAATGAGACTGTTCTGAACCTGCAGCATTTTCTGTATGTTTTTATATAAAAACACTAAGACTGTTGGAGTTTGGAGGTTTTTTTTCGCTCAAGTGCATTCTTGTTTTAAAGGTCCCACATCAGCAAAATTGACTATTTTTAAAGTCTAACCAAGTTATTTTATATCGTCATCAAAAACCGACCTGGAGACTTTATCCTTTTCATGTATTTCAGTGTCAGTTAACATAATATTGTGAAAATAAGTTGTAATTAATGATTTGGAATTAGAAGCTAATCTGATCTCTGCTTCTCCGCAGCTGGTGGCCTTAATATTGATGTGCAGCAGCTCGGGATCAGACGCCTCAGACTGAGCCCAGGAGAATAAACAGAAGGATCCAGCATCACGGCTCAGTGGAACAGGTCTGAGCTCCATCAAGAACGGCTCTGAGACAAAAAGTCACCTCCAGAGAAAGAAGGACGAGGACGTGAGAAGAAAGTGAAGTCCTTTAGGCGGCGCGGGTCACAGACTCTCCAGGCGTCTCATCCTGGAGCTTTTATCCGTCGTACTTATTGATATTATTATATTGATCTGATGAAGAACAGTCAGTTTATTCAGATCAAATGTAAACTAGGTGATTTGGCTTAAAAAATAAATTAAATGTGTTTTGTTTCAATTTCTACCCCAATGCACTTAAAATGTACTGCAGACATCGCGGCTTATTTATGTTTAAATATATTAATTTACTTTTGCTATGGAAACCCAATGTCATTCACATCAGCAATGTCCCTCTAATTATGTCTTTTGATTCTTTCTTGACAATTGTTTGTCTCTTTCAAAAACGGCATCATCACTGTCATCATTTTACCTCTGAGGAATATCTTATTAACCACAAATGAACAAACGGATCTGATTTTTCTGATCCATCTGTCCCCAACACTGTGCATGTTCATGTTTTATCACTATAACTCATAATGAACCATAACATATACGTAATTATTAAAATCCCAGCGGACATCAGAGACTGGACCACATTCATAGTATTTAAAGCAGAACTTAAAGGTCGGCTGAAGGGGAACCAGACATGTGACCACTGTCCTTATGTTTTATGTCTCTAGTTTGATTGTGTGATCTTTTGTCTTTAATGTTGTATTACTGGTCTTTGTATTTTCTTGATCTGCCAGGGACTACAGATGTATTTACATGCATATGTTCATTAATATGCATTGTCCCTTTAAATGAAAAAATATATATAAAAAATAATGATTTTCTGATTTGAGGAAATTGTGATTAATCATGCGTCCACTAAATTGGACATCATGCATCGTTAGCTACATTTCGACTTCCATTCATAGTATAGCCGCAAATTTGTTGTTTCTGAAAATCCTTCATCTGCAGAAATGTTTTGGCTCCAAATGGTCCTGGAGCAGTGTTGGGTAAGTTACTTTGAAAATGTAATTAGTTACAAATTACTTGTTACTTCTAAAAAAAGTAATTGTTACATTACTTAGTTACTGCCCCAAGAAAGTAACTAAGTTACATTACTTTTGGATTACTTCGTGTCACAAAAAAGAGAACAGAATCAAGTTTGTATGTTTGCTTTATTAAAACTACTTAAATAAAAGGTCAACTACAAATAAGTTGTTCAAAACTGGCTCAAATGGCATAACACTAACATGAAAGTAAATTACTATAGCAGCCAGGACAATTAAATTAAGGCAGTTTAGTCATCAAGACTACAGGCTGGTAGTGCAAAAATACCCACAAACAAAAGTCAGAAATTACTGCAAAAGAGGCGGTCTCTGAAGTTTGGGGGTGACATGCGGGGGTGAGTGTGTGGGCCTTTGCATTGGCACAATCACAGCAGACTGATTACGTGGGAGGGACTTGGTTATAAACCACAGGTAAAGGGGCAGGACAATGGGCAGCACCTGATGACGATGTGTGGAGCTGGTGCGGCTTATGACGTTCTGTGGAGGCCGTGGACACGTCTCCAGCCAATCAGGAAATTCTAATTTAGTAGCAGAGTTTACCCTGAAGGGGGCGCCACCCATTCATTTTCAGGCCAAAGTTAGGATTTGACACATGTTTGCGCTATAATGTCAGAATAATGTCAGGGACCAGCGGACAACACTATGAGACACCCATTGAGACAGTTTATCAGTAAAAAATAAAAACTTGATTTGGTGTTTAGTTGCTCTTAAATAAATCCTTTCCGTAGTCCCTCTGGGGGTAATACAAGTGTTAATGGGATGATCTCCTCCTGGTGTCTCTGGCCAGAAAACCACAATTGCAACTTTCCTGCCTCCGGGTCAGAAGTTTACAGAGCTGTAAAGTTATTGTTCGCACTCTGAGATGATGTAAATCCGGTCTCACATTTCTGTCATGGTTCAGCTTTAATCACTTGACACCACTGTAATTAGGCCTGCCCTGCATCTGTCCTGCAAACGCTCAACCGGTGACTATCATCTGGATATTTTTATTTGATACATTTGCATACAGACTCTTTATTCCCATCATTAAACGTTACTCATAATGTTCAACGGACCGGGACGGTTGCATGGTGCCGTAAACTAAACAAAAAAACAGGTTTCACTAACAATAAATAAAGTAAAGAAACAGTACTTCGACCAACACTGTATCCAAGTATTCTTTAAAGGCACATGATGCAACATTTTTAAGTTATGTGTGCATATTTGACCGTGTAGGGACCCAACTTTCCTGCCTCTGAGTCACCAATACACACTAATAGACTCACGAAGAAGAAGCTAACAGGCTAACGGGCAAAGCTAACTGTGGGCTAGCCCCACTTAAACAGTATTTACAGCCAAGTTTGAGTGAAAAAAATGATCTCCATTGTGTAACTGGATGAACAATATCCCTCTGTCCCTTTGTCTTTTCTGTCAGCGTAGTATTTACTCTCACGGACAATTAATGAGTAAAAAACACAACATGCTACGACACCTGCAGTGGCCCTTATGGCCTCTAGGGGCACGAGTTACTTAGTACTGCTTTAACCGAGCATGTTTTCTCCAGTTCAGCTCTACCCAAATCTAAAAGCTTCTTGAACAAAGTGTCAAAATAGCGACAAAACGAGACGAAAATGCAATGAAAAAGATCCTTCTAGATGAGTTATGTTGGTCTTAGCTTTCAAATGAATCGTTACTCTTGCCTGTAGGCTGTAAGCTTTTAGATTTAAGTAAAACCAAACTGGGGAAAATGCACTTGGTTAAGTTGGGGGTTAAGAGGTTAAAGTGCGTTATAAATAAAGTTGCCATTGCCATAAAAATGCCAAAGAGTTCCCATGTTTTCAGCGACTGAATCTGAATAATGGTTTAAATGTATGGCTTTATTTTGTGACATGAGTTACAAAGACTTTTTCAGAGGGAGTTTCGAGCTGTTTATTAGTGGAACAATCTTGAAAAAAAATTGAATTTCACCTCGTTATTTGAACTTCAAAGCTCAATAAATCAGGCTGGGAGTTAGATATTAAAGGGATATTTCAGGATTTTTGACATTGGGCTCATTTCCTAGTTATCCAGAGTGTTGTTGATGTCTGGAGATATTTTCTTCTTAAATTCATGCAGTTCTTATATTTGAAGAGTCTAGTGGCGCTAGGCTAGGGCAAGGCTAAAGCATTTCTATGGTATCAGTTAGCCTGCATTAAAAACAGTCTGACCCACTCCACAGTGCATAATTCCAGAACAAAACTTCCAGAATTATTGCCTTTTTGTCTGAGAGAGTCTGTAGCGTTTGATTTCAGCTCATAGCGATGACGTCACATCCTGTCACTCCAGCCAATGAGCGTTGAGCCCGCCCCCATTAAAAAGAGGGTCAGAAAAAATGTATCGTAACCGTAGCTTATGAAATGAAGAATGAAAAGAAGCGTAAATGAAAGTTTTACGTTTACGTTAAAGCAGACCCTAATTTGACGCCATAAAAAATGCGGAGACAATTCGACTAAAAAAGATATGTTTTGTTGGCCTTAGCTTTCAAATTAGGCTTTACACTGTTGCTGTCCAGATGCTTTTATATTTGGGTAAAGCCGAACTGGAGAAAATGCACTCGGTTAAGGTAACAGGTTGACCTCTTAAAACACTTTCCCCACTTTTTTCTAAATCTTTTTCTAATTTTTTCCCACTTTTCCCCCGATTTTTCTGAATATTTTCCCAATTTTTCTAAAATGTTTCCTCATTTCCCCCCTACTTTTTTTCCAAAATCTTTCCCCCTTTTTACTACTTTTTTCACTTTTTTTTCTCAGATTTTTCTCAATATTTCCTAAATGTGTCTAGATTGTTTCCACTGTTTTAAACCCATGGGAGATAAACTCGATATTGCACATTTGCATATCTTGTAAACAGCAGTTTGGATCTGAGCTTTTAGATTCATTTCCCAGGTCTACAAAGGATGGACCAGGAGGCGTTTTCCGTGACTTGTTTGACGTAATGTTCGTAGAGGAGGTTCTGGTCAAAGACGATTCCAAGTTTACAGAGCTGTAAAGTTATTGTTCGCACTCTGAGATGATGTAAATCCGGTCTCACATTTCTGTCATGGTTCAGCTTTAATCACTTGACACCACTGTAATTAGGCCTGCCCTGCATCTGTCCTGCAAACGCTCAACCGGTGACTATCATCTGGATATTTTTATTTGATACATTTGCATACAGACTCTTTATTCCCATCATTAAACGTTACTCATAATGTTCAACGGACCGGGACGGTTGCATGGTGCCGTAAACTAAACAAAAAAACAGGTTTCACTAACAATAAATAAAGTAAAGAAACAGTACTTAGATCAACACTGTATCCAAGTATTCTTTAAAGGCACATGATGCAACATTTTTAAGTTATGTGTGCATATTTGACCGTGTAGGGACCCAACTTTCCTGCCTCTGAGTCACCAATACACACTAATAGACTCACGAAGAAGAAGCTAACAGGCTAACGGGCAAAGCTAACTGTGGGCTAGCCCCACTTAAACAGTATTTACAGCCAAGTTTGAGTGAAAAAAATGATCTCCATTGTGTAACTGGATGAACAACATCCCTCTGTCCCTTTGTCTTTTCTGTCAGCGTAGTATTTACTCTCACGGACAATTAATGAGTAAAAAACACAACATGCTACGACACCTGCAGTGGCGCTTATGGCCTCTAGGGGCATGAGTTACTTAGTACTGCTTTAACCGAGCATGTTTTCTCCAGTTCAGCTCTACCCAAATCTAAAAGCTTCTTGAACAAAGTGTCAAAATAGCGACAAAACGAGATGAAAATGCAATGAAAAAGATCCTTCTAGATGAGTTATGTTGGTCTTAGCTTTCAAATGAATCGTTACTCTTGCCTGTAGGCTGTAAGCTTTTAGATTTAAGTAAAACCAAACTGGGGAAAATGCACTTGGTTAAGTTGGGGGTTAAGAGGTTAAAGTGCGTTATAAATAAAGTTGCCATTGCCATAAAAATGCCAAAGAGTTCCCATGTTTTCAGCGACTGAATCTGAATAATGGTTTAAATGTATGGCTTTATTTTGTGACATGAGTTACAAAGACTTTTTCAGAGGGAGTTTCGAGCTGTTTATTAGTGGAACAATCTTGAAAAAAAATTGAATTTCGCCTCGTTATTTGAACTTCAAAGCTCAATAAATCAGGCTGGGAGTTAGATATTAAAGGGATATTTCAGGATTTTTGACATTGGGCCTCATTTCCTAGTTATCCAGAGTGTTGTTGATGTCTGGAGATATTTTCTTCTTAAATTCATGCAGTTCTTATATTTGAAGAGTCTAGTGGCGCTAGGCTAGGGCAAGGCTAAAGCATTTCTATGGTATCAGTTAGCCTGCATTAAAAACAGTCTGACCCACTCCACAGTGCACCTGAGGTAAATCACTTATAACACCAGACTAACCATATAAATGTCTGTGTTAATAGAATCATTTAAAATAACTTATATTTGAGCAGCATCAGCTTCGTGGCTGTAAGCTAACCCAGCGGCGGAGTGATCTGCGAGAAAATAGTCCCTCAAAATGCGGTAATTCATGTGATACAAGGTCAGTTATATTTCAAACATTATTCTATTAACACAGACATTTATATGGTTAGTCTGGTGTTATAAGTGATTTACCTCAGGTGCACTGTGGAGTGGGTCACACTGTTTTTAATGCAGGCTAACTGATACCATAGAAATGCTTTAGCCTTGCCCTAGCCTAGCGCCACTAGACTCTTCAAATATAAGAACTGCATGAATTTAAGAAAAAAAATATCTCCAGACATCAACAACACTCTGGATAACTAGGAAATATCAAAAATCCTGAAATATCCCTTTAGTCCTTATAAAGGGACCTGTTTAGGATTTAGTTCAGGCTTAGCCCTTATAGCCACAGGACTTTATCACAAAGTATTTGCACTTTAACTGCGCTCCCTGCAGCTGTACTGTGTGCACACACGTCTCTGACCTGGGCGTCAGTCAGTCTGCGCGGAACATGGGAGCGATTCAGGACACGCACACGCCTGAACCGGTCCGATGCTCAGGCCCTCCCCCGCCCCACCCCCGCCCTGCCCCGCCGTCTCCACGCGCCTCTGTGCAAATAGCTGTACCTGTGGATTTGCATATTAGACTCAGCTGGATCGCTTCAGGCAGCAGGAATCTGAGACACCAAGTAACAGTGATTATGGACATAATAGACAAAGATGAGCCGCTGGCTGTGACCTGACATTCCCCAAGGTGGAAAGTCTCCACTAAATATGTCATCATGACACTTTAATGGGATTGAGTGATTAAAACTGTTCATAATCGTCCATTACTCGTTTCAACAGTATTTTGTTTAAACGTGTCTTTCTGCTTCGCTTTCCTCCGGCTTCAAAAAGAAAAAACAAGAATAATGTGGGCCGGGGGGAATGAGAGTGTGTTTGTGATCGCAGGACGGCCTTAAAAAGCATTCACAGTCATTAAATGGCATTAGAAAGAACTGAATCTAAGTCCAGCAGACATTCATCTTTGAAAGTAATGGCACTGCCTGACTTTTATTCCTCCATAAGTAACTCCATAATGTTCTGTGAATTTTCTTTCTTTCACTTTAATGAGTGAATGCCACAGCTGCATATGACTCATTAGACACAATCGAAATATAGTTAATACAGTTATATTTAAGATTTTTTTTAACAATATTCACCCAGCTTTCTTTAGTTTAACCATTTTTTGTGATTCTTTTTTTTATAGTTTCACTTCCTTATTGGACACTGACAGGAAGTGACATACTTCAAGGCAAACCATTTCAAACTGTTGCCGTGCCGACCATGTGATGTCAAAAGGCTGGTTCGAGTTGAGCCGGACAGTGACCATGGATCAGACTGCAGCGGCTCCACGGCCCAGTGCATGATGGGAAACGCCCACCTGTCAGCGGCTCAGGTGATTGGATGTTATGTTTGAAGCTTTTCAGAACAAACCTAGGATTTAGAGGAAATACAGTGCCTTGCGAAAGTATTCGGTCCCCTTGAACTTTTCGACCTTTTGCCACATTTCAGGCTTCAAACATAAAGATATAAAACTGTAATTTTTTGTGAAGAATCAACAAGTGGGACACAATCATGAAGTGGAATGAAATTTATTGGATATTTCAAACTTTTTTAACAAATAAAAAACTGAAAAATTGGGCGTGCAAAATTATTCAGCTCCTTTACTTTCAGTGCAGCAAACTCTCTCCAGAAGTTCAGTGAGGATCTCTGAATGATCCAATGTTGACCTAAAGGACTAATGATGATAAATAGAATCCACCTGTGTGTAAGCAAGTCTCTGTATAAATGCACAACAAGGACCGCACTGACCAGAGCTGTTACCAAGAAGCCTATGATGACCCTGGATGAACTGCAGAGAGCTACAGCTCAGGTGGGGGAAACTGTACACAGGACAACTATTAGTCGTACACTGCACAAATCTGGCCTTATGGCAGAGTGGCAAGAACAAGCGATTTTTAAAAGAAAACCATAAGAAGTCCCGTTTTCTGTGGCCTCCATGTGGTGGCTTCTAGCAAACAGAAAACGGTATTTCTTATGGTTTTCTTTCAAAAATGCCACTCTGCCATAAGGCCAGATTTGTGCAGTGTACGACTAATAGTAGTTCTGTGGACAGTTTCCTCCACCTGAGCTGTAGCTCTCTGCAGTTCATCCAGGGTCATCATAGGCTTCTTGGTAACAGCTCTGGTCAGTGCGGTCCTTGTTCGGTCAGTAAGTTTAGGAGAACAGCCGGGTCTTGGTAGGTTTGCAGTGATGCCACACTCTTTCTATTCCTGGATGATGTATTTAACTGTACTTTGAGAGATGTTCAAAGCTTTGGAAATGTTTTTATAACCTAACCCAGCTTTATACTTCTCAATAACTTTATCTCGGACCTGCCTGGTGTGTTCCTTGTTCTTCATGATGCTCTCTGCGCTTTAAACTGACCTCTGAGACTATCACAGAGCAGGTGCATTTATACGGAGACTTGCTTACACACAGGTGGATTCTATTTATCATCATTAGTCATTTAGGTCAACATTGGATCATTCAGAGATCCTCACTGAACTTCTGGAGAGAGTTTGCTGCACTGAAAGTAAAGGAGCTGAATAATTTTGCACGCCCAATTTTTCAGTTTTTTATTTGTTAAAAAAGTTTGAAATATCCAATAAATTTCGTTCCACTTCATGATTGTGTCCCACTTGTTGTTGATTCTTCACAAAAAATTACAGTTTTATATCTTTATGTTTGATGCCTGAAATGTGGCAAAAGGTCGAAAAGTTCAAGGGGGCCGAATACTTTCGCAAGGCACTGTATTTGAAATGTAAAACTGTAAAATGTAAAACAAACAAATGGGAAAGTTTCCTGATGATGAAAGGAAACAGAGCAGGAGGTCAGTGAGTTTTATTCAGGTTAAACTTGAAATGAACGTGACATCTGAAGGAGAGGCTCCGTGATCTCTGGATGTGGATGGGCCGGCCGGACTTCAGACTTTTTCCTCCGCCCCGGCTGCACCTGTTTACTCTCGCCGATCATCCCGAACGAGCCTAATGGGAAATGAGTGTCAACCTCGTTCACCCAACAGGGGAAACGAACTGGGGAACTCAGGTCAGAATGAGCTTCCTGACTCACCTGGCGCAGTGTATAGAGTTTGGGAATGTGATGTCATGTCGCTAAGCATTATGGGATTAGCAGCAATTGTAAACTAATGGAGATTTTAAAAGTTAAAACACTGGAGTTACTGTTCATGTTAAAACCAGTTGGATGTATTTACCAGCAGTAACTCAGCAGCTAACGGAGTCGTTCCACGGATTTTTTTAATCCACTTTATATACTGTTTTTAGCTAATGTTAGTTAATGGAAATGTATGCTAACAGCTGCAAAGATGGCCGATCTCCATGGTAACTCTATTGTCTAATGTGGCTTTTCAGGTAAAACTCTGCTGCTTTCTCCAGTTTAGTGTGAACTGTCATTGTCTTCGGCTAAACTAAATTGTGAGAGAAATGCCCGACGTTATAGCAAAAAGTAAATTTACATTTTTAAAACTCATAAAGCAATGTTAAGCTTTTGCGATGCTAACAACACATTTAAATGATTAGCAGAGATAAGTGCTAATCAGTGATGAAAGAAAATCCCCACTTTACCACATGAAAAACACACATGACACAAACCAACTGAGGCAATGATGTCACAGCTCAGGAAAACGAGCTCCACGTGAACGCAGCAAAACTGCTCTAAACTTTACCTCTATCTGTCAGCAGGAAGTGACTCTCTCCCTGAGTCCTGCACAGATGATCCTGTTGTTCGTGTGAATTTGCATAAGTCACAGGTTCCTCTCCTTTATAGCTGTGGTAAGAGAGGACCTCATGAACTCGGACATTGGGTGAACATGGGCCTGTAGATACACTCTGTCACTGCATCGAACAGATCAGTTTGTGGATGCAACAACTTTCTCCAACTAAACTGAGATCATTGTCTTTGGCCCACAGACACAAAGACAAAGTGTTATCAGTCACCTTGAGTCTCTCGCTCTGAAACCAAAAAATCAGGTTAGAAATCTCGGAGTAATCATGGACTCAGACCTGAACTTAAACAGCCACATCAAAGCAATAACATCATCAGCTTTTTACCATCTGAAGAACATTGCTAAGATCAGAGGAATAGTGTCAAAACCAGACTTAGAGAGACTCATCCATGCATTTGTCTCCAGCAGGTTAGACTACTGTAACGGCTGCTAACTGGCCTTTCTAAACGAGCTGTTAGAGCTGCAGAACATCCAGAACGCTGCTGCTCGAGTCCTGACAAGAACCAGGAAATACGACCACATTAGTCCAGTGCTCCGGTCTCTGCACTGGCTTCCTGTCACTCAGAGAATAGAATTTAAAACAGCTCTGCTTGTGTACAAGTCTTTTCATGGTTTAGCACCAAAGTCCATCTCTGACATGTTAGAGCCGTATGAACCATCTCGGGCCCTGAGAACTTCAGGGAGGGGTCTCCTGGTGGTTCCAGAGTCAATAATAAACACGGTGAGGCTGCGTTTCAGTTTCATGCAGCTAAAATCTGGAACAGTCTTCATGAGGATGTGAGACAGGCCTCAACTCTGACAATGTTCAAATCCAGGCTGAAAACAGCTCTTTTTACCCGTGCATATGAAAACTGAAAGTATTTTATCTGCACTCTTGCCTTTTACTGTCATTGATTCACTTTATGTTGATGTTTTATTGATTGATTTGATCTGTTTTCTTGTAATTTTTCTGCATTGGGCTCTACAAATAAACTGAATTGGGCTCTACAAATAAACTTGCCTTGCCATTGACATTGTATGGGTACAGATTCATATCCCATACACTAAACCTATATTAATCAGCTGTTGTTATAGGCCTCCAAATTCGAATGCATGCTACTTATATGAATTATGTGAAAATATTGACAACGTCTGTGATGAGGGCAAAGATGTTTTTATTTTGGGTGACTTTAATATAGATTGGTTTTCCAAAAGTTGCCCAATGTATAATAAATTGTCTTTCATGACCAGTATCTGTAATCTATCTCAAGTTGTCAATCAGCCCACAAGAATCTCGATTAATAGGGACAGTGTGAAGACGTCTACCATAGATCTCATATTTACGAATGTACCTGAGCTCTGTTCACAAGCAGTATCAATCGCTGTTGGCTGTAGTGATCATAATTTGATGTATCGGGAAAAACTAAAATGCCTAAATCAGGGGCTAGGATCATCCAGTAATCCGGATTTATTTCTAACAGATATTAACCAGTTGCAATGGACAGATGTTTGTGAACAGCAAGATGTAAATATGTCCGTGAGATGCACAGGAGACCAAACTACAGGCAAGTCTCCTCATGTTCATGCACAAAGTTTTGAAGGATAAACAGCCTAGTTTTTTGTTTAACAAACTCTTATTCAGTGGGTTTTGTCAGAGATATGAGACTCTCCAAGTGACGACAAATTCTTTGGTTGTTCCCAGACCCAACAGTAACTCAATGAAAAGAACTGTTCTGTACAGAGGAGCAAACGCCTGGAACTCGCTTCCTTTTATCATTAGAAACACTAAAAGTAAAAGGTCAATTAGCTCAGTCCATGTGAGCAATAGTCACCATGTCCTATATGCTTCCTATGGTTGTATGATTATATGAAATGTGTAACATTCATGTATTCCATTTTAACTGTTTTGTAATTTTATAATATGTCAGGACCCCAGGAAGACTAGCAACCACTTGTGGGAGCTAATGGGGATCCTAATAAAGAACAAAGTGTATTCTGTTGGGCAGGGGTTTCTGTGAAATGTGTTTGTGCTTTATATCAGTTCAAGCAGCAACACACTGAACAGTCGATGTTATTATAAAGGCTACTTAAAGTGCTTATGGCAGGTTTTAATACTTTTGAATATGACTTTAGATGGATAACGTCTCTGTTGTAAGTCATAATTATAATTGTATTTCAGTGAAGCAGCAAATTCATGCAGAAATGGCAGAAAAGTATTTTTATTTGAATGTTTTAATTCTGACAGATAGTGACATAAATAGAGATAAAGTTCACAGCCATTTGACTTATTTCCCATTGACATAACGGCAACACTTTAAAACTGTTTACCTTTATTCACCTTGTGCCGTAAGTTCGCGTGGGCGCCGCCATGAATTGTGCCCCTTCAGTCGTTCAGAGTCACATTATCATATTAATTAATTTAATCTTTATTAATGACACACGTGCGAACTATAGACTGTAAAAAATAATCCTCACTCCTCCCTGTTTGCCATAATGACCTCCATGCTGGATTTACAGACTCCTCCTCCCCTGCTGTGAGCATGTCCGACTAACGATACCAGTAACATCTGTGCGTCTCTGCTGCTGATTCAATAATAGAGTCAAACAAACATCTGCTATAAGGCCTGAGGATAAAATCAAATGGTAGAAGTTTAACTGTGAAGAAGAGCCTTGATCCTAATTTACTTAAAATAATATAAATACAGACAGTTCAAAAACAGTTCAAACCGTCACGAGCCACAGACAAGTCAAGGCAAGTCGAGATACATAAAGATACAATTTGCATGAGCGCTGCTCTGACGGAGGCAGCTTTAGGTCGACTGTAGCTACAGTCTATGTTAAGGTATATTATAGCAAACAATAAAAGTTGCTGAATCATAATTGACTTAATAAAAAGGCTTGGTCTGTTAGACATAGGTTTGCATTTTTGTCTCCCTGGTCGAAGCAAAGAAGTGTAATGAACAATAAGAAACAAAGAAGATTGATTTTGTCCACATTTATTTGCATAGTGAGAACTGTAGAGTATAACAAAGACACTGCTGACATCACAGCGGCGTGAAGATCAGATCACAACATGCACTCGTCATGTGCTACAAAAACAAACGTATTAAAGCTAATGAGCGTGAGCCCCGTGTCCGAAACGCCAGCAGAGTGAATACATCTACTAAAGAGTTTCTGCGATACAGACGACCGAACCTTCATACTTAAGGTTAAATATCAGTCAGGTACGTTTTATTATCCCAGTTTTTAATGTGGGAAATCTGGTGACTAAAGACCTGTCGTCAGAGGTGGGAGTAAGTCACTAAATCCATGTCCTAAGTGAGTCCAGGTCAGTCTTGCTTTAGCCGCAAACGTCAGTGTTAAGCCTAATTTGGACTGTTGGATTATTAATGCTTCTTTTCAAAATGTCTTCTCAAGATTTAGCCATTTTGAACATTTAGGCTAAAATCAAACGTTTCAAAATCTGACTGTTTTCCTGTCAGTGGTTCCCCTGTAATGCCCCCGCCCCTGTATGCTCGGATTCGCCCCTGCTCACAGTAGATTCAGAGCCTTTAGTCCCGCTGGCACTGGGCTCTGAGCGGCTGCAGAAACACTCCTGTCTGTGCTGGAACTACAGCCTATTGTTTCAAATGTGTGTCTGTCTTTAATAAACGTTTATGAAGTCTATTATGAATCTTCATCTCTTTTACTGCACCTCCTGCCTTCGTGTCGAAAAAGCATGTGGCTAATTACCGTAATGTAAACATAGATGTGCTGGTTTTACAATGAATCCTGTTCTTTCAACAGTTGCTCTTAAATCATTCATAAATATAAAGTCACAGCGAGTCACTGAGAGTCACTGACCTCAAGTCCAAGGTAAGTCTCAAGTCACAAACAGCAAGTTTCAGTCAAGTCTTTTTGCAGCTTTGGTCGAGTAAGTCTCAAGTCCCGGAAATTGTCTCCCACCTCTGCCTGTCTCGGTCTGTTCTCCCCCAACTTTCCCAGTGCATTGTGGGATATTCTGACCAGTCTGTGAGGTCGCTGTTCACTACTTTAATGTACTACGTTTCTCTCGCTGGACGTTCGGACACGGCCCATTGTTAGCCTCATAGCATGTTTGCCTCAGTCACTTTGTATTGTTACAATATCAATAATAGACCGATGTGTTCTCGAAAAAATGTGCTTTTTCTTTTCGAAAAACAGTGAAAAATGATTTAGGCAGTTATGCTATGAGGCTAACGGCATTTTGTCCAGGATCGGCTCCAGCTAACGATACCAGTAACATCTGTGCGTCTCTGCAGCTGCTTCAATACAGTCAAGCAAACATCTGCTATAAACGCCGGAGCATAACACAAACAATTGAAGTTTAACCGTGAAGAAGAGCCTTGATCCTAAAACAATACATTTTACTTAAAATAATATAAATACAGAAAGTTCAAAAACAGTTCAAACCGTCACGAGCCACAGACAAGTCAAGGCAAGTCGAGATTGAACAAAGTTTCAGTTTCTTACATAACGATATAATTTGATACAATTTGCATCAACTGAGCGCTGCTCTGACGGAGACAGCTTTAGGTCGACTGTAGCTGCGGCAAAGTGGATACCACTTCACCAACTACACCAGCAACACCAAGGTTTACAACAGTAGTCGTCTGGACTAGGCCCGAGTCGGGCTGCACCATATTGGAGAAACTGTTTTTTCACAGCAGATTGTTCAGTACAAGTGAAAAACAGCGTAGCATGAAGCTAACATTTGCTTTGCTAATTTCCTGGTTAGCAGTGTCCATTTTGTAACCACTTTGCTCCTCCATGTCTCTGTCTCTTTAGTAGAAAAATACATTCATAAGCATTTGTTAAAGTAACGGTGGAGAAATGTGAGAAAGTTCAGTTTTTTTCTCTTTGTTTTCTCTCCGACTGCTTCAAACATGACCATATATGGGAGGAGCTTTTATCTCAGCGCTAACGGCTAGCATCAAAACACAACGCCGCAAAAATGAAACAACTAAAAGGTTTTTATCCTAACGACAGGCCGACTATTTTATGAGCAGCTCGTCCAAAATCCTGGTGCCATTTTCATTTTTATTTAGCGTTAGCCGTTAGCCTCAAGTAAAAACATGTAACGAATACAGAAGTTTCCTCTTGACGCGATGTTTTTAGCCTGACGCTGTGACGGTCCACCAGTAACTCACTGTCTGTTATCTGACATATTTATTTATTTGGACGAGACACTGCTACGAACTCAGAGGGAAATAAGGAGAAGAAGAACAGCGCCTCGTGAGGATCCACTCGGAGTCACGTGTCGCTCGGGTGCATTTATGGCCTTTAAACTGATCCAGCTCTTAATTAAAAGTATATAACATGATGTCTTTGTAAAACAGTGAGAAACTTTGAAAACAACATTATCGTGTTTAAAAACAGTGTGTGAACTGTGTCAGGCTCCTGCAGAATCCTTCAAGTCATTTATTGGGATAATCCGTCCATTTAAAAACATTTCCCTTGAGTTTTATTTCTCTGTGTCTAAAGTGTCTCACAGCCCCTGACTTTGCAGCCGCAGGATCTCGGCCGCGAGTCTTTGAGGGTCTAAAACCTGCGGGTTCATGTTCATGGCGGCGTCTACCAGCCGCACGCTGAAGATGGCCATGAGCTTCTTCCTCACGCCCTCCCGTGGGTCCTGGGCCTGTCCCGCGCTCGCCGGGCCCCGCTCCCACTGCGGGGGCTCCTCCGGCGGCCCGCAGGCGCCTCTGGGACTCCCCATGTACGGGTCGGACCAGAACAGCTGCTGCGGCGGCCTGTGCACGGCGTGTGGGAACTCCGGCGGGCGGCTGAACGCTCCCGCGCTGTACGAGGCGTAGCCGGGATAGGGGGGCGCGTTGTAGCACAGGCTCATGTCCGACCGCGCCATGCCGTGCTGGTGTTGGAAACCGTGATGGTGCGCGGGTACATGGCCGCAGGATGGGGCGCTCTGGGGCTGCGAGTACAGGCCTGACCCGTAGGTGGCGTCGTAGGGCTGGGCATCGATGGAGCCTAAGCCCGAGTCCAGCTGCCGCTCTTGGGGTTCGCCGCCCGTCTTCTCCAGCGGCGCATGACGGGACTTTTTCTCCTTCTTGGAGCCGCCTTTCTTGCCGTGCCCGCCTTTCCCGTGCGAGGGCGTGTCCTCCTTCTTCAGGGAGGGGCCCAGCGTGAGCTTCTTCGCCATGTCCTCCACCAGAGACAGGCTGTGTCCGAGAGCGGGCAGCGTCTGCGGGCCGTGGGGGGCGCTGTGGGGGAGGGAGCAGCGGCTGCGGAGCTCGTCCGCCAGGGTCTGGTTGGACTGTTTGGGCCGCTCCGGGTGGAGGAAGCGGCACTTGATCCCAAAGGTGCACTTTTACCTGCAAAGACGACACCAGACGGTTAAAAACATGTGATTCGTCTGAAGTCTACTGGCTAATCACACCATGTGGCTACGCTACTTCCACAAAGCTTAAAGGCGCACTGCGTAACATTTTGGATTATACTGTTACCATCAGGACAAAACATGCTCCTAATGTTCAGCTCGACACAGTGAAGTCTGTTACTGCAGTGGGGAATCAAAGAATGGATCTGGATTAGACCTAACCTGTTTAAATCTCAAATTCTGCTGCTTTTACCCCCGGCTCACATTAACTCCGGTCCGGTCCTGATCCGGTCCGGGTTTGCCCCAAACTACCACTCACAGTGAGTCCGGCTGACACTGTGGCTCCGCCCGCTCTGGCGCCAGATGCTGCGCCAGGCACAGAAACGGCCCTCGCGAGAACAGAAGTGCACGTGAGTTCATGCGAGGTCACGTGATAAGTCGCCCCATATATACAGTAGGTAGTTTTTGTTAACAAAAGCCGTATTTGCCAGAACAACGACTCTCCCCAGTGAAGTGGATGCTTTAAACACACTAGTGCCCCTGTGTCACTGCTAATGGAGGAATGTTTACATTTCTGACGTTACACGCGTGTACAGGCGGTAAACGAGTCCAGATAAGTAGTGAGCGGACGGATTTTATTTTGAAATACACCAGATCTTCTTTTCTCACGAGACCTGACTTCCTGTTTGGCTCGTGTTTGTCCGTCAGCTTGATCCGCTGGGGCTCCGGTCGGTAGCCGGACCCGGACTTGGCGGAGCAGTGTGAGTGAGCAACATTGGTTTGAAAGACTTTCTAAGATCGCGGAGGCCGTACCGGACCTTAACCGGATTCAATATGAGCCCGGCGTTAGTCACATCTCCATGGAGACGAGCTGGAGACGTTAAAGAGTTACAGTCATGTCTTAGGAGAGCTGAGCCGCTCACAGCAAAGGCTCATGTGCGTTTGTACATTTATGATCATGATTAGATCTGTCATAAAATAAATGCTTGTATTTCGATTTTGTTTATTGGGTGACATTTTTACACGGTGTGGCTTTAAGTTGTGAGCGCCACAACTTCACGCTCTATTCATTTTCTCTTCTCCATAAGAAATGCAGATTATTTTAGATTCTGTGGTGCACAGCTCGTTCCTGTAGATGATACTGCGAGTTAAATACCTAACGTAGGAAATAAATACTTCAGTATTTAGAGAGTTTGTCTTAAAGCCTAAGACTAATATACGAGAAATAATAAAGTATCGGTAAATAAGTAACGTTTATTTGTAAGTCACAAAGTGCTGAAAAAAATTACAATAGTTTAAATTCTATTTATTCTATTAAACAAAAATAATATAATCTAAACTATTTACAAGACGATTGTTTCCATGTAGATTTGTTCATGTTTGTGGCACTATTTGAAATGATATAATTCATCAAATGAATGTGAGCCTTTAGCTTCAAGACAATCTGCCCAAACCTTTCTAACCACAGACACAGTATCATCTGGAATTCCCCACAGAATCGTTACAAAATGTGCTCGTTTGAACAGATCGGAGATTATTTTAATGGCAGATGAACAGGAAGTACTGACGCAGGTCAACTGAGGACATCCAAACAAAGAGCATTCATATGTGTCTGGTTACTACAGTATCTCTGCAAGTCAATCCACAAACGTAACCTGGTAAAACGTTTGATGTCTTTTCAGTCAGCATTAAATAGATCCACATAAGGCATTATTCTGCCTTTTACTGACTTTTGGAACCTCAGACATTGGGCTGAAGTGAAGGAGTTTAAATATGTTACACACCACAGCGGCTTCAAAGCTGTTTCCACAGTAAAGACTCTGGTATGTTCAGAAGGAGTTCACTGAGGGCGTATTGTCTCTTAAACATATAGCAGAAGCATTTCCTGAATTCCATAAAGAAGCTTTTCAGGCTCTTGAACAGGACATTGACATTTGAATGACACAAACACAACTCAAGGGAACATTAATAAAACTGTCAACGACTTGGTTTCCATAAAATCCAACCATAGAATGAAAGTATTGTCTTGCATAGCCTGAAGCTCACGATGTCACAAACCTCGTACAGACAGTTCCCACGGCTGAACTGCAGACGGTTTGTTCGCTCGAATCTCCCAAACATTTCCACCTCAAAAATCACCAACGACTTCAGACGTAATGACTTCAGGTTTCAATCGAGTATTCGTGTTTATTACTTTATCTGTTAGGGTCTGATTTCATTCAGAAGAACCGTTTTCAATCAAAAACACATTGAATACATTTTTAAGCTCTAAACCCGAGCACATTTTCTCCAGTTTGGCTTTACCCAAATCGAAAAGCTTCTTGAACGAAGCGTCAAAATAGCAACAAAAGCTGATTTTTTTTTTAAATAAACAAATACAAAATAAACAAAATCGACAAATGTGACAAGAAAAAGAAAAGAAAAAAACATGACAGAAAAGTGACAAAAAGTATGAAATAATAATATGCACCAAAAAGCCTTTTGGATGAAGAGGCGAAATGTTCGACACTTCAACTACAGACGATGACTCAAGAACCTTCATCAAAGATGGAAAACTCCTGTACGACTGAGAGCCTAAACAGACGTCAAAGGCCATGGTAGAGGAGGCTGGTGTTATGGCAGAGGGAGCGAGGGGAGCAGGGGGCGACTACAACGCAAAAAAACAAACTATGCAACAAAAACGCAAAAGTAGTGACAAACGTGACAAAAAAGCGTCAAAAAAGGTGATGAAAAAGCGACAAAAACAAAACTATAACACAACAGAAGATTATGAAAACACTAAAATGGGCGACAAAAACGCAAACGTGAAAAAAAAAACGTTAAAAAGTGACAACGCAGCAACTCAAGAGGGAAAATCTTCGATCAGTCTTGTTGGCCTAGGTCAGGGGTGTCCAAAGTGCGGCCCGGGGGCCAAATGCAGCCCTCAGACCAGTTTTTGGTGGCCCTCTGCCTTCTTGTTGAATCGGCACACATCCCCAGACATGGTCCTTTTTATTTCAAGTTTAATAGTTTTACCCAATTCTTACTTAACAACTATCATTTTATTGTGACACAGAGCTGGCATGAAGGTTTTAAGCATAAATAAAGGTGTGGGGACCAATTTAAACCTCTGCTAAATACACCTAGTTGAAGGTTTCGTGGTATGGACCACTGATCTGTGGTCCTTCACCCCGTGTACGCTTCTATATATGGCCCCCCATGAGAAAAGTTTGGACACCCCTGCCCTAGAGGCTGTGAGATCCAGTGGAGACTCAAGAAGCTTTTAGATTTGGGTATAGCCGAACTGGGGGAAATGTTCTTGGTTAAAATGGGGGTTAAGAGGTTAAATAGATTACAATAGTGTCTTGAAACCCCCAGGGTTCCCTTAAGTAGTAAGTACACACCCGACAAAGCCTATGGTAGAGGAGGCTGGTGTTATGGCAGAGGGAGTGAGGGGAGCAGGGGGCGTGACCGTCATGGCGATATATATAATAATAATAATCCTCCCTGGGATCAGTCTAAACGGCCATGTTGGAAGTGATCGTGTCACTCACCGTAGGGACAGGGCTGTTTCTTCTGGACCACGGGACACTTGCGTCGAAGGTCGTCCAGAGACGGTCCGTGCCGTCCCATCGGGTCGTCAGGAGGCATGAACCTGACGGAAACCAGAATCAGAAAATCAGAAAGCCCATGTTTTTTCTCATAAGATTCACATTTGCACGACGTGGGGATTGTAGTAGCTATGACCAGAGTTTCAGGCTTCAGAGGCGTGTGTCACCAAAGAGCTATTGTTAGCTGGTCTCTGTCACAGTACCGTTATTAATAAAGGTGTGTAACGTAATGGATGTGGCTGTAGTCTGATGAAACAACAGTGTATGAATAACGCAGTACGAGTACGACCTGGACTCACTTGTCGTTGACGAAGCTGTACATGATGAGCCGCTCCTCGATGAAGCGCTTCCACTCGGGTTTCTCGCGCTGCAGGTCGCGGTACAAGTCGTTGGACACGATCAGCCCGTCCGTTTCGAACGCCAGCCTCACGATGTAGCGGTCGTCGTGGCACACCACCCGTTTGCCGCCGACGCGCTTTGACGGAGTGAAGACGAGCAGCCGCTGCTCCTCCAGGTCACACAGGAGGTGCTGATCTGAGGAGGAAAGAGACGATATCAGAGCAACAAAGCAAACGTCCATGAATCCTTCCAGGGAGGAGGGCAGGGCCGCATTTGGAAAGAAATCTCCAAATATAAACGGACATGGTTTGAACCTGATCATTAATTGACACTGAATGAATCCACAGATCTGACATTTTCATTTGTCAAAGTCCTTTGTCAGCAGTGAAAAGTAATCGAATTAAAGTTTGATATTTGTGTTTCTTGCAATATAAGAATGTTCTTGTTATTCGTTTTAGTTTGTCCACTTACTTTATGTCAACCTGGATAGACTCAAACAGACAAAAGCAGTGATTAGAAAGATTTATTGACATGTATATTAGTTTTGGTGATCAGACCCCGGCGGGAGACATTGATGTATGTAAGTCAGTATGGATGAACAGCTTGGAGTTAGGAATGTCTTGCCCCGGAAACCCTAATATTTAATCTAAATTAACATCAGGGCAAGTATCTGCCCCTACGGGACGCTGCAGGTGAATAGGGATTTTTTTTAAATGTAGAGATATCACTTTGAAACTTCTGCTGTAGATTAATGACATGAATATGAGGGGGGGGGGGGATTACAAGTTTTCTGTCATTTTATGTTTTTCATAAAAAATAAGTCGTTTTATGCCTAAAAATGCCCCAAATTTCCTAAATCTGAATAATGGATCGAGCCAGGTTTAAATTAATGGTTTATTTGTGACATATTAGTTACAAAGACGTTTTCGGGGGATTTTGGATCTAGTTTTAAAATATGCTGGAAAAAGCTGGAAAAATGTAAACTTGAAAAATTGAAATTCCGAGTGAATCCACAAATCTGACATTTTCATTTGTCAAAGTCCTTTGAGAGCCAGCAGTGAAAATTCATCGAATGAAAGTTTGATATTTGTGTTTCTTGCAATATAAGAATGTTCTTGTTATTTGTTTTAGTTTGTCCACTTACTTTATTTCAACCTGGATAGACCCAAACAGACAAAAGCAGCGATTAGGAAGATTTATTGACATGTATATTAGTTTTGGTGATCAGACGGCGGGAGACATTGATGTATGAAAGTCAGTATGGATGAACAGCTTGGAGTTAGGGATGCCTCCCCCGGAGCCTGGACACTGGTGGTGCTATAGGAGACCCGTGAAGGACGCAGCAGGAAGAAGCCGTGGGCAGAAGAGGTGGAGGTGGGTCGCAACGCAGCTGGGAAGCGAATGAACCATGATTGCTGGGGCTCAAAAGCGGGACCGAAGGCGATGATTGGCTGATACGGAGGTGCTGCTCTTACGCTCATGGCTGAGGAGGAGGTGTGGCCTCATGGAAGCGACCACTGGCTGGAGGTCGGTGATGCTGAATTTAGTCTACCAGGTTGAATTAACACCTAGGCTTCATAATAATAAAAATAAACAGATCACGGCTATTCTCTCAAATAATGTGTAAATGTAACACTTTGTTGAAATGTGTTCCTGTGAGATAGGAAGTAGAATTTCTGTGTATGTGTGACTGTTCTTAGGGTTTATTCTTCTTCTTTCAGATAAACTCATATAGAAGTGTGGCATGTCCAATCAGCCTGAGCGTCAGGGCCACTTTTCCATGTTCATTCTGTGCTTTCGTGAGTGATTTCTAACCAGGCTTTTACGTCACGCAAACAAAAACATTTGGGTTGTTCTTCACGTTCGATGGTTAAAGCTGCACCAACTAAACTTACAACAATAGACTCTTCAGGAAGTTGTGAAATGTCTGCTCTGTTTCTAAGTCACAAAATCTATAAATTTCCATCACTGAATCAATCCAATCAGATTTCGTGAGACCGGCCTGCTCTGCGCTCTAATCTTTGCATCTCTTGAATGTTTGCGCGGCTGCAAACCTTATCAGATTTCCAGCTAATTCTTGCAGAAAAAGACAAGAAACCCATAGTGCATTTCCTCTCTTTTCATTGGGGAATTAGTGAAGCGATCGAGCAGAATGTAGGCCGCCAAAACCACACAGAAAATAACCTGGTTTTAGTAGACCCGAAGAGCAATGAGAAGTTTCCACAGAGTCAGGAGGGCACTGCAGCGAGGAGGTTTAGTCGAGATAAGTGTCAAACCCCTGATGTTTCCTTTGTTACTCAAGTTCAGAGTCATTTGTTCCACAATATACAGAGCAGCGTTGGTCTAAAGGTATAAAGTAGATATCACAATATTTTCCCCTCACAAAAACAAACAATAAAATGTATTTAAAGGTTTACCCTTTAGTACATGTATGTACATCTTTTATTGTTTGTTTGTTTGTATTTATTCTCTTGTGATATTATCTGTGAGAAGCGCTTTAGGAATAAACTTACTCACTAATCGTGAGTAACCAGGTCTAAAATACTAGCAATAACTTGCTGATTATTATTTTTCATTCTAAGGATGCACCAATACGATACGGATATCGGAGCCGATGCTGAAAAAATGCAATATCGAGTATCGGTTCCAAATATCAGAGACTGAACCAATGCTATGTTTTGGCTCTTAATGTTTTAAAACACAACTTTCATAAAAACCCTTGAAATGAACTCACAAAAGAAATCCACTTGTTACGGAAGAGGACCATTCACTTTTTCACTCACAGCCACTTTTAAGAAAATCTCTTGGTATCGGTTGGTATCGGATATCGGTGGATAGTATCGCATTGGTATCGGAAGCACAAAACCTGGTTCGGTGCGTCTCTTCCAGCGAAGCTCTGATTAGTTTTTGTCAGCACTGCAGCTGCGAGCTGTTACTAGGAATGTCAAGATTAACCGGTTTAACGATTATAAAAGGACGCGGTAGGTTTTCGTAAGAATTTCAGAAGCCACGGTTTACCGCGGAAATGTTTCACGCTGACGCACGAGCCGCTGCACGACATAAACAGCGTAAACTCAGCGGTAGTTGAGCGAGGCAGAAGGACGCTCTCCTCCAGTGTTGTATCCACCCAAAAACGATTGAAGTCAGCAGAGTGGGACGTCTTTAGGATCCAAAACATGACCAAGGCGTTGTTGTTGTCGATGGAACATCCGTTATGCAAACCCTGATATCGGCTACGTCGAATATAAACAACATCTTGGAGATAATCCTTCTCTGTGAATGTCCAGGTCAAGGTAATGAACTGCAGAATTCCATAAAAAGTTGTCCAGATGTTGGGAAATAGCCACAACTGGCTCAGGATGTAAAGAAAAAGCTAAGGCGCTCCGCTCTGCTTCAGCGTAACAGAAAGGAAAGTGAAACCGCGCACATGTGGAAATCAGCTGTTCAAAAGAGTCTCCTTAGTCATTTTGTAAACACGTTTCATTCTCTGTTCATCAAAACATCTGACACATAATTAAGCAGCAGCAGAACTTTAGAGAACAGGAAACCTAGCCTAAACTGTGGCCTATTAATATATAGTCAAATAATTATGATAATTATGGTAATTATCATAATGACCATAATTTGATGTGAAGCACTTTAAATTGCCTTGTGTATGAATTGTGCTCTACAAATAAACTTGCCTTGCCTATAAAGAGGTAAAGTTGACATTGTTTTGTATTATTCATAGGCCTATTTATTTTAATGCAAAACAATCTTAAAGCATTTTTCATTTTGAATGTTTACAAGTTCAAGTATTAAAAAGCTTTTTAAAGACAAAACTAAAAATATCAGTTCTTTCCTTTCATTCAGTCGATAATCGTAAAATCGCAATATTTTCTCTCACAATAATCGTGACTCAAAAACTGGAAATCGTGACCCCCCAGCTGTTACCTGAGATGGGCACGTCGGGTCGGGGTTTCTCGCTCCTCCACTTTGGCACGAAAACGGTGATGGATTTATGCCCTCGCTCCTGGAAGAAGTTCACGGCCAGCTTGATTCCCAAACACGAGAACACCTCTTTGTTCCCATGGCTGTAGAAAGAACACGGATGAGTAACTGAAACATTATATCGTAACCAGAAGACAAGCGGTTTGGCAACGCCAACACAACATGTTCCTGCCAACGGTGCTGATTTATTTTCTTGGCTTTGGGCAAAAGCTCAAAGCTGCAGTGAAGTAAATGGTTCTCAAACAGCAGTGCCACGGCTTCTTCAGACCCTTTTAGACCTGGTTTAGCCTGGGTTTGATCTTAGTCTAGGTCTGGTGGGATTTAGACGGTCAAACTCAATTATTCAATACAATATTCTTATGCCACAAAGACCTGATCATTTCATGCCTCGCGGAAACTCTAATATTTAATCTAAATTAACATCAGGGCAAGTATCTGCCCCTACGGGACACTGCAGGTGAATAGGGACATTTTTAAAATGTAGAGATATCACTTTCAAACTTCTGCTGTAGATTAATGACATGAATATGAGAAAACAAATATGTAACAACCAATATTTTTACAGTTGAAATGGGAATGACAATAATAATGGGTCATGTTGATTATGTAATATTTAATAATAACTAAATCAATGGTCAATTAATAGAATTGTGACTGGTGTTTATAATGATTGGATATGGTTATTATATTAATGGGAAAGAGGAAAAGAAAAAAGTACAAATTGTAAATAGAAATAAATGTAATTTTGATTTAGCAATAATACATTAACTTTAATATCATAATGCATATCCATTGATTTCTGGTTGCAAACACCACCTCACATACACACACACATACATACACACACACACTAATTTGTCAGTGTTACATTTTGTCTTTGGTCAATGTATGTGATCTTTTTTTCTGTGTCGTGTTGTAGTCAGTTTTGTTGTTGTTGTCAGTTGTAATAAATTTAATTAAAAAAATTTAAAAAAAAAAGAGACCAAAGAATTGTTCCCGCTGCTGTGATATGAACTTTTGAAGCATCTTTGTGCGACAGTGATTGTGCTGTCGATGCGGTCGGGCCGGTTTCAGAGTAAAGTATGTCCGATTTGCATATTCATTGCTCCGCAGGCTCAGGCGCGCAGCAGGGAGAGTCCCGGGGAAATCAGTCTACACCTGGATCATCCAAATCACTTCTCTAGAGCCAAAGTCAGCACTCTGATCTTGGATGAATGTCTTTGTCTAGTCATGGTTGAGTGATGCCTAATGGTCCGAGACTTGAGCAGCGGAGTTTATCTCACTTCAAGCTTTGATGATTTTTTTAGTCTCCTGATCTTTCATAATAAAAAAACTGCTCCGAGTCAGTGTTAATTTCGTCGACTAAAATATTAATCTTATTCCTTAATTTTAGTCAAAGTGCTATTTCTGTGACTAAAATTAAATTTAAAGTTTTTCATGAGACTAAAACTATGACTAAAATGTCCAGATATTTTAGTCGACTAAAATAAGACTAAATAAAACTGAAAAGGAGAGACTAAAATCATCCAAACTTGTATTGACCGTCTGAAAGAGCCTCAGATCATGTAAATCCTCTGCCAAAGGAGCAGCTCTGAGCTTTGTTCATGTGGGAGCAGCTCCATGAAGCAGAGGAGCTGATTAAATATGATTATAATGAATATTATAGTCGACTAAATTTGTCTTAAATTTAGTCGACTAAAACTAGACTAAAATTGAATTACATTTTCGTCAAAAGACTAAGACTAAAACTAAATTAAAATATGTTGTCAAAATTAACACGGCTCCGAGTCCAGACCATTAATATTTAGATTCATAATATAGCCCACACTTAGGCCACTGTTTGTAGTGTACTCTTGGTTGGAATAACATTAATAACATTTTTATCTTTATTTTTATAGCTTCATTTGTTTTTCTATTGTAAAATATTGTAATTTCTGAGATGGTTGTGTGATCTGGAGAGGGATCTGAGCAAAATTGTGTTTAATGTGTGTCTGTAACTGTTTGGTATGTAACTTGTCCTGTGTTGTGTTCAATGTTTAAATGTTTTGGTCCCCTTGAAAACGAGATGCTGCATCCCAAGGGGTTTTCCATTAATAAATTCACATTCAAAATAAATTCAAAAAAAGCCATGGAGTTTTCAAAAGCATTTTAGTTTCCTCATCCTCATGCCTCTGCTGTGATTGACAACCGTCTCCATGGAGACTCAAGGGGAAAGGGGCGAAGTTAAGCTCCTGCCTCCGCTCAGAGCATCAGGGAGAGAGAAGGAAGAGGATCAGACTGGGGAAAACTCTATTGCGCACTCCGACAACGCACAGCCTTTGTAAAGCAGCAGAGATCGTCAGAAAGTCTCTGGGTTTTCTTCGGGTGACATTTCAGAAAACAGTCGCTGTGGAGCGTCTGAAACGCTGCTAAATCCGCAACACGGCACATGTGAGGCGGACATGGAGCGACACGATTTTACCATTTAGCCATTTTCCACATCATCTGTTTTTAAAAGCATGAATTAATTGAATTAATTCGATTTATCGCCCAGCCCTAGGTGAAAATGTGACGAAAACGCAAAGCAGCGAAAACAAAAAGTCCAAAAAGTGACGACAACGTGAGGAAAATGATCCGTTTTGTAGGTCTTAGCTTTCAAATGAGCCTGTGCGCTCCAGTCAAGAAGCTTTTAGATTTGGGTAAAGCTGAACTGGAGGAAATGCGCTCGGTTCAGGTAAGAGGTTTACGAAAAAGTTTCACTAAGAAGCTCACATTAGACGATAAATGAACAAACATTGTTTTGACCCGAGTTCTCCAGCTGAGCGACTGTTCGTTTTCCTCAGTTCCAGAGGGAAACATGAACTTGGTTAATTCCTACTTCTCCTTTCTTCCTGCTGGTCTTGGTTCCGATACCGATACTAGGGGTTTGAGTGTCCGATATTAACCGATACCAAGAGACTTTCTTACAAGTGGCTTTATCAGAGTGAAAAAGTGAACGGTTCTCTTATTTTCACTGTAAGATAAGTTAAGCATTTTCTTGTCATGATGTTACAGATCAATTATATCTATTAATAAACATTTAACAAGGATCACTGGATTTTTGACACTATCCTTTTACATTAACAGCTCACATGAAGTGATCCCATCATTAAAAATATCTTAAAAACAGACATTTCATGAACTAAAATACAAACACTTGTCCGCTCCAGCAGAGGCCATTTTATTTTATTATTAGGCTTCTTTAGGTATTTCTGTCATAGTTTCTGACCCAGCCTTGATTAGTTGCTGTTAGCATTAGCATACGGCCGCAAGCATTAAGAGATAGATAAGATAAACCTTTATAAATTCATTTGGCAGGAGGAGCAGCATAAAAGACAATTAAAAGCAGTGTTTGCAGAGGTTCAACTAAATCTCCAGGTTCTTCCCTTCAGAATTACATACAGCACGTCCATATTCACTTAGATTTAGTTGGTATACCCGATATCCTATTCTTTTCAGTATCGGCTCCGATATTCGATACCAGTATCGGATCAGCACGTCAGTTTTTAGTTCTCACCTCATGGCCACGTTGCTGCCGTCGATCACGATGGGTCTGAGCTGGTCCTCGTCGTCCGGGCTCTCCTCCGGTCCCGGACTCCCCCGGGTCACGGGCACCTGCAGCACCGCCCTCTCTGCCCGGACGTCCCACTGCGGCACGTTCACCCTCACCACCTGCTCCGGGGCGATCCTCACCAGCTTCTCCAGCAGCTTATTGGTGTCCATGACCGGGCCGAACTTCTGCAGCACTCCCTGCACCTGCGCCGCGGAGTAGCCCAGCTTCTGGAAGAGCTCCAGCTGGGCCTGGGACTGTCCGTCTGGGGAGGGGGGTGGGGACGGCCACGTCATGGACGGCTCTTTCTCCATCCAGGCGCTGGCGGTGGACAGGACCTCAGTGTTCATGTTTGGAGACGCGGTGCTTCACGCTCATGGCTCCACCTGAAACATAACTTTAGTTTGATCACTTTGCTCCAGTGGTTTGTGAATGAATTCCCTTGATTTGAGCACGTTAGTGTAATTATCAGTACTTTTGTGAACAAACATCTCATTGCACTAAAATATTGGGGGGAATTGGGGAAAATTTTGGCCAAAATATCACAAGTGATATTTAATCTGGGAACCACTAGTTACTGTTCTGGTAGGAGAGGTGCAGTTTACGATTGTCCAGAGCCGTTTATTGGGCGCTACAAATGTCTAGCATGTTGTGGAAAAAATGTCCAAAATGCTAATGATAAAGCTCATATGAAACTGTTTGAAGAAGTACTGAAGCTGTGGTGTAGACATTGCAAGTCATCGTTACATAACATGTTCTGAGGGTCCCTGTTAGACAGGTCTGATCCAGCTAATGCCAGACTAGGTAATGTATAAGGTTAATAAGCTTGTGACTTCGACTTGCCTGAAACTGCCTGAGGCAGAATCAGGTTGTTTGTGCAGAACAGAGGGTGGACCCGGGCTATAAAATGCACTCAGACTTCCAACATATGCTTGTAACTGATTGAATAAAGACTTCTTGAACAAACTCCTTTTTCCTCGGCTTCCTTTAAGTTTTCGGTCAAAGCAAAAGACTCACAATGTCTGCATGTAGCCATAGCCAATCGTATCACTTGTACCTGATGATGTACGTCAGCCAAACGCTGTTCTTCTTTTAGAATAAACTGTTTAACACGGTAAAGCTTGATGGAAAGATGGCGTCGCGTCTGCTGCCGTAAACAAACTACAAGCTTCCGTCATCGTCTCGTTGTCCCGCCCCGCTCTGTGATTGGTCCTCAAATCCGTGTGAAGATTTTGACCATGGTTTCCAATCTGCTGAGCAGTTCGAAATGATTCGAGCACACACAGCAGCGTGGGGATTCCCAGGCAGGAAAAGGGAGGAAAACAGTGGGAGACGTGATGTTTCTGCCCTTTTGAGGCAACGTTAAATTAAGATGTTTGCAGCACATTTTTAAAGATTTCTGATGTTGTGCATAAATATCACTATTGAGATATTCACGTTTGTCAGGATCGTCCAGCCCATATGAACAATAGACTTTATAAAGGTGCGATTCATGAGTAAAACATATACAACATGAAATAATAACAATACTTCAGACTTGCTCAAATCAACCTCTGATCATTTTCTTTTCTCAGTAATAACAGCTTTTACATAAGGCGCTGGTGAAAGTCTTCCTTATGGAATAATGAAGGCGCTGCTTTGACTGATTTAAAGGCAGCTCCTGTTTATGCAGATGTTTCTGTGCCAGAGGTCCAATAATAATTTAGAAACGCTTCCAAACTGCAGAAATGAACTAGACCATTTAAAACTGACCGGGTATAAGTCGAAAAAAAGAAAACCTGTGCAACCGATTAAAACAACACCACATTAACCTCTTAACCCCCACCTTAACCGTGCACCTTTTATAATAATTATAATACAAATCTATCGCTTTTATATAGCGCTTTTCTGGACACTATTGATTCACTCCAGACTTGGGTTAGACTGACAGAAGCGAGGCAACCAGTCTGTGCCATCGGCCCCACCCCTCACTCACTACATTCACCCCAGGCTTCCTCGTGTCTCCCATCCCAGTACCGACCAGGCCCTTCCCTGCTTAGCTTCCAAGATCAAGGTTATACAGTTTGGCTTTACCCAAATCTAAAAGCTTCTTGAAAGAATGAGTGAAAAAAGTGGCGAAAACGACACGTAAACAAACGCAACAAAAAAAGCAACAAAACCGTGACTAAAAAAAAAAAGACAAAAACTGGCAACAATGCAAGAAAACAATGTTTGCACAGATCTGATGAGGCGTTAAACTGACCTGGGCTGTAAACTCCAGTCAAGAAGCTTTTAGATTTGGGTAAAGCCGAACTGAAGAAAATGTGTTACGGTTACAGTGGGGGTTAAGAGGTTAAAAACATTATTACAGTGGAAGCAGGTATGAGAGAAATGAGAAACATGATACATTTGAAAATGATACTTTTGAGAATTATATTATTGTTATTATGGTGATGATAATATATGTATAATAAATATGTGCGCTAGTAATGTGTGTGTGTGTGTGTCTGTATGTGTGTATATATGTATATCTAAACACTATGACTACTTAAACAATAAGTAAATCAATGGTGACCAGAATGGTAATATAAGCAATGATTAAAAAATAAATAGGCCAAAGCAAGAAAGCTTATAAGTGCCGACCCCAATTTCAAAATACAATTATTGATTAGCAGCATTGATCATTTGAAGCTTTTACAATGCAAAAAAAGAAAAGAAAAAAATCTGATGAGACTTACAGGTATGAAAAACATAGAGCGAAAATAGAAAAGTTTGTGATTTCTGAGTGTATTTACTTAGTCTTATAGTTTTCCTTTTGAGTTATTATTTATTTTATTGTTTTTTTTTTGTGATAACGTAAATGTAATGATGTAAATATTGTAAATAATAACTCATTATAAATAATAGCTCAAATAAATCAAATCAAAAATAGAGGAAGTTCAGCCACTTTTATTGTTTAAAACAGTATATTATAAAGACAGAATGTGACCAGTTACTTTAGGATGTTTTCTAAATGAAAATATGGTTTTAACCTCTTAACCCCCACCTGAACCGAGCACATTCTCTCCTGTTTGGTTATACCCAAATCTAAAAACATCTTTAAAAAAAAAAGCGTCAAAATAGAAACAAAAACGGAACAAAAACGAGGACGAAAACGCAACAGAAAATCACCATCAAAAGTGTAAAAAACCTTAGCTTTCAAATGAGGCATTACTGTGGCCTCTAGGCTGTAAGCTCCGGTCGAGAAGCTTTCAGATTTGGGTCAAACTGAACTGGGGGAAATGTTAAGGTAGTTAAGTGTTAGTCACACTTCATTAATGGATTGTTTTTGTTTTTTAAAAGTGTCTTGTGGCTCATTTTACTCCAGGAGCAGAGTCAGAGCCAGCTTTACCCAAATCTAAAAGGTTACAGCCTATAGGTCAGTTTAACGCTAAGACCTACAAAACTCACCGTGACTTTCTTGTGTTTTCGCCACGTTTTTGTTGTTTGTTTGTTGTTATTGTTGCATTTCCAGCACGTTTTTGACTCTTTGAAGAAGCTTCTAGGGTGGAATCTAAATGTTGATCTAATTAATTATTTATTATTATTATTATTATTATGACTCATATAAAGAAAGATCTAAAAATGTAAGTTTACAAAAATCTTCAATGAAGGCTCCCGAGTCGTCTTCTGACTGTCAGCTAATGTGTCACTGGTAAGAAAAGACTAATAAACAAAAATAATAATAAAATAAAAGGAATAAACTATGTAAAAAATAAATAAATAAAATTATATAATCTACATAACTTCAATTACAGAGGCGTATGCTTACAGTAGCAACCTTAAGCTTGAGAGCTATTATGATTTTTATTTTTTACTATTATTATTGTTATTATTATCTGTGTGTGTGTGTGTGCTTTTTGTTGTTGTTTGTTTCTGTTGTTGTCTTTGTCTCTTAATTTATACTAATGCGTTTGTCTGTTCTAGGTACGAATGTGTTTTGTTTGTTTGTCTTCTATGTCCTTAATAAAAATTACAAATCGCAAACAAAACAAACAAAAAGCTTCTAGATTTGGGTAAAGCCGGGCTGGAGAAAATGTGCTCGGTTCAGGCGGGGGTTAAGAGGTTGATTGAGCCACAGTTTACCTGGGTTAAAGCGCACGGAAGTTACAGGGACATGTATCGGGGAGAGAGGAGGAAAAATAAACTTCTTTGTCGCGTTTGTCTTTGACCACTCGGCGAAGGCGCAGCTGCGTAACAATAATCACCAAACAGAAAAGAAGAATAAAAAAAAAAGCAAAACGGTGTCAGAGTTAAACCAAGCACAACAGCGCGGTCTACGTCTTTGCGTAAGCCCTCCGCGTGACTCAGCTCGTTCTTCACGCTTCACGACTCGTTTCCCCAACTCCAAAGTCACCCCCTTTTGCGCGTCAAAGTTCCCCAAAAGTAAAAGTCCAACCGGAGTGGACTCACCTCCTGCTCGTGCCGCGCCGCTCCTCGCTCTGCCTGCGCGCGCCTCGTCAGCGCCGGATACTTTAGACTCGCAGCAGAAACAAGGAAGTGCTGTCCTCCCTCCCGGTCGCCGTCTGTGCATTTTTCTGAACCTGTCCCGTACACGCCCGAGGCGCAGCACGAGCTATAGGCAAATGAGCTGCAGACAAGGCCCGGGTCACGTGCAGAGGTTTGACGTGCGTAAAAGCCACTCACCGCGCGTAAAGACCGAGGGGAACCCCAAGAGCGTGTCCTGTTGTTGTTTTTAATGTGGTTTCTCGCGCTCTCGCTGCGGCTCTGGCGGCGAGAAATGAAAATGTAAGAGCTGCTGATTTGTCATTAAGATTCACATCAAAGACTGAACACGAAAAGCCACAGATTCATCTGGTAAAACAATTACTGACACTTTTCTTTGCAACGCTGCTTTTCGCTGTCAAAGTGGCACAGATGTTTCCGCTTTTAGATCAACTATAGGGCGTCACATGACGTCATGTGCATATCACATGACGTCATGTACGTCATGTGATATGATTCAAATAGAGGTTTATTTAAATAAAAGAACAATCCAGAACAACATATCTCTCTCTCTAACCTGTCACATGCTTAACCTCACGTGGAGTCAGTCCATAATACAGGTGTGGTGTCTGAGTCAAACACTCAGCCAACACTTCCTCCTGCGCCTCAGAGGAAACTCTGTTGAGGCTTCAGTGTGACCTACACTGGGATGATCACTGGACCCTGGTCTCTCAGCTTCTGCAGTGTTTTACAGTATCTGCTCAGTGTTAATGGCAGATCACATGTGCCTTTGCCACTGATCTGAGCTGTCCGTCTTTCTGACCACATCAGAGGCTTTTTTTTAAAAACATTATCTGGCACAAATCTGTCAGTCTTTCTTTTCCACTGTTTAGGCATTCTGTAAAAGTATTAAAATCAAGTAAGTGTTATTAACTGTATATAGGGCATGAAGGTGTTACAACCATCCCCACCCCTGTCAGCCATTGTTCAGCTAGCGCTATTAGCATAATGGTTTGAAATTAGCAGGGGAAATGTGCATCACATTTTGCCTGAGAAAATACACTTTAATCTAATGTAAGTCATATTATTTTATGTGCAATGGTATGAGCGCTAAACAAAATATAGTCTTGGTCAAAACATTTACTTTCTTACCTCAAAATATATATTTTTTTCTCTATGGAATCTGCATGAACCTGTTTACAACCTTGACAATCTCCATGTGGGATCAGGGAGGAAGTGGGTAAACACTGATCATGTGACTCCTATCTTATCCCTGAGTGGTGGAATTGGTGGTGTTACAACTCTCCCCATGTTACGACCACACCCGATTATTCAAAATCCACAGTCATGAACCTCTTTTCATTTTCTCCAGTTTGGCTTTACCCAAATCTCAAAGCTTTTTGAAAAAAAACTGTCAAAATAGCGACAAGAATGAGACAAAAACGAGGATGAAAATGCAACAAAAAAGCAACAAAATGTGACAAAAAAGAGACAAAAAGCGATGAAAATGTGGCAAAAATGTGACGAAAAGATCCATTTAGATCAGTTTTGTTGGCCTTAGCTTTCAAATGAGGCGTTACACTGGCCTATAAGCTGTGGTGACCTTATGGATTTGGGTAAAGCTGAAGTGGAGATAATGCACTGAGCTGGAATTAACTCCTGAAGGACACACTGAGCACCCAAAGGGTCCACAGGGTCCTCAAGACTAAAGAGGTTGAGAACAACTTTTTATACCGTTTTTAGCTAATGTTAGTCTATGGAAAATGTTTGCTAGTACCCACAAACATGGCGGATCTCCATGGTAACAGTGACTTGTGTGTCAATGTGTAACATTTCATCCTGAACTCTACTGCTTTACCGAGACACTAATCCAGTTTTTAATGTAACTTTTATTAAATGAAAACAAATCCCTGACACGTCACATGATCGATTAGTTTATGTGTAAATGTAGAAGGAGCTGGTTCCTCTATCCTCGAGCGCAGTTCCGTCGCCTCCACTGAATCCTGATCCTGGGCTTTGGGACCTCATGGACCTCATGGACCTCAGGGACATCAGGGACCTCAGGGACATCAGGGACATCAGGGTTATCAGGGACCTCAGGGTTATCAGGGACCTCAGGGTTATCAGGGACATCAGGGACATCAGGGACATCAGGGTTATCAGGGACCTCAGGGTTATCAGGACCTCAGGGTTATCAGGGACATCAGGGACATCAGGGTTATCAGGGACATCAGGGACATCAGGGACATCAGGGACATCAGGGTTATCAGGGACATCAGGGTTATCAGGGACATCAGGGTTATCAGGGACCTCAGGGTTATCAGGGACATCAGGGTTATCAGGGACATCAGGGTTATCAGGGACCTCAGGGTTATCAGGGACCTCAGGGTTATCAGGGACATCAGGGTTATCAGGGACCTCAGGGTTATCAGGGACATCAGGGTTATCAGGGACATCAGGGTTATCAGGGACCTCAGGGTTATCAGGGACATCAGGGTTATCAGGGACCTCAGGGTTATCAGGGACATCAGGGTTATCAGGGACCTCAGGGTTATCAGGGACATCAGGGACATCAGGGTTATCAGGGACATCAGGGTTATCAGGGACATCAGGGTTATCAGGGACCTCAGGGTTATCAGGGACATCAGGGACATCAGGGACATCAGGGATATCAGGGTTATCAGGGTTATCAGGGACATCAGGGTTATCAGGGACATCAGGTATCAGGGACATCAGGGTTATCAGGGACATCAGGGTTATCAGGGACTCAGGGTTATCAGGGACATCAGGGTTATCAGGGACTCAGGGTTATCAGGGACATCAGGGTTATCAGGGACATCAGGGTTATCAGGGACCTCAGGGTTATCAGGACCTCAGGGTTATCAGGGACTCAGGGTTATCAGGGACCTCAGGGTTATCAGGGACATCAGGGTTATCAGGGACCTCAGGGTTATCAGGGACATCAGGGTTATCAGGGACCTCAGGGTTATCAGGGACATCAGGGTTATCAGGGACTCAGGGTTATCAGGGACATCAGGGTTATCAGGGACATCAGGGACATCAGGGTTATCAGGGACCTCAGGGTTATCAGGGACCTCAGGGTTATCAGGGACATCAGGGTTCAGGGACATCAGGGACATCAGGGATATCAGGGTTATCAGGGTTATCAGGGACATCAGGGACATCAGGGACATCAGGGTTATCAGGGACATCAGGGTTATCAGGGACATCAGGGTTATCAGGGTTATCAGGGACCTCAGGGTTATCAGGGACATCAGGGACATCAGGGACATCAGGGATATCAGGGACATCAGGGATATCAGGGTTATCAGGGTTATCAGGGACATCAGGGACATCAGGGATCAGGGTTATCAGGGTCAGGGACATCAGGGATCAGGGACATCAGGGTTATCAGGGACTCAGGGTTATCAGGGACATCAGGGTTATCAGGGACTCAGGGTTATCAGGGACTCAGGGTTATCAGGGACATCAGGGTTATCAGGGACATCAGGGTTATCAGGGACCTCAGGGTTATCAGGGACATCAGGGATCAGGGTATCAGGGACCTCAGGGTTATCAGGGACATCAGGGTTATCAGGGACATCAGGGTTATCAGGGACTCAGGGTTATCAGGGACATCAGGGTTATCAGGGACATCAGGATCAGGGTTATCAGGGACCTCAGGGTTATCAGGGACATCAGGGTTATCAGGACTCAGGGTTATCAGGGACCTCAGGGTTATCAGGGACATCAGGGTTATCAGGGACCTCAGGGTTATCAGGGACTCAGGGTTATCAGGGACATCAGGGTTATCAGGGACATCAGGGTTATCAGGGACATCAGGGTTATCAGGGACCTCAGGGTTATCAGGGACATCAGGGTTATCAGGGACATCAGGGTTATCAGGGACATCAGGGTATCAGGGATCAGGGACATCAGGGACATCAGGGTTATCAGGGACATCAGGGTTATCAGGGACATCAGGGTTATCAGGGACTCAGGGTTATCAGGACATCAGGGTTATCAGGGACCTCAGGGTTATCAGGGACTCAGGTCAGGATCAGGGTTATCAGGGACATCAGGGTTATCAGGGACTCAGGGTTATCAGGGACATCAGGGACAGGGACTCAGGGTTATCAGGGACATCAGGGTATCAGGGATCAGGGATCAGGGACTCAGGGTTATCAGGGACATCAGGGTATCAGGGACATCAGGGTTATCAGGGACATCAGGGATCAGGGACATCAGGGTTATCAGGGACATCAGGGTTATCAGGGACCTCAGGGTATCAGGGACATCAGGGACATCAGGGTTATCAGGGACTCAGGGACATCAGGGTTATCAGGGACATCAGGGTATCAGGGACTCAGGGACATCAGGGACCTCAGGGTTATCAGGGACATCAGGGTTATCAGGGACCTCAGGGTTATCAGGGACATCAGGGACTCAGGGTTATCAGGGACCTCAGGGTTATCAGGGACATCAGGGACATCAGGGACTCAGGGACATCAGGGTTATCAGGGACATCAGGGTATCATCAGGGTTATCAGGGACCTCAGGGTTATCAGGGACCTCAGGGTTATCAGGGACATCAGGGTTATCAGGGTTATCAGGGACATCAGGGTTATCAGGGACCTCAGGGACATCAGGGACATCAGGGTTATCAGGGTTATCAGGGACTCAGGACATCAGGGACTCAGGGTTATCAGGGACATCAGGGTATCAGGACCTCAGGGACTCAGGGACATCAGGGACATCAGGGTTATCAGGGACATCAGGGACATCAGGGTTATCAGGGACATCAGGGTTATCAGGGACCTCAGGGACATCAGGGACATCAGGGACCTCAGGGTTATCAGGGACATCAGGGACATCAGGGACATCAGGGACATCAGGGTTATCAGGGACATCAGGGACATCAGGGACCTCAGGGTTATCAGGGTTATCAGGGACCTCAGGGTTATCAGGGACATCAGGGACATCAGGGACCTCAGGGACCTCAGGGACTCAGGGTTATCAGGGATCAGGGTTATCAGGGACTCAGGGACTCAGGGATCAGGGTTATCAGGGACATCAGGGACATCAGGGACTCAGGTATCAGGGTTATCAGGGACTCAGGGACATCAGGGACCTCAGGGACCTCAGGGACCTCAGGGTTATCAGGGTATCAGGACTCAGGGACATCAGGGACCTCAGGGACTCAGGGATCAGGGTTATCAGGGACATCAGGGACATCAGGGACCAGGACCCAGGGACTCAGGGTATCAGGGATCTGGACATCAGGGACATGGGTATCAGGGTTATCAGGGACCTCAGGGTTATCAGGGCATCAGGGACTCAGGGACTCAGGGTCAGGTTTCAGGGACATCAGGGACATCAGGGTTATCAGGGACCTCAGGGACCTCAGGGTTATCAGGGACATCAGGGACATCAGGGACCTCAGGGACCTGCGGGTCCAGAAACTGGCTTTAGTCGAGTCGACGTCGGGTTCTGAGTTTTCTTCATGAGCGTCACTTGTTCGTCCTTCACTTCCTCCTTCATCGTTTGCTCCTCTTCCGTCTCCTTCGCCGGTCGTCATCCCTCTCCCTTCTCCGCCATTTTGGTTTCCACGGCTACACCGGCAATGCCCTGCGTCGATGATGTCACCGATGAGGGCGGGGCTGGGGAAATCCATACTGACCACTCCCAAACAGCTCTTCTTTTCCCGCTGCATTTTCACCACCTCCGCGATTTTCCCGTTGGCGTCTTTGTCCTTCTTCCCGGCGTTGTCTCGATACGACGTCACCGTGACGTAGCTCTGGCAAAGCGTGGAATCGAACTGCCTCAGCCTCGCCGCGATCTTCGTCAACTCGCCATTTTCCAGGAAGTACGACTTCTTCTTGTCCACGCCCAAGTGCAGCATTTTGCTTTGGACTAGAACCACCTTCCCCCTCACTTCCCCCAAACTCGGCATCGTAAAGTCGTCCCAGATCTGACTCTTGAACTTCCCGATCGTTTCCTTCACGATCTTCAGAACCTTCTCCTTAACAATGGAGGAGATGGAGATCTTCACAAGCACCGCCTCGCTCGGGAACTTCTTTAAATACTTGAAAATCTCCTCCAAAGCTTGATGGAGCGTGACGTATTTCCAGAACTTCCCATTGGTCTTACACTCGATGGACGTCTCCCTCAAGTTTATCCAGATCCCGACGCGGAGGTCCAGGTAACGGACGCCGGCCCGGAGCTGGTCCTGCAGGGTCAACGCCTGACACGCCCCGTGGACTCCCTGAAAGTGGGACAGGCTCTCGTGAGTGCCGGGGATCGAGAGCCCGGAGAGCAACGTGTCGTTGGAAATGGACTTCATCCAGTTCAGGGACTCCTTATCGCTGAAGAAAGCAGGTTTAGGCAAATCTTCTGAAGCGCGACAAGGGGTTAATCTGAAAATAGAGGAAAATAAAGCGTTTTTAAAGCGATGGATGAAGCTCGATTACCCCAAGTTTGCGTAATGAAAAATGGCACTATTTCCCTCTTATTCCATGGCGTATTGATACGGCAACGCGTCAAGGGGTTGTGGTCTAGCCGAGGGGAATGAAAACCTCTGATTGGAATCGTCTCTATACATGCTTTTCAGTCATGTGACTTTTGTTGTTATGGCGGCCATTTTGAATACCGAAGTGGAATTATGGAGTACTACAACATGTAACAATATCTCTACTCAGGATATACTGTACCAGTGAGTCAGTGTTTAAGATGTTAGCATGCTACCGGTTAGCATTTAGCTTCAACAGCTCAGCTGTGACCCTGAAGCACAAACATATAGCCTTGGATACAACATGTGACATAGATCAGAGCTGAGCTGTTACTGTAGTATTCCCTCAGTGTTATAGATGTGAGACACTAATGTGTTTATCGTGTTGAAGACATTGGCTGATTCCGAAACCATTAAATTGTAGCCTCTAAGTGCTAACACTAGCAACTAATCCTTAACCTCTCATGGGTCAACTGTTAGATCTCTATGCAGTTAGTGAACTAGAGCTTCAGCAGCATTTGCCCAATTCCACCGTCCTGACCCAGGGGAAGTGACATCACCAACCGCTGTTCTTCTTCTTCTTTAAGGATATCAGCAGGCAAACAAAAACGCATACCGCCACCTACAGTAGTGCATATGCAACAACATAGTGTCCAAATAAATAATCCAAATGAGCCATCACATTTCCCTTTAGCCTTATTTTATTTCTGCCTGGCCTGTCAAACGACATGCCTTTTCATAGATATTTCAAATACATATAGTCTGGGAGCATGATCTCAACAATTTCCCGGTGGGCGTGATTGACAGACGGCATCAACCAATCAGAGCAACACAAGATACGTTGCAGTATCTTGTGTTGCTCAGAAAGTCGGCAGAAAGCCTTTCCAAAAACGTCCTTTTTTCCGAGGAACGCTGTTTCTTGCTCTGGTTTTAGGGATTTCATATTTTTCAAATGATTTAAAACAGACGAAAGAGCAGAAGAAAACAGTGTATCGGCCGCCATCTTTAATGTTTTGGAAGAGTGCATAGTGGTGACAGGTGACGGCTTCAGTCTCTTGGTGCGTGATTGGACCGATGTGGGTAAAATCGTGAAATGATTGGCTGCGAGCAGCTGCCCAGACGGTTCTTCTTTTGAACAGAAAGGAGGAGTGTCTGACAGGCCAGGCAAATTTTATCTCAACAGCAGTTTCATAAAGCTACAGTATGCAAATTAGCCATGTGGCTTAAGTTTCTACTAAAAGAAGCAAACGCACAAACTGCTTCATTTAGGCCATTTACTGAGGAGGCTCTTTAAAACCATGTGACTGAGCTGTGGGGACGACAACATGTATTTCGTCACTTTTATAAAGTTTGGCTTGTGCAGAATCTCTTATATATATTTTTAAATTAAATGTGCACCTGTCAATCAACAGTGGTTGCGCATGAATCACTCAAGGGTGGGGGCGAGGGAGGCGGGCATGCGGCGCGGTGGCTTATGGGAAGGCACATAGCTCCTAATCGCCAGTGAGTTATTATCAGAGGTCCCTATGCTAAAGTGGCTATGATAGTTAGCATCAGAGGTCCCTATGCTAAAGTGGCTATGATAGTTAGCATACACGCCACTTTCCCTAACTCCTTCCTAACTGAGAGCCCAGTTCGGACGCTTCTTGTCATGGCGGACGCTGACGCACATCCGGTTTGGCGTAAGACCTCTTACAAATTTAACGGTTTCGGAATCAGCCATTGACACAGTTGCTAACCGGTAGCATGCTAATGTCTTGAGCAGCTTAAACACTGACTCAGACTGAGACTCTGTTGACATGACAAACTGTAATAATCCCAGAGGTTTTCTATTCCCTCTTTGATGTGTTAGTTTAGTCTTCAGAGTGAAGCAGATCTTTAGTAAATCCTGCTGTAGCTCGACAGACAGAGCTGCTACGTCTGTGCCACATTTGCTGCTTATATCACATAAACGTCTCTGGGGCCGTGTTTTTACTGTTATCTTCATGAACAATGATTACGAGAACATAAAAATACCACTGTCAGTCAGTTGTCTTTATTTTCATCCTGAGTAGAGATATTGTTACATGTTGTTGTACTGCATAATTCTACTTTGGTATTCAAAATGGCCACCGGAACTATGCGTAATGACATTGCAAACGCATGTATAGCCTTTTTCTGGCAGACTATGAACATAGTTATCACACACAAATAAAGTCAAGCCAAAATCTGGTCTTTATGGATGTTTTTTCACAACAGATTGTTTAGAAGAAGCGGAATTTTTACGTTTTCATGGCCTGTTGGACTGCTTTACTTCGGAAAAACATAGAAGGGAAATAACTAAAAATGTTCCCATTAAAACAACTTTAACAACCACTAAATTCTTAAAAAATAGACAACGTTAACAGGAATCTAATGTTAGCTTCATGCTACATGCTAACTCTAACATCCAGTGCAGTTTTTCGCTTCTACTGAGCAATTTTCTGTGAATAAACATCCATATGGACCGGAGTTTGGCTTGACTTCATTCGTGCGTGATATTCTGTTTATAGTCCGACAGAAAACGGCTAAAATGAGGGGGGGAAAGTAGAATGTGAACCCCCCTGCAGGATTATGCTAAACCTGCAGGGGGAGCTCCAGAGGTTACGTAACGAGTATCAAAAATAAATTGAGTTTGAAATGAAACAAATACTTTGAATCAGTAGTTATTTCTTCCTTATGCTGATTTATGACACATTCTTATCAATAGTGTTTTGAAGAGGGTTTCTTACACTTTGTTTGTTATTAAATACAACATTGATCTAAAACAGCTGAAACTAAATATCCTGTAGTTTCAGTATTTCCCCCCGTGGCTGAATATTTGTTACTTACATGAAGAAAAACCCGAGGAAAATCCACGTCTTCATGGCGGTTTGTTCGGTCCAATCACTAAGACTCAAATGTTTCGGTGTGAAAGGTCTGGAAGCCGCCGCTCGCTCTGACCGTCTCCTCGTGTGGACGGACTCATTTCCATGGAGCTAATCTTTATGGAAAGTGGCACGATGAATTGTTTCACGACAGATAGTGGCGTGACAGTTACGCTCTGTCTGTGTCGTGGTGCTGCTGCAGGACGATCCAAGGGGAGGAACTAAAAGTCTTTCCAGCTGACATTAAACCTAAAGTGTAGAATAATGGCATTGTCCAACTACAGTTTGATCAATAGATTAGACCATTTGAATAACGGCAACAACAACAAAATCACACTTTTCATGGTTGGATCTTAACAAGGTTACAGGTAGAACTTCAATATAGAACATGAAGAAACACGGCACACACAAAAAGAGTAAAGCTTTATATTGAAAACAACAAATAAACTGAAATAATCAGTTTTTGCAGCTGATCAAAAGCTTAAAGTGCATCTGACACATTAGACACAATCTTTGCTAAAACACAGTTAACACAATTATATTTAAGATTTTGCTAAAGATTATACTTTATGTTTTCACTTCCTTATTGGACACCGACAGGAAGTGACATCGAAGAAGGTAAACAACCATGTTAAGTCAATGGGAAATGAATGAGTCAAACTGCTATGGAATGTTTCCTTCTTTTATGTCACTTCCTGTCAGCAGCTTAAACATTCAAATAAAAATAACTTTTCTGCCCAATATTCTTTAAGGCGAGACACGGCAGGTGAAAGTATTGATTTTTCACGCAGTGGTCGAAGTGGAGATTTGTATCTATTTTCCTCCTTTACATCTTAGTTTTCATGTCAGAGAATAAAAGCATGATGCTTATTTTATGATGATTTGTCGCCTGCGACGCGGAGGTAACAGGAAGTACTGTAGCAGCTGCGGCGTCGAAAGACCGTCTTTCCCGCGGGTATTCATTCACAAATATTGACAGATTTGACATCCACGTGTCCTGTGAAGGGTCCCCGTGATGACGCTATCGCCCAAATATGGTATTTTTCCTCCTACAAGACGCCTGGTGCTGAAGAGCCAAAGAAGGTTCCACTCACTACAAAACTTCAGGGCTTGTTTTCTCTGAATGAGAGAAGGCCCCACTCGGGCAGCGGGTGAGCCCTTATAGTCGCTCATATAGACTCCAAACTTTACTGTCTTGGACTTAACAAGATTCTGAAGGTTTTTTCATAGGGATTTTTTAATATCTAATTCCTAGCCTGATTTATTCAGCTTTGAACCCAAAAAAAACTGGCAGAATTTGAGCTTTTACAGATTTTTTCACTTATGATTAGTTAATCATAATCCAAATCCCCTCTGAAAAAATCTGAGTTACTAATATGTCAATAAAATGAAACCATACATTTTAATCTGGCTCATACATTATTTTTATTTCGTTGCCCAAAATATCGGCAATTTTGGCCATTTTCATGCACAAAATGTCTTATTTTCATCTGAAAACATAAAATGACAGAAAAAATGAAATACATTTTTTCTGTGATGTTCAGCACCCCCCTCCCCCCCCCCCCCCCATTCACCTGCAGTGTCTCACCTTGATTATAATTGCTGCTTCACTGAAAAAAAAAAACTATGCAACTGATGTAATCCATCTAAATAAGTCATATTTTCAAGAGCATTAAAATCTGTCATATGCACTTTACTTTAACACGCCCTTTGACCCGGCAGAGGTGGTTTCCATGGCTACGCACTTTGCTCCTCCCCTTTGACTGCTGTGTGATTCGACATCGGTATGTGACTGGTTTGGCTCTGGGATTTTATGATCATTTTGGTAATTTTACTGAACTTTATATCAGTTTAATTTGTTTAATCTGTAACATAACACTGTTAAAGCTATGTTTTAAGTGATTATTTGAATTTTGGGGGATTTATATTGACATTTGGTCAAGTTTAGATGTTCTCAATCTGTGTCAGTTAGCTCGTCAGGGGAGTAACTGCCAAAGCTCCATAGATACAATACAGATCATACTTTATAATAATATGTTAAGTGTGACGTCACGACTTCCGGGTCCAGGCAGACGGGCAAAATATGCGAGAAAAAAACATAAAAAACTCTTAAAAACAACCGTCAATATTTCTGAAACTCAACAGAGAGTTACTGAAGCTACTTATTTCTCAGACTCATTAGCCAAAAATGCCGCACCTGCTGCTAAAAAAGTCATATTTACTAAAGTCGCTACTTCCGGGGTTAGCGTAGCTGCTGCGCCTTTAGCATTTTTCTCCGCTAACCCGGAAGTAGCGATTTTGGTAAATATGACTTTTATAGCAGTAGGTGCAGCATTTTTAACTAATGAGTCTGATAAATAAGTATGTTCAGTAACTCTCTGTTGAGTTTCAGAAATATTGATTGTGGTATTAAAGAGTTTTTTGTAGTTTCTCGAACATCTGCGGAAGTAGAGCTGTGACGTCACCACTTAACAAACGTATAGAGTTTGGGAAATTCCACAGTTACCATGGAGATGCGCCATCTTTGCAGCCCTTAGCATACATTTCCATTGACTAACATTAGCTGAAAACAGTATAAAAAGTGGAGGAAAAAGCTGTGGAACATCTCCGTTAGCTGCTGAGTTACTGCTGGTAAAAACATCTAACTCACTGTGGTGTCCGAGTGTTTTAATGTGAACAATAACTCCAGTATTTTAACTTTTAAAATCTCCATTAGTTTATTATTGCTGCAAATCCCATAATGCATATGAGATCACATGGAGTGGTCTCGCCATTGCAGCCTGGGTCAAACAATGTGCTCAGGTAAGAACACAAGGCAAGGCAAGTTTATTTGTAGAGCACAATTCATACACAAGGCAATTCAAAGTGCTTCACAGTTGCAGAAAATTACAAGAAAACAGATCAAATCAATCAATAAAACATCAACATAAAGTTAATCAATGACAGTAAAAGGCAAGAGTGCAGATAAAATACTTTCAGTTTTCATATGCACGGGTAAAAAGAGCTGTTTTCAGCCTGGATTTGAACATTGTCAGAGTTGAGGCCTGTCTCACATCCTCATGAAGACTGTTCCAGATTTTAGCTGCATGAAACTGAAACGCAGCCTCACCGTGTTTATTATTGACTCTGGGAACCACCAGGAGACCCCTCCCTGAAGTTCTCAGGGCCCGAGATGGTTCATACGGCTCTAACATGTCAGAGATGGACTTTGGTGCTAAACCATGAAAAGACTTGTAACAAGCAGAGCTGTTTTAAATTCTATTCTCTGAGTGACAGGAAGCCAGTGCAGAGACCGGAGCACTGGACTAATGTGGTCGTATTTCCTGGTTCTTGTCAGGACTGGAGCAGCAGCGTTCTGGATGTTCTGCAGCTCAGTATGGAAACACGGTGGCCTGGTCCTTTAAGAATCTCCGGGAAAAACCTACAGACACGGGGAGAACATGCAAACTCCACACAGAAAGGCCCGGTCCAGGTGGGAATCAAACCCGGGACCTTCGAGCTGTGACGCTCAGGTGGTCAAGGGTCAGATGGTGGTTCAGGTTGTTGAGCTGCAGAAGCCGAGCCTCTCGCCGTCACTGCTGAGGGTTATGGGACAAAAAGTCAAGTGGAAGATCTAAAAAAAAGATATGATATAACGTCTGTATAAATCTCTGAATAAAGTAAAAGTGAAGCTCAAAATGTTCATTACTAACAGGATTAAATAAATGATCTTCTTCCCACAGAATTGTTCTTGTTGTTTACATGTGGACTGTTGTCTGCCTTTCTTTGTGCTGCTGCTTTCATTTCATTCACCATTTCACATTTCCTTTGGACTGATCCAGGTGGGCCATGTATTGTCTACCAGATCTTATCGGAAAGATTAAAAAACAGGGGGAAATTGGGTAAATAGGGGAGGGAATTGGAAAATTCTAGGGGGGAAATAGTGGAGTAAAAGAGAAAACATTTGGGGGAAAGGGTGTTAATGTGGAACGCTGTGTAAAATAGAGGGTATTGGTGAAAAATAAAGGGATAAAAAGATCCATCCATCTTCTTCCACTTGTCCGTTGCCGGGTCGTGGGGGCAGCCGTTGAAGCTGCTCCAGCCCCTATAGCTCCTCCTGCAGGTGGTGGGTCTACAGAAGGACGGCCTCATGGTTCTAACCGGGCCTGTTGGTCTCTCATAAGGGGCTTCTGAACCGCTCTTTGTCTGACCCGTCACCTAGGACCTGTTTGCCCTGGGAGACCCTACCAGGGGCACCAAGCCCCGACAACAGAGCTCCAGGATCATTCAGGCTCAAACCCTCCACCACGTTAAGGTGGAGGCTCCAGGAGGGGGGATGAAAAGATTAAACATAAAATATAAAACAATAGGGGATAATGGGAGGGGCTTTTTCTGAATATCGCTGCATCATCGTTCTCGGTGCTCGTCGTCCACGTGTCGCCTCTTAGCCCTCCCTCCTTTCAGCCCTCAAATGCCTCCGCTGTCTTCTGTCCAGCTCCGACCCCATTGGCCGCAGACTCGGCTTATCTGGACCAATCAGCTTTGGCCCTGACCATCTGTTCATGTGGATCCAAATCTCCAAAGGACTTAACCTGCAGCGACAACTCAGACCGGTCCCTCTGGAATGACCACAACTATTCCTGTTCTATCTCCTAATTCTCTTTCGTTCTTTTGTCTAGAGTTTAATGACGGGGTTTTATTTCATTGTAAACGTTGCATCTGTTTATTTTCTTATGTTTTCTTCCAAACGAGCTCCTGTTCTCGCTCTAAAATGCCTCTCCATTCAGCACTGCATCCAAATATCGGCTCAAACGGACGGGACGAAACCCTGTTCCCGACGCACACGCTTTAATTTCGACTGGTTTTCTGCTGGTTTTGTGGGAGATGTCGACGCGAACGCTGCCCCTGGTCTTCATCAACCTCGGGGGGAAATGCTGTACGTTCTGGACCAGCGTTTGCGAGAGGGCATCACGCCTGAGGACGGCTCCAGCAAAGGTACGACAGGAGATCAATGAAAGTGTCTGCGATAACCTGATTGACCCGTTTGTGTGGCAGGGCTGTGGACGGAGCGGGACAGGAGGAGAGGTGAGGCCTGTCTGAACCCGAGGGAGGAACGTGTCCGAAAGCTCACGAGAGATTTACACTTTCTCCGTCCTGCAGAGTCGGGTTTTGAACTTTAGCTTCACAAATATCCACGACATTTCTGCACAGATTTATTTGGGAAATCGTTACTTCAAGGCCGATATATCGTCTACGAGATAATATCGAAATCGCTGTTTGGAAGATATGAGAATTTACAATGTTAACACATTGGGGGATGAAATGAGGAAAGATGGGGTGAAGACATGAGGAAAATTGGGGAAATTGGTAAAAAGAAAAAAAGAGAGACAAGCAAAGACATTTGAAGACATTGGGGGAAAATAGGGTAAAAAAAAGTATATTATACACAGGTGCTCGTCCTATAATTACAATATCGTTAAAAAGTGCATTCACTTCTGTTATTCACCTTAAACTGTGAAACTAATATATGAGGGGGCGACGGTGGCACAGGTGGTAGAGCGGGTCGTCTCGTGATTGGAAGGTCATGGGATCGAATCCCAGCTCCTGCAAATGCACACTGTCGTTGTGTCCTTGGGCAAGACACTTCACCCTCCTTGCCTCCAGTGTCTGCGTACATTGGTGTATGAATGAGAGTATGAATGGGTGACTGGATCCTTGCTGTAAAGCGCTTTGAGTGCCTAATGTAGGTGGAAAAGCGCTATATAAGTTATATGAGTCCATTTACCATTTACCATGATGCAGTGAGTGAAGTGAGATATGTATAGCCTTTGTTATAATTTTGATGATTATGGCTCAGCTTGTAAAAAAAACCCAAATTAAGAATCTCATAAAATTAGAATATTTTGAAAATAATAATAATAATAATGTGTTATTGTTTATTGAAACAGGGACAGTGTACAAAACCATTAGTCTTTACAAAAGAAGAGATGATTTGTACCAGATTTAGCAAAGTAGCTATTTTCCATCTGCAGTCCCTGGACAGGTGAGTACAAAAAACATTACAATCTATAAATCTAATCTACAATAAAGTCACTATATAAAATACATTAGTTTTCTGTAGACTTCTAGAAAAACATATAAACAATCCCTACAATTTACAATACATTCATCAATGCTGACACGATTGATGATCTAAAAATAATAATGCATTAGTCTTATACAGCTCTTTTCCAGACGCTCAAAGTCGCTTTTACAATTTCTTGCATTATTCATTCACTCCATACTCGGTGATGATAAGCCAGGCAACCAGTCTGCACACATCATTCACTCACACACACACTACATTCACCCAAACGCTCTCCCATCCCAGTCCTGCCAGGCCCGTCCCTGCTTAGCTTCCGAGGTCTGACGGGATCGGGCAGAGCAAAGGCCACAAAAATGGACTGTAAGCCATAATCATCAAAATGATAACAAACAAAGACTTATTCTAATTATAGGACGAGCACCTGTATATATTTTCCTTTTGTGACTTGGGAAAAATTGGGGGATTTTGATACAGTTGTTGGAAATGGGAGAGTGGTGCATTCAATGTTTTGCATATTCTGATGGTTTGCAAAAATATCACATCATCATCATTATCGAGAAAAATATTTAGATATTCATTTTGCTCAATATCGCCCAGCCCTACTTCGACGCCATTTTCTCAAAAACAAACAGGAAATAAGTAAAATATTTGATTTGAGTCACTAATTTCAAGAATCTGTCCATGTGTTTCTACACTTAAAGTTTATGTTAAAGAAAAGTTGATATGAACATTTGTGTTTGACATTTCAGTGACTCGATGCTTGGGTGGTTAGCACCTTTACTCACCATCCCGATGCCTGTCGGACGCTCCAGGATCAATTAGTTTTTACGTTCCCTGTAGGTTTTCACTGCTGAACCATATCCATGGTTACGTATACATTACATTACAAAAATATACCTGAAACCCTTAAAGTGCATATGACACATTAGACACAATTGTTGCTAAAACACAGTTAACACGATTATATTTAAGATTTTGCTAAAGATTATCCCCAGTTTTCTTTAGTTTGACCATTTTTGTGATGTTTATGTTTTCACTTCCTTATTGGACACCGACAGGAAGTGACATCGAAGAAGGTAAACCATTTTAAACTGTTGCCGTGCCGACCATGTTAAGTCAATGGGAAATGAATGAGTCAAACTGCTATGGAATGTTTCCTTCTTTTATGTCACTTCCTGTCAGCAGCTTAAAAATTCAAATGAATTTGAAATGAATGTCTGTGTTCCAGTGTTGAGCGACGTTGTTGGGACGATGTTCAGCAAAACCTTCATGGACGAACTGTTCAAGCCTCAGACGCTTTACTCCCACAGGACCATGAAGACGGTGATGTCCCGCCTGGCACACGCCTCCATCATGAGACTTAACCCCGCCTCCATGGACCGGGTAAGGACTAAACACATGGACCGGGTAAGGACTAAACATATGGCCCGGGTAAGGACTAAACACACGGACCGGGTAAAGACTAAACATATGGACCGGGTAAGGACTAAACACATGGCCCGGGTAAGGACTAAACATATGGACCGGGTAAGGACTAAACACATGGACCGGGTAAGGACTAAACATATGGCCCGGGTAAGGACTAAACACACGGACCGGGTAAGGACTAAACATATGGCCCGGGTAAGGACTAAACACACGGACCGGGTAAGGACTAAACATATGGACCGGGTAAGGACTAAAACACGACGGTAAGACTAACACATGGACCGGGTAAGGACTAAACACATGGACCGGGTAAGGACTAAACACAGGACCGGGTAAGGACTAAACACATGGCCGGGTAAGGACTAAACACATGGACCGGGTAAGGACTAAACACAGGACCGGGTAAGGACTAAACACATGGCCGGGTAAGGACTAAAACATGGCCCGGGTAAGGACTAAACATATGGACCGGGTAAGGACTAAACATATGGACCGGGTAAGGACTAAACATATGGACCGGGTAAGGACTAAACACATGGACCGGGTAAGGACTAAACACATGGACCGGGTAAGGACTAAACATATGGACCGGGTAAGGACTAAACACATGGACCGGGTAAGGACTAAACACATGGACCGGGTAAGGACTAAACACATGGACCGGGTAAGGACTAAACACACGGACCGGGTAAGGACTAAACACATGGACCGGGTAAGGACTAAACACACGGACCGGGTAAGGACTAAACACATGGACCGGGTAAGGACTAAACACATGACCGGGTAAGGACTAAACATATGGACCGGGTAAGGACTAAACGCATGGCCGGGTAAGGACTAACATATGGACCGGGTAAGGACTAAACACATGGACCGGGTAAGGACTAAACACATGGACCGGGTAAGGACTAAACACATGGACCGGGTAAGGACTAAACACATGGACCGGGTAAAGACTAAACACATGGCCCGGGTAAGGACTAAACACATGGACCGGGTAAGGACTAAACACATGGACCGGGTAAGGACTAAACACACGGACCGGGTAAGGACTAAACATATGGACCGGGTAAGGACTAAACATATGGACCGGGTAAGGACTAAACACATGACCGGGTAAGGACTAAACATATGGACCGGGTAAGGACTAAACGCATGGCCCGGGTAAGGACTAAACATATGGACCGGGTAAGGACTAAACACATGGACCGGGTAAGGACTAAACACATGGACCGGGTAAGGACTAAACACATGGACCGGGTAAGGACTAAACACATGGACCGGGTAAGGACTAAACACATGGACCGGGTAAGGACTAAACACATGGACCGGGTAAGGACTAAACATATGGCCCGGGTAAGGACTAAACGCATGGACCGGGTAAGGACTAAACGCATGGCCGGGTAAGGACTAACATATGGACGGGTAAGGACTAAACGCATGGCCCGGGTAAGGACTAAACACATGGACCGGGTAAGGACTAAACACACGGACCGGTAAGGACTAAACATATGGACCGGGTAAGACTAAACACATGACCGGGTAAGGACAAACACATGGACCGGGTAAGGACTAAACAATGGACCGGTAAGGACTAAACATATGGACCGGGTAAGGACTAAACACATGGCCCGGGTAAGGACTAAACACACGGACCGGGTAAGGACTAAACACTTGTCTGCTGGCTCGTCACCCTGGTCACCCTGGTAAAGCGTCAGTGTCTCTGCAGTTGTTCGAGCTCATGCTCATGGCCTTTAAGTACCAGGTCTTCCTCTGCCCGAGGCCCAAAGACCTGCTGCTCATCAGCCACAACCACCTGGACTCCATCAGGGACCTGGTCCAGGACAGGCCCGCGGTCCAGAACCAGGTCCACGAGACCCAGCGCCGGCTCATCGAGGTACAGGGACTCAACCGGGACTCAACCAGGACTAAACCGGGACTCAACCAGGACTAAACCGGGACTGAACCGGGACTCAACCGGGACTCAACCAGGACTGAACCGGGAATAAACCGGGACTCAACCGGGACTCAACCGGGACTCACCGGGACTGAACCGGGACTGAACCGGGACTCAACCGGACTAACCGGGACTCAACCGGGACTCAACCGAGACTCAACCGGGACTGAACCGGGACTCAACCGGGACTGAACCGGGACTCAACCGGGACTCAACCGGGACTCAACCGGGACTAAACCGGGACTAAACCGGACTAAACCGGGACTAAACCGGGACTCAACCGGGACTAAACCGGGACTGAACCGGGAATAAACCGGGACTCAACCGGGACTCAACCGGGACTCAACCGGGACTGAACCGGGACTCAACCGGACTAAACCGGGACTGAACCGGGACTGAACGGGATCAACCGGACCGGGACTCAACCGGGACTCAACCGGGACTCAACCGGGACTGAACCGGGACTCAACCGGACTCACCGGGACTAAACCGGGACTGAACCGGGATAACCGGGACTCAACCGGGACTCAACCGGGACTAAACCGGGACTCAACCGGGACTGAACCGGGACTCAACCGGGACTAAACCGGGACTGAACCGGGACTCAACCGGGACTAACCGGGACTCAACCGGGACTCAACCGGGACTCAACCGGGACTGAACCGGGACTAACCGGGACTAAACCGGGACTAACCGGGATAACCGGGACTCAACCGGGACTCAACCGGGATGAACGGGACTAACCGGGACTAACCGGGACTGAACCGGACTCAACCGGGACTCAACCGGACTCAACCGGGACTGAACCGGGACTCACCGGGACTCAACCGGACTCAACCGGGACTCAACCGGGACTGAACCGGGACTCAACCGGGACTCAACCGGGACTCAACCGGGACTCAACCGGGACTGAACCGGGACTCAACCGGGACTAACCGGACTCAACCGGGACTCAACCGGGACTCAACCGGGACTCAACCGGGACTCAACCGGGACTAACCGGGACTGAACCGGGACTCAACCGGGACTCAACCGGGACTCAACCGGGACTGAACCGGGACTCAACCGGGACTAAACCGGGACTGAACCGGGACTCAACCGGGACTCAACCGGGACTCAACCGGGACTGAACCGGGACTCAACCGGGACTGAACCGGGACTCAACCGGGACTCAACCGGGACTCAACCGGGACTAACCGGGACTCAACCGGGACTAACCGGGACTCAACCGGGACTCAACCGGGACTGAACCGGGACTCAACCGGGACTCAACCGGACTCAACCGGGACTCAACCGGGACTCAACCGGGACTGAAACCGGGACTCAACCGGGACTCAACCGGGACTAAACCGGGACTGAACCGGGACTAACCGGGACTCAACCGGGACTCAACCGGACTAACCGGGACTCAACCGGGACTGAACCGGGACTCAACCGGGACTACCAACCGGGACTAACCGGGACTCAACCGGGACTCAACCGGGACTCAACCGGGACTGAACCGGGACTCAACCGGGACTAAACCGGGACTGAACCGGGACTCAACCGGGACTCAAACCGGGACTCAACCGGGACTAAACCGGGACTCAACCGGGACTCAACCGGGATGAACCGGACTAACCGGGACTAACCGGGACTGAACCGGGACTCAACCGGGACTCAACCGGACTCAACCGGGACTGAACCGGGACTCAACCGGGACTCAACCGGGACTGAACCGGGACTCAACCGGGACTCAACCGGGACTCAACCGGGACTCAACCGGGACTGAACCGGGACTCAACCGGGACTCAACCGGGACTCAACCGGGACTCAACCGGGACTAAACCGGGACTGAACCGGGAATAAACCGGGACTCAACCGGGACTCAACCGGGACTCAACCGGGACTAACGGGACTCAACCGGGACTCAACCGGACTCAACCGGGACTCAACCGGACTAAACCGGACTGAACGGAATAAACCGGACCAACCGGACTCACCGGACTCACCGGGACTCAACCGGACTCAACCGGGACTAAACCGGGACTGAACCGGGAATAAACCGGGACTCAACCGGGACTCAACCGGGATTGAACCGGGACTCAACCGGGACTCAACCGGGGCTGAACCGGGACTAGACCAGGACTCAACCGGTTTCAGACGTCCAGAAGATGTGAGGCAGGTCTTTCTTTAATCTAAACCTTTGCTGGTCCTCAGACCTACACGTGTCTTCCTCCTGGAGAACTGCAGCTGCTCCGACAAACGCTGCTCATCTTCTTCCAGGATTACCACATCAGAGTGAGTACTTCAAATACTACTACTACTACTACTACTACTACTACTACTACTACTACTACTACTACTACTACTACAACTACTACTACTACTACTACTACTACTACTACTATGACCTGCTTTAAAGAGAACGTGATGTCATTTGCTTCATTCCTGCAGATGTCGGTGTTCATGCAGAGCCGCGTCCAGAACATGAACGGACGCTTCGTGTTGGGGACGACTGGACCGGTGCCTCACGGAGCCGAGGTCCCGGGACTCATCAGGTCCGTCAACAAATACTTTCACTTTCACGAGCGGAATTCACCGAGTCACTTTAAAGCCTCGTTTTAGTCGACTAAAGCCCAGACCTGCTCCTTTGAGGCTGTTTGTCACATGATTTTAGTCTCTTCTTTTACTTTTCGTTTGGTTTTTAGAAGTCGACCAAAATATCTGCAGATTTTAGTCACAGTTTTAGTCGTTCAGTCATTTTAAATTCATTCCAGGCCAATCCAACATGGTTTTGCTCATGTTAAATGGTCTGATGGTTATTATTACAAAGGCATTTTACCTTTTCACTATTTAAATCTTTACATTCTCAGTGCAATGAGACCTTTGACTTTCTGACTTTCTGATTTAAAGTTTGGGAACCCCTGCCCTAGAAAGTCATGAACACGACCTATTGTAGTTTTAAAAAAATCATTTGAGTTGACGGAATGAGCACAGCTTCGGGTCAGAGTCTCCTGCACTGTAGCGTCTTTAAAGAGCTGTGGGTGTAACTCCACGGTGTTTATTTACTATGAATATTTGCATATAGACCTGACTGACGCCGACCCAACCCAAACCTGCAGCGTTTTCTCTTTATGCAAATGCTCAACACATTGCACTGTTGTGGTTCAGACTGCATTATTATAGAACGACCCAGAGTTTGTTTTGTTACATCCGCATTCGTGAGGAGCCACAGACTGTTCATGGGAAAGTGTGTATTAGATAATAACCTTCTCTTTCTATAGCAACTTAGTGCAAAAACAAAAACACAGACGGTGATGAAAATAACACAAAGTTGGCTGTTTTTTTGTTATATTCTTGGACATGTCAAAGAAAGCTTGATCGTTGTGTTAATTGTAAATGTCCCACTAGCTTCATTGTTTTATTTTTCAGTATAACCTCAAATAAATTCATATTAAACAGTTAACGTTGAGCGTGCGTTGTAGAACTTCAATATGGAACAAGAAGAAACGGGAGTGAGGCAAAAACATTTGAGTAAAGCTTTTATTGAAAACAAGAAATAAACTGGAAAAGTCTGTTTTTGCAGCTGATTATAAGTTTAAGGTTTTCACTCAGTCCTGACTTTGTCCTGATGTCAAGGTTTTGATCGTGGTCGGGTTGTTGAGCAGAGCCTCTCGCCATCTGCTGAGGCAGGACACGGGAACGCCGTCAGATTCTGAGGGTTATGGAACAAGTCGTCATTGTTGTCTTTGTGTTTTTTACAACTCACTGCAAATTCATTTCCTCACAGGGACCATGCTCTACTTCTACAGAAAAGTCAAAGAAATGTCCCAGCTCTGAGCCGGAGGATCCTCTGCAGCCCAATAACAGTAGTTCCCACAGACGAGGCCTCACCACCTGAAGCTCATGATGGCGCCCCTCTCTGTGGGGCGGAGAAAACATCTCAGGTGGATCAGTAACTATGGAAACCATCAGGACCATCAAAGGTCACATTTTCCTCATCAGAGAATCAAACTTTCTTCACCTTCAGTGTCCCATGTTTGGTCTGTGTCCAAAGTCCAGACGGACAGTTCTGAAGCTCCAGTCGCAGATGAACCTCTGCTGGTTCTTGGCCTGCAGAGGATCCTCCGGCTCCAGAGCTGACGACATTTGTTTGGGTCTTCACTTGACTTTTTTGTTCCATAGCCCTCAGGATTTCAATAAAAGTTTTACTCAAAAAACAATGTGTCTCACTCGCTTTTCTTCTTGTTGTGGATTGAAGTTCTACCTGGAACCTTGTTAAGATCCTGTTTCTGTAAAAATGAGGACCTTTGACTTCACAATGCGAACAGGAGACACATTTCAGTAACTGGTGACTGCACGTGGTCAGGAGCGGTCATTGTGAACTGTTCTCTGCGGTGGTGATTTAACTCTGCCGTGTCTCTGCAGGACATTGGACTGCAGGGGGAGGGAGGTGCAGCGCTGCCAGTTTCCCACAGGGGGCGCTTACACCAGTGCGGTCAGAGAGGGCAGCTTCGACATCAGCGGAGACCGAGTCCTCAAGCTGGGAACGAACATGTGAGAAAAACAAATTCTACTAACTATACTACGAATACTGGGCCTACAGGGCCGGGACAGTGTCGTTCTGAAGGAGACTGGAGTAAACTGTCCTGGATTTGAGTCATTTATTTCAAGAAATCTGTCCATGTTGCAAGTTTTTACTCTTAAAAATAGATAAACATACACAACAATCTTATTTCAGATAAATTACAATTAGTTTTTTCTTAAAGTGGGGGTATTATGCTTTTTTCAATCACATAGCACCAGTCTATAGCATACTACAATGATGACGTAACCTTCTGTTGGTCTGTATATGCAGTAAATTAAAATAACTGCCTTGAATAAAATTGCTCTCTCAAAATGGCTGTACTGAACGTCTTGAAATAGGCCTCTGTCTCTTTAAGAAGCTTTCCGACACGCCCCCTTCAGCACACTGCTGTGGCATCTAAACAACACTACTGTGCGGGGAGGGGGCTCTGCTGAGCTGAGGAGCAGTGGTTGGTGGCTTGGCTGGTGACGAAAGGTCCAGAGGCGTCTCCAGGAGGTGGGGGCGTTCCTAGGAGGACTGAGGCATAGCTACACCTAAAATGGCTGCCGTCTAAGTTTTTACTGATTACTCAAAATATGTGAATGAGCCAAGGCAACACTCCAGGCATGTGTTTAATGAGGGAATGACATAATAACATGATATAAAGCTAGAAAAAGTCCATTTTACATAATACCCTCCTTTTAATTTAAGTGTAAAAAAGCTTGCTTCATGGACAGATTTCTTGAAGTCTGGGACAAAGACAGTAAAATGAAGAATGGACCTATCATGACCGACTTCTTCCTGTAGGAAATGGCGTCTGGCTCCTTTCCTTTGAAACTTTAAAGTCATTATTCTGACCTCCATGTGTCTGAAATACACAATGTTGTCTTACTACATTCTCTCCTCATACACACACATCAGGCCAGGGGGCGCTGCTGCACGGCCCTGCAGTGGCGCAGCGAAGCAGCAGAAAGATGGAGAGAACCTGCTCGTGTTGTGTGACTGCTCTGGGACGTTGCTGTGAGGGTTTTTTCGGCCTTGAACGAGCTGCAGAGTCAGTCAGAGCGAGTGATGGAGACGGGGAGGTGCTGGTGCAGGCGTGAGAGAAACACACAATGAGACATAACACAGTTCAACAATGGAGAAAAAAGTCAGGCCACAAATAAGAAAGAAGAAAGATGGAGCAGGAAAAAAAGAGATAATAGACTGAAATCCCTGGCAAGTGCAAAAGAGTTAACGCACATATTCATTAGTAGCTGCAGTGCCACAGCTGACAGCACTTCCATTAATAGTGCACGGTTACGCTAAATTGGGCCGGGCCGGTCAGACTACCAGTTCACAACAATAAGAGTCGGCCAATCAATCAATCAACCTTTATTTGTATAACGCTTTACAACAGCACCTGCAGAACTAAAGTGTTTTTCATAAGTGCAATGTAATAAAAACAATTTCAACACAGAATAGAAAAGAAAGAGGAAAAAAATTTCACACGTGCAATTAGCAGATCTAAACAGGTACGTGTTCAACCGAGCTTTAAACAGTGTCAGGTCAGTGATGGCTCGTAACTCAAGAGAGTCCCAGAGCAGGGAAGACACAACTCCAGACACTCCAAACTCCAGTGGATTTTAACGACATTATAGTGAAACTTTGGGTTCAGCTTCAGTGAGGAGCCGCCACTTGTTTCTAGGTTATTTTTTACATTGTTCTGCGAATATAAAGTGAAAGAATCTCTCCTCGCTCACCGGTGTTTGATGGTGGAGCTTCTACCTCTTCTATAACTTTACTAATACTAATACTTTTACCTGTTCTACTACTGCAACTACTGCAACAGGTTTAACAAATCCTGGCTGACTCAGGTGAGCTCTGTAAATGTCCAAACCTTCTCAATCTGGAAACGTTACCGACATTTTATCCAACCGCCCAGAACATCCACAACCATATTATTATCTTCTTTCTCTCATAATCATTGCTTTACTTCAGAAATTAGCATTATCGTGTATTTGAATGAGCCACGCCCAAGAAAAACATCATTAAACAAAGACATCTTTTCTCAGACGTGCTCTGACAGTGAGAGTTTTGAGGTGTGTAATTGGAGCGGCTGAAGGTGTCCCTTTTACAGCCAGAAACAAGTCGAGACACCGAACCAAAATCAGGTTTTTAAGGCGCGGCGCTGCAGGTGAAAACATGGATGGTGGATTAAAGAGCATAAGCGTGATTAAAACAGCAGCGCGTCCCCACAACACTCACCGCCCACAGTCTGGTCCAGTCTGTTCTTGTCCCGCTCTGTGCTTTCCGGGGCCCAGCACACGGCTCTCGCTGGGCAGGTGGACCGGCCTCCACAGAGCTCCAGAGCCTGTCAATCAAAGACAGGCTTACACTTTTTATTTTCACAGAACAAAAATATGTGTTCATATTTCTTATGAACACATTTGGAAAGAGTAACTCGATGCTTCTGTTGATTGATTTCATGAATCAATGTTGTTGTTTCATGAATAAATGTGGAGTATATTATGTATCATTCAATCACTTTGATCTTATATGGGCTGTAGTGATGATGGTGAATAACAGTAATACCAACGTGGCAATAAAAATAGGTATAGGAAACAAAATTATACACTTGTTATAAAGTGTAACATACTATGAATGTGACTTAATATAATACATTGTTGCGTCTGTAAATATGTAATTAACTTAATTGTTAATTGTTCTGTAGGATAATAAGAACTAAGCAATGCTATTGTTGCAACCACATTATTATTTAAGTTTATGAACAGGGGTGGGAGTCAATAAGCCTGTCTTCTTCCCACTCCTTTTCGAGCTTGAATGTAATTATTTATTTATTTTGTTTTTTTTCTTTTGTTGTGTTTTTTTCTGGCTTTGTGCCTGTATTGTGTAGCTCGAAATAAATAAATCAATCAAATCAATCATTGATAACGATAACATAACTTCAAACAGCATACGGACTGCTTGTTATTTTTGTTCCCAAACGACCCTAATCCCAACAATATATTTGTAAAACATAAAATATTAACAAATAATACCATTGTGGATCCGCTTGTACCAACAGAGGGCGCACTATCACGGAGTATCCGCCTCACCGTCGTGGATCTGCCTCAGCTCCAGGCCTGCAGCGAACTATTATTGCAATTTTTAAAAAAAATAATCAACTCATTGGGGCCTGGCTTTAAGCAGTGCTAGCGAGGTGCAAAGACTACATAGGAACGCTGTTTACCAAGTGTGCACCATGAGGACCAAAGAGAAACGCTTTCCTCACCCACTGGTCCAGATACTGTGTCAGGTCTGAAGCTGAAGAGAGAGCGCCCCTGACTGTGGAAAAGTCTACAGTCTCCGGCACAAAATGTTCAAGTGTGTCTTTTCTTCCACCGACAACTATTTGAAACCATTCTTTTCCTTTTAGTTACACGGCGGTGAACCCTGAGGAGACGCACACGACCAAAGCTCCCTCTGCAAAGGTAAGAAGAAACACCTCCAACTCTCCAGGGTTTGGAACGACGCCCTGGCCCTGGTTAAGTCTTTAATCAGGCCTGATTTGGACCTGGTTCAGTCTGAGATCCCTAACATTACCGTCCTGATGGCAACAACAGTCCCACAATCTGAAGTGTCCCATTAAGTTCATACCAATTCATTCATACATTAACCTGAAGTATTAAAACTAGGGGCCATCTTCCCCCATTTTCCCGTCACATTCCTCCATTTTACCCCCACTTTTCTCTCCATTGACATTGTTTTGACCTGAAGTATTAAAACAACAGGGCAATTTTCCACACTTGTTTTTTTTTGCATTTTCCCCCCATTTTTGTCCCCTATTTTACCCCGATTTTTCCCTCAACTTCCCCCCTACTGGAGCTAAACGTGATATAGTAATGTTGCATCTTTTCCAAACAGCAGTCTCGATAGTATCTCGTAGACAGTGCCTCGCCCACCTCTTATTAAACTATATCCCCGTAACCGTGTGGCGACAGACGGAGTGCGGGCCGAACCCGTTGGCCAAAGAGGAGCTGAACCTTCTGTCCAGACTCATGGGGACGCTCCAGTCCGAGTCCGAGCCCAGGCCGGGTCCAGAGAAGGGTTTCAGGATCAACCTGTTCCCCAGCGACCGCGAGGAGGACGAGGCGTGAGCGCTTTATGAACACACTCAGCAGAAATGGGATGGAAACGGAATATTAGAGCACATGTTTGTGTTTGTGCAGAGACGCGGAGGAGTCGTGGAGCGGAGTCATAAACATCCAGGCCATGAAGGTAACGCCCATCAGAGCAGAGGCACGGGTTAAGGCCAGACACTGCAGGTGGACAGGGAAACGTTTAATTCAACTGAACTGTGACATAAGCTAAACATTTCTTTTCTTTATTATTAATGTTGTGCCATACGCAGCTGGAATAAAATGATTGAGCAATGTTTTCCTGCCCAAAACTGGTCACAGATAACAATCAATGAAGCGAGAAAAGGCAAGGCTCTCTAACCCCATTTGCACTCATCTGTAATGAACCAAAGATGTGGGAAGATACCAACATTTTGACAGCTCAAGTTCACATGAATCTCTTTTTAACCAATCAGCGCGAGGCTGTCCTTAGGCGCCCGATGCCGGATGAGGCCGTGTGAGGCCGTGTGAGCCTGTGGAAGTTTGGCCTCCTGTCAAACTTCATCTCAGCGAACAAGGTGGTTTCTACACGCCAGTTGTTGCTTCATTTTTCCCCTAATTCTCTCGATTCCTGATGATGTTGTTTTGCTCTGTGGAGCTTTTCTAAAGAGAGAGAGAGACTATCCCTGCATATTAGCAAGAGGTTTGACTAAAAATGATTCTCCAGTGATTTTACTAAAGTATAATATAGTCTCACAAAGGGAACAATAGGTTATACAGTTGTGCTCAAAGGTTACACTAAGGCCTATAAGTGTAACTGTTGTTGCCGTGTTTTTGTCACATTTTGGAAGCATTTTTGACGTGTTTTCGTTAGAGGCCGACTGATATGGGTTTTTCTAAGGCCAATGCCGATATTTTGCTCAGCCGATATTTTTGGCCGATTTTTCCAAATGTCTGCTCTATAATCGTGTAAAAACAAATACTTGGCCGCTCCAGCACTGGCCGATTTTACTTTATTACTTTAGGTGATCCAATCATAGTTTCTGTCCCAGCTTTGATTAGTTGTCGTTAGCATTAGCATAGTGTTACTAACCGCAGCATTTTGCGCAGCGATCAAAATACAATAGTGGAGGTTAAAACTAACTCAGCGATTGAATTCTGCAGATTCTGCACTTCAAAATGACATACAGCATGTCCTTATTGACGGAGGTTTAGTGTAAGGTGACCAGATGTCCCAGTTTACCCGGGACAGTCCCAGTTTTGAGCCCTCTGTCCCATGTCCCAGTGGGGGGGGGGGCTAATAAAACTTGTGTTTAACTTGAAGCTAATCAGTTTTCATTGCGATGTTTCTCACCTCCTCTGAGGGAGTTGTGGGAGGACTCGTTTTAAAGCCCTGACTTTGCTCTTTCCAATGCAAAAAAACGGGAAGTCTCTATCATTTTCGGGCCCGGAGATATCAGCTTTTGTTGGTGCTAGATCGGCCGATAGCCGATATTGTAAAATCCCCAAATATCGGTCCGATATAGCGGCCGGTCGATATAGCGGTCGGCCTCTAGTTTTCATCCTCGTTTTCGTCACTATTTTGATGCTTTTTCTAAGCTTTTAGATTTGGGTCAGGGTGAGGGGTAAGAGTTTGACATAACACAACAGTGAAAAGTGTTTTAAGGCAAAGTGCAAATATCATATTATATTCATCTGCATAGAAAACTAACTTTCAGCATCAAAATTCCAATCCCACATCTTACAATCTAGAACGTGGTCAACACAGCCTTTTACAGGCTGCTTTAGAAAGTTGTGACGACATGTGAGCCTAACCTATAACCTCAAATAAAAGAGTAACTGTCCCGGATACAGTGACTCATAATGACTGATTAAACATTGGTTAATCCTCATCTGTCTGCAGGACGTCGAAGCCGCGTCAGAACTGGCTCAGATTCTGGGACAGTTCACGGAGAAAGAAGAAACGTCCGAAAACCAAACGTGCACCAAAGGAGACGAGCTGCTGGCCCTGATGGACGAACTGGGATGAACCGCAGAGAGTTCACTTTTACAGATAAAGATGTTATTACTACGTTTATAACCGTGTGCTCAGGAAACCAGGCGGGCCTGATCTACGTTTACATCAGACCGACTTATTTGTCATTGAACATTTCTCAGGAAGTTGAGCCAAAATCGAATGTAAATAAACAACATGCAGTTTTACTTTTGGGACTGTAGTTTGGCTCCCTCTGGTGGACCTCAGGACGGTCTGCAGTTCTAGTTCATTTGTGAACCCATCATTCTAATAAAACTAAAATATGTGACCATTTGTTTTTACATTTCTTTATGTAGCATTTACTTATGAACTTGTATACTATTAAATAAAAATAGTATAATACAAAATGTACTATTTACAAATATTTTGAAAGCTAAGTCTACGTTGTTACTGCATCATCACTTTTTTGGTCATTTTATTGTCGCTTTTTGTTATTTATTTATTTATTTGAGCAGTTTAAATTCTGCTCATAAGGAGTGGGCCAAAGCAAACGCTTATGAGCGCCCACCCCTGAAATCATTACAATAAGAATTTATATCACAATAGTACAACAAAACATAGTGCAAAGTACAAGCATGCACACGTACACACAACGTATCCGTTTGTGATTTAACTTTACACATTATCAATCATACAAGTAGCACATCATATTTTGATTTTGATTTGCCTCGTTAGCAAAAGAGAACCTGTTTGTCACGTTTTTTTATTTTATTTTTTCATTTTTTGATCATTTTTTGTTGCTTTTTGTCACGTTTTGGTAATTTTTTAGTCATTTTTTTGTCACTTTTGTTTTTGTTTTTTCACTTTTTGGTCTTTTTTTGTCGCTTTTTGTCACTTTTTTGTAATTTTTTGGGGTAATTTTTTGTCATTTTTGGGTAATTTTTAGTTGCTTTTTTTGTTGCTTTTTGGTCATTTTGTGTTTTCATTTTCATTCTCGTTTCCGTCTCGTTTTCGTCGCTATTTTGGTGCTTATTTTCATTTTAGAAGAAGCCAAACTGGTGAAAATGTGCTCGGTTTAGGTGGAAGTTAAGAGGTTAACGTGGATTAATCGGAGGTTTTTTTTCCGGAGTAAAAACCATAGACCATTTAAAACATTTGTTTACTCTCGGGCCTTCATGAGCAGCCGCTGCGGCCATAGAGCGGCGCCATTTCTCAACATCACGCACACATACGTCATCACGCACACTTCCGGGTTCATCTGGTGGATTCTGTTGCGGGAAAAAACTCGTGTTGTTTACATCGTCATCGCCTCGGTACGACACTTTTCTGTCACTTCAGCTTTTTAGAAACAACTTTAAACGAAACTGTGCGTGTCTAAAGAGTCCTACAAATATACAAGCCCGGGTTTAGAACAGAAATGTTTAATAAAGGGAGCGCTTTGTACCAGTAACATTCGCTTCACTTTGGTGACAGGAGACCTCATGCTGAACATTTCTAAATTTATCTTTATGTTTAACGTGTCAAAGCTCAGTTGTTATTACGTGTAAGTCAGTGCAGAAGCCTAATACATTTCTGAACATGTTTGTAGAGATCAGAACTACAGGGTTAGTAGCTTTTAGACACGACATAGTTCATTGTAAACACATCAGTGCAGCCTTTTTGGACTCATTTCAGCTCTAGAAATGTTAGAATTATTTCCATCACGTTACTCGTTGCAGGAGTAGAAACTTACGTAAGAAAGCAAAGCAAATAGTACAACTTTTGGTAAGTTTTTAGATTAATAATACGTTTTTACTGCACTACATTTTAGAGCATGCACCATACTTCATCATCATCATTACTTCAGAAACTTTCAATGGAAACTTTAGTCTGAAAAGAGTCAAAACACTTAAACATATTGTCCTTTTTGTTCAGGCCCCACAGTCATGTCAAACAAAGCACAAGTCTCCACTTTTCAAAACGTCCAGTTAACCTCTTACCCCCCGCCTAAACCGAGGGCATTTCCCCCAGTTCAGCTTTACCCAAATCTGAAAGGACTGGAGCGCAACAGTGTAACGCCTCATTTGAAAGCTAAGACCTGCAAAAGGGATCATAACTTTTTTGTCACTTTGTCACCAGGTTTTGTCACATTTTTGAAGCATTTTTGTTGTGACTTTTCTATCACTTTTTGTCATAATTTTTGTTGCGTTTTTGTCCTTTTTTCCCTTCAATCAATCACATTTTATTTGTAATAGCGCCTTACAACAGCCAGGAGGCGCTTGATAAAAACAAGACTCACAACGAGGGGTGTCACTATTTCAATTTTTTTGAGTCACGATTATTGTGAGAAAATATTGCGATTTTACGATTATTCACGATTATCGACTGAATGAAAGGAAAGAACTGATATTTTTAGTTTTGTCTTTAAAAAGCTTTTTAATACTTGAACTTGTAAACATTCACCGTTTCTAAAAATGAAAAATGCTTTAAGATTGTTTTGCATTAAAATAAATAGGCCGACATTGAATAATACAAAACAATGTCAACTTTACTTCTTTATAATGACCATAATTATCATAATTATTTGACTATATATTATTAGGCCACAGTCTAGGCTGGGTTTCCTGTTCTCTAAAGTTCTGCTGTTGCTTAATTATTTGTCAGATGTTTTGATGAACAGAGAATGAAACGTGTTTACAAAATGACTAAGGAGACTCTTTTGAACAGCTGATTTCCACATGTGCGCGGTTTCACTTTCCTTTCTGTTACGCTGAAGCAGAGCGGAGCGCGTTAGCTTTGTGTTACATCCTGAGCCAGTTGTGGCTATTTCCCAACATTTGGACTTTTTTGGGAATTAAGCAGTTCATTACCTTGACCTGGACATTTACAGCGAAGGATTATCTCCAAGATGTTGTTTATATTCGACGTAGCCGATATCAGGGTTTGCATAATGGATGTTCCATCGACAACAACAACGCCTTGGTCATGTTTTGGATCCTAAAGACATCCCGCTCTAAACCGTGGCTTCTGAAATTCTTACAGAAAACCTACTGCGTCCTTTTATAATCGTGGAAATCGTAAAACCGGTTAATCTTGACATTCCTACTCACAATAGACGTCAATAAATGAAAACACAAATGTGCATAAAAACAGAGTCAGTGGCTCGTCTGAAAAGTTGTGTCTTAAACTGTGATTCACAAACACTCAGTGATGCTTCGAAGCTGTACCGGGAGTGCGTTCCACAGCTTTGGGCCTTTTGTTGTTACTTTTTTGTCTAGTTTTTTTTTGTTGTTGTTTCTTATCGTTTTTTTTCATGGCTTTTTCGTCGTGTTTTCATCACGTTCTGTAAGTTTAGGTGGTTTTCCGGCAGGTTTTTGTCACTTTTTTTGTTGCACTTTTTGGCTGCGTTTCCATCCTGGTTTATATTTGGGTAAAGCCGAATGCGCTCGGTTCATTGGGGGTTTACAGGTTAAGTAACAAATGAAGCTCTTCTTCCACCTCTGACGAATACGTTTGTGTGGGACGTTCCTGTTATATTTTCCCCCTCAGATTCCTCATGGACCGGGACGCGGCCGGTCCGGACCCTCCTGTCGCCGTGGGAGACGTCTGCAGCTCCATCCGCGAGCGCGTCATCGCGGAGAACAGCCTGGTGGTGCTGCTGCAGGGCGTCCAGGGCCGGGTGACCACGGTGGACCTGCGGGACGAGAGCACGGCCCGCGGCAGAGTGGTGAGCGTCGACGCCTTCATGAACGTACGACTGTCGGACGTCCTGTTCAGAGACAGAGGCGGGAGGCTGACCGAGCTGCAGGACCTGTTCATCACCGGGCGCAACGTCAGGTACAGAACTCTCAATCCCTTATGTTGTCTCGAGGTTTAAACCAATTCACACCTAAAGAAACAAAAAACTCCCCTCACCTGGCTCCTCCCCTCTCCCCTGGCTCCTCCCCTCCCCTCCCCTGGCTCCTCCCCCTCACCTGGCTCCTCCCCCTCTCACCCACGCCCCACGCTCCCCTCCACACTCTGATCAAAGGTTCAATGAGAAACGGAGATCTCATTATTAACAGAATAAATAAGACATGAAGCAAAGTAAACATTTTGAGATTTATATTTAGTTTCATGTGAGTGCAGAATATTCTTTTTTTCCCTGCAACCCTTGAACGCCTCACAGCCTCCCGGTGCTTTTTAATCATGAGGCGCAAAAAGACCTGACGACTCTCTGTGTTTTTGTATTTATTTTATTGTTTAGAGACATTGCAATTCAACATAGTAAAACACAAGCGTGTAGCTGATGCAGAAACAGTTTATAGCCAGTGTCTCTGGTCGGGCTTTTCGACGCGACTTTAAAATGTTCAATTTCATCCTAGATGTTGGATTATTAAACAAATGGACATTTTATGAAGATTTCAGATGCATCAGAGCAGAGGATGTTTGTCAGTTCACAAACATGTGCGATCTCTGCTAAGGCTGGGAAAAATCGATTTGATTTAATAATGGAGTTGGTAGAAGAAGATCTTTATTTATATAGCGCCTTTCACAGGCACGGTCACAAAGCGCTTTACATTGGTAGGTCAAATCAATTCTTTTTTTTTTTAGATTTTATTGTATTTTATTTTTTGTTAGATTTTATTTTATTTTATTTTTAGCTCTGCTTAGAGGAATAAGGTCCTGCTGTACAAATGTGCCTCAGTTACCTCAGGATGTTTGTTGTTTTATTAGCTTAAAACAAATACAGTATAAATCATTTGGACGTTTAACAATCTTTGTTGCTGCATAGTGACTTTTTAGTTAGAGAAAGGGTTTGCCTTTGCAATTTTGTTTATGTTAGTTCACTTAAATTAAATACAATAAATATATATTTTTAAATATATTTTGTTTTAAATGGGGGGAAATTGTAAATCGAGTTTTTTATTTAAAAAAAATCGTAAATCATAGATTTTTCGGGGGGGAAAATCCCCCAGCTCTAATCTGTGCAGGTGTTTGTGTTTACACGGCGTGTGTTGGGAGTATGGAGTATCTGACGGCAGCTTTAATGTTCACAGCTGACTGGCTCTTGTTTCCTCCCGGGGAAGTTGCGTTGCCAGAGTTCAGGCTGACCGTGTTTCGTTTTCTAGGTACGTGCACATCCCAGATGAGATGGACATCATCAGGACGATCCAGGACCAGCTGAGCCGAATCCACCGAGTCCGAAACTTTGGCCGAGACGGCGGCGGCCGCAAAGAGTTCATCAAGACCAAGAAATGATCAGGACATGGAGAAACTGAAGCTGAGGATGGGAGAGACTTTCTGTCAGTTTCCCAGCCGTGATTCATGGACTAAACCTGGGACTAAACCTGGGACTAAACCTGGGACTAAACCTGGGACTAAACCTGGGACTAAACCTGGGACTGAACCTGGGACTGAACCTGGGACTAAACCTGGGACTGAACCTGGGACTAAACCTGGGACTAAACCTGGGACTAAACCTGGACTAAACCTGGGACTGAACCTGGGACTAAACCTGGGACTAAACCTGGGACTAAACCTGGGACTAAACCTGGGACTGAACCTGGGACTAACCTGGACTAAACCTGGGACTAAACCTGGACTGAACCTGGGACTAACTGGACTAACCTGGGACTAACTGAACCTGGGACTAAACCTGGGACTAAACCTGGGACTAACTGGACTAACCTGGGACTAAACCTGGGACTAACCTGGGACTGAACCTGGGACTAAACCTGGGACTAACCTGGGACTGAACCTGGACTAAACCTGGGACTAAACCTGGGACTGAACCTGGACTAAACCTGGGACTAAACCTGGGACTAAACCTGGGACTGAACCTGGGACTAAACCTGGGACTAAACCTGGGACTGAACCTGGGACTAAACCTGGGACTAAACCTGGGACTAACCTGGGACTGAACCTGGGACTAAACCTGGGACTAAACCTGGGACTAAACCTGGGACTAAACCTGGGACTGAACCTGGGACTGAACCTGGGACTAAACCTGGGACTAAACCTGGGACTAAACCTGGGACTAAACCTGGGACTGAACCTGGGACTGAACCTGGACTAAACCTGGGACTAAACCTGGGACTAAACCTGGGACTGAACCTGGGACTGAACCTGGGACTAAACCTGGGACTAAACCTGGGACTAAACCTGGGACTGAACCTGGGACTGAACCTGGACTAAACCTGGGACTAAACCTGGGACTGAACCTGGGACTAAACCTGGGACTAAACCTGGGACTGAACCTGGACTAAACCTGGGACTAAACCTGGGACTAAACCTGGGACTGAACCTGGGACTGAACCTGGGACTAAACCTGGGACTGAACCTGGGACTAAACCTGGGACTAAACCTGGGACTAAACCTGGGACTGAACCTGGGACTAAACCTGGGACTGAACCTGGGACTAAACCTGGGACTAAACCTGGGACTGAACCTGGACTAACCTGGGACTGAACCTGGACTAAACCTGGGACTAAACCTGGGACTAAACCTGGGACTAAACCTGGGACTGAACCTGGGACTAAACCTGGGACTGAACCTGGGACTAAACCTGGGACTAAACCTGGACTGAACCTGGGACTAAACCTGGGACTGAACCTGGGACTAAACCTGGGACTAAACCTGGGACTAAACCTGGGACTAAACCTGGGACTAACCTGGGACTAAACCTGGGACTAACCTGGGACTAAACCTGGGACTAACCTGGACTAAACCTGGGACTAAACCTGGGACTAAACCTGGGACTAAACCTGGGACTGAACCTGGGACTAAACCTGGGACTAAACCTGGGACTGAACCTGGGACTAACCTGGGACTAAACCTGGGACTGAACCTGGGACTAAACCTGGGACTGGGACTAAACCTGGACTAACCTGGGACTAAACCTGGGACTGAACCTGGGACTAAACCTGGGAACTGGACTAACCTGGGACTAACCTGGACTAAACCTGGGACTAAACCTGGGACTGAACCTGGGACTAAACCTGGGACTAAACCTGGGACTGAACCTGGGACTGAACCTGGGACTAAACCTGGACTGAACCTGGGACTGACCTGGACTAACCTGGGACTGAACCTGGACTAACCTGGGACTGAACCTGGGACTGAACCTGGGACTAAACCTGGGACTGAACCTGGGACTAAACCTGGGACTAAACCTGGGACTGAACCTGGACTAAACCTGGGACTAAACCTGGGACTGAACCTGGGACTGAACCTGGGACTAAACCTGGGACTAACCTGGGACTGAACCTGATACTAAAGGATCTGACTTAAACCTGCAGATACTGTATAAAACTTTAACTGCAATTATATTCTACAGGTCACTTAAATGTGTTATTAGTGATCTTTGGATTCAAATAACATTTCAGTTTTGTTTAGATTTGCTTCTTTTATTTGTTTTTCTTATTAAAGTATAAAAAGAGAGAATGCTTGTGGTGTCAGATGTAAGAAGCTGGATCAGTGAACTAACCACTGAGCCACAGTAGCACGAGGAGGACACGTCCCTCATAACTGTGTGTTTTCCAGTTCGTGTGTCGCTCTGGTAAATTGTTGTGGTTTGACGCTATGCAAATGTTTTTCTGTGACTAATCCCGTCCACACAGATCAGAGCCGTGACTTTAGGTTTGATGATGTTTTTGTGGTTTCAGCGCCGCGTTTCCAAACCCGGCCCCGCCCAGCAGGACACTCACTCTTTCCCATTAGGCTCAAACAGAGAGAAACTGAACCCAGTCCACACAAGAGGCTTTTGTTCCTGCTTTTTCCCCACGTTAAGCTTTACCCAAATCTAAAAAGCTTCTTGAAAAAAGCAGCAAAAAACAGACAGAAGCATGATTCCAGTTTGAGGCTTCTCCCTCCTCCAGGTCCGGAGTAAATGACCTAAAGAGGAGACTCTGTTTTTAAATGAACAAATCGCGCGGAGAATGTGAGCTATGTTTTTCCGTCGGGAACAGGACGGGCCCAGAACAAACTCACTCACAGGTCGACATCAGGCCACACACAAAAACCCACTGTGTCATAATAATAATGCAGCCTTAAAACCGTTAGGTCTAAAACAGGCCAGAGAGACAAACATGGACGTCTCAGTGTGTTTAGAGACTTTCTCCATAACGATGATACTTTTGCAAACCTTCAGGAATATGAAAACTTTAGCTTCAGACGTCTGGATTTACATCACCGTCGCTCAAAAAGATCTTTGTTCTGAACAGACGACATAAAGGTGGAAAAAAATCACTTGTTTCCCAATTTTTTCCACTTTTTCCCCCAATTTTTTTTTCTCTTTTCACACCATTTTTCCCTCAAATCTTTCCCACTTTTCGCCCCATTTCCCCCAATTCTTTCTACTTTTCACCTCATTGTTTCGCAAATGTTCCATATTTACCCCCCACTTTTCTTCAACTTTTCACCCAATTTCCCCCCCAATTTATTTCTGTTTTCACTCCATTGTTCCCACAAATTTTCCTTTCAATTTTCCCCTTTTTCCCCTAATTCTTTCCACTTTTTACCCCATTTTCCCCTCACTTTTTCCTCAAATCTTTCCCACTTTCTTTCCCAATTTTCCCCCAATTCCTTCCACTTTTCACCTCATTCTTTCCCAAATGTTCCATATTTTTCACTCCACTTTTTTTCTTTCTTCCACTTTTTACCCAATTTTCCCCTCACTTTTTCCTCAAATCTTTCCCAATTTTTCCCTGATTGCTTCCACTTTTCGCCCCATTTCCCACCCACACACTTTTTCCACTTTTCCCCAAATTTGTTTTCTCTTTTCACCCCATTTTTCCTCAAATCTTTCCCACTTTTTTCCCTTTTTCACTCCAATTTTTCCACCAATTTTTCCCCAATTCTTTCCACTTTTCACCTCATTGTTTCCCAAATGTTCCATATTTAACCCCACACTTTTCTTCAACTTTTCACCCAATTTCCCCCCATTTTTTTCTGTTTTCACTCCATTGTTCCCCCAAATTTTCCCTTCAATTTTCCCATTATTTTCCCTAATTCTTTCCACTTTTTCCCCCATTTTCCCCTCACTTTTCCTCAAATCTTTCCCACTTTTTCTCCCAATTTTTCCCCATTTCTTTCCACTTTTCACCTCATTTTTTCCCAAATGTTCCATATTTAACCCCGCACGTTTTTCAACTTTTCACCAAGTTATCCCCCCAATTCTTTCCACTTTTCACCCCATTTTTCTCCACTTTTTCCTCAACACATTTCTTGAAATAGTAAATAAAGTCTTGTAAATGTGCACATCTCTCACACATACATGTTGAAATGATCTAGTAGAGACGATATCTTTCCCAGCTCTAAATGTCTGTTTCTAAATCCTCGCAGCTTTGTAGATGTGCCTGTGTGACCTGAGCTCCTGAACAGAAACAGAAAGTATTTAATGTAGATCTCATGTTTACTGGCCCATGGAGTCAGGAAATGCCTTCAGTTCTTCAGCAGCTTCTAAAATAAGGCCTGTGAGCGCCGCACCGTCCCGTGTTTGTGCGACTCGGACACTGGTCTGAGCCGGCGCGACCACGAAATGAGACGTTTGGGTTGGTAAACATGATTCAGCGCCCGGAATAGACAGAGCGCAGGCACAGAGCGAAAACAATACTTTACACAAACAAGGAGAGGGAGCTGCACCTGCTGGAGCTGGAGCTGGAGCTGAAGAATGGCCCTAAAGAAGCAGAGAAACAAATCAACTCTGAGTAAACAGTATCTGCTTAAACTAATACCACCCAAACATTTACATTTGATCATATATTTATTGGCCGTAACATGTAAACATTCACAGGACAGGGAGGAGTAAGTAAGTACACCCCCTGAATCTCACTGAACTGCAGCAGTTTTGTAAAGAGGAAATGGTCCAAGATTCATCCTGATCGTTTGAGCGTCTGATCTGCAACTACAGGAAAGCAGTTATTGCTACAAAAGAAGAATCAGCAGATAATTAAAGAGGGGGTATTATGCTTTTTTCAATCACATAGCACCAGTCTATAGCATACTACAATGATGACGTAACCTTCTGTTGGTCTGTATATGCAGTAAATTAAAATAACTGCCTTGAATAAAATTGCTCTCTCAAAATGGCTGTACTGAACGTCTTGAAATAGGCCTCTGTCTCTTTAAGAAGCTTTCCGACACGCCCCCTTCAGCACACTGCTGTGGCATCTAAACAACACTACTGTGCGGGGAGGGGGCTCTGCTGAGCTGAGGAGCAGTGGTTGGTGGCTTGGCTGGTGACGAAAGGTCCAGAGGCGTCTCAAGGAGGTGGGGGCGTTCCTAGGAGGACTGAGGCATAGCTGCACCTAAAATGGCCGCCGTCTAAGTTTTTACTGATTACTCAAAAATATGTGAATGAGCCAAGGCAACACTCCAGGCATGTGTTTAATGAGGGAATGACATAATAACATGATATAAAGCTTGAAAATGTCGATTTTACATAATACCCCCCCTTTAAAACAAGGGTTCACTTATTTATTCCGTGCATGTTGTGAACGTCTCAGGTCTTTCTGCAAATATTTGATCTCATTTCAAAATGTAATAAGATGTTTAAAAGTGCAAAAAGAACTTATATTGTTATTAAAGTGTTGCTGCGCAGACGTGAGTGATTCTGAGTCTTTTTTGTGTAAATAAACCCGACTCTGTCCCGGCGGAGCTCACACCCTGAAGAGTTTGTTTTGGCGAATTTCTGTGCAGGAAACAGGAAGTGAGTCTGCGCTGCTCCTGATGGAGATCATGAAGGAGGAGAGGGGGAGCAGAAGGAGAGGAGAAGAAGAGAGGAGGGAGGAGGAGGAGGAGGGACTCTGACGCCTGGACTGAGGCACAAACCAGCGCTGCTCCACAGAGAGACATGGAGCCTCCGTCTGCAGCCGCTCGGACAAACTGACAGGAATAAAAACATGATTTAAAGGTGAGTCTGTTTTCTTTAAGGAGCAGGAAGAACTGGAGCCATAAAGTTTTCTTCAGTTTAATACAGAAATGAGAAAACAACATGTGAACAACAGAAAGAGCTTTGTTTGAATGAATGGCTTTATTTTGTTGATATTTTAGATACAAAGACTTGGATACATCTCTGTCAATCACTGGAGAAACTGTTCTTTTGTTATTAGTAAATGTCACTTTTGGAATCAGAGAAATAAGACTTTGGGAAAACCTTTTGAACAAAACTTCAGAACGTGAAAGTAACATTTCACCAAACAACAGAATCAAATTCAAGCCTTTGTTTTAAGACCTGACGGAGACTTGACTGGGACGTCTCCGCCTCGTCTCCGTGGAGACTCGAGGTCTAGTTTAACTCCTGTGACATCGCTGAGGGGTTTTCTTTCCTCAAGTGTCTGAACTTAGAAACATGATGACGGAGCTGAAGCGACGATCAGAGAAAAGTCCTGTTCTGCCTTTTGTGGAGCCATCTGTTTGTCAAAAGCTCGAGATTATTATTATTGATCCCAATTTCCAAAACTTATCACAATTAATTATTACTTTTTATAATGAAACGGACTAAAACGTGACTAAAGCTAAAAACATTTTCGTCCAAAAGACTAAAACTAAAAGGCCAAAACATCACTGCCCGGCTCTGAGCATTATGTTCAGTTTGTTGGCAGAAATACTGTAAATCACATTTTCCCTCATATCTGTGTCATTATACGGTCTGGGTGAATACTCCACTACATCACGTTCTATAACCCTCCACTGCAGCCGTTTCCATAGTAACGATAAATGACTACGATAAATTGAGCTGGAACTAGCTTCAGCTAAAACAGATTAAGAAGTGAAATAACTCCTACCCAGGACTTAAAGGGGGGGTATTATGTAAAATGGACTTTTTCAAGCTTTATATCTTGTTATTATGTCATTCCCTCATTAAACACATGCCTGGAGTGTTGCCTTGGCTCATTCACATATTTTTGAGTAATCAGTAAAAACTTAGACGGCAGCCATTTTAGGTGTAGCTATGCCTCAGTCCTCCTAGGAACGCCCCCACCTCCTGGAGACGCCTCTGGACCTTTCGTCACCAGCCAAGCCACCAACCACTGCTCCTCAGCTCAGCAGAGCCCCCTCCCCGCACAGTAGTGTTGTTTAGATGCCACAGCAGTGTGCTGAAGGGGGCGTGTCGGAAAGCTTCTTAAAGAGACAGAGGCCTATTTCAAGACGTTCAATACAGCCATTTTGAGAGAGCAATTTTATTCAAGGCAGTTATTTTAATTGACTGCATATACAGACCAACAGAAGGTTATGTCATCATTGTAGTATGCTATAGACTGGTGCTATGTGATTGAAAAAAGCATCATACCCCCTCTTTAAGAATGAAGCAAACAGGCCCCAATGAAGAGTTTGAGTTTGTGGGACGATGGGATAAGCGGGATAAAGCACTATCCCATATAAGCCGGCTCGCCCGTTGCATTATGGGTAATGGAATGTCTTTTGGCCAAACAATAATGATAGTTAGTGTAAAGGTAGAAAGCTCTGATCTGGAGCGTTTTAACCGCTGGAAAGTTGATTTAAAGCGTTTTTGTCGTGGCCATGGAGCCTGTTACAATATTAGCTTAAAGTCTATTTTTACACCAGGGCTGCGTACGGAGATAGACAGAAACCAAACTGCCATTCATACGAAGAGATGCTTCAAAAGTGACGACCAGTCCATGTTCATATAGTTGGAATAACTATGGAATAACTATGTGAGAAAAACATTTGTGACCCTTGAAGGCGACTGTTGGACAAAGTCCAGGGTCTGAAACTGTGGCCTCATGTCGCCGATATTCACAACATTTAAACTGAAATGAGAAATAAAAACATAGAATCCTCTTTTTTTGTGTCAATAAGGAGGTGGACAGTAGACGAAATCTGTTTCTTAATTGTGATCAGAGAGATCCACATACACACATAGGCTCTGCCTCTAAATGTACTTTATTTTTATTTTTTTACGAGTGATCTGATGGTACAACAGAGCTAATCGGTCGCTAATTTGACAGATGGAAATTTACCCACTATATTTAACATCAACACCGTTGTGGAACTTTTCCCTGTGATTACAAGACGAATTCAAATGATTTAAAAAGTGAGGGTGTCTGTGTCGGGCTGATCCCAGGTCCTGTCGTTCCCCTGTCCGTGATGGTCCGCTCCTGCCTACGGAGCCGCCCTGACTTTTCCCTTTCAACATATTCACAACTTAAATATTTGCAAGAAATGTGACTTGAGACTTATAGTCTGTAAACCAATGCCCGTAAGCCTTATAGTTCACGGTTATGGCTCAATATACTTCAGTGTTCACGCTCCGCTACCTGAACTCACACATTTCAATGGCCGTGTGGTTTGAGGAGGTTCAGTCAGGTTAGTTCGTTATATAGTAAGTTAGTTATATAGTAAGTTAGTTATATAGTTAGTTAGTTATATAGTTAGTTAGTTACCTGTGACGGGCTGTGGTTTGTTTGGGCTGAAATTAGGAGCCTGATCTTTTCCCGTTTAAACTGAAGACGTCTCTTTTCTCTTTGTTGGAAGCGATTTTATTCAAACCGCAGTGTTTTTACAGACACGGCTTCACCACATTATCACCACTTTAAAGACGGCGCTTCAGACGTTTCCGACTCCGCGGGGCTGCGCTTGGGGCCGTCGGCGGTAACGGCTCCTCTGAGCGTTTGATCTGGTCCTAAAGCGGAGGATTACAGGAGGAAGAGGGTTTTATGGATGTGTTTAAAGGACAGAGGGAGATTCTGCCATGAGTCTGAGAAAGAGTTTAACTCTGAGACACTGAAACGTCTGCCATCGATTGGGGAGAAACTTTTTAAATGTAGAGATGTCAATGTGAATCGAAGAATCGAGTTTGATATTTTAGTATCTATGTTCCTCCACTGAGAGGACTGAGGGAAATGTCTGTATTCCAGCCATTCCCAAAGTCCCAAAGCAACATCGTCGTGGCCCCATTGTTGATCTGAAATTATCTCGAGGCCCCTAATAGAATATAATTTATCCTATTCATTGGAATTTACTTATTGTTTTACAGCTACAATTACATAAAAAGCAACATCTAGCAATGAGTGGAGTTTAAAACTGGTTTCAAGTAATACATTTTAGCAAATAAATGTATTTTTCCTTTTAAAATATATTTTTTTCAATGTGCTTTTCTAGACAAGCTTTGGGGGCCCCCCTGTAGTGTCTCCAAGGCCCCCCGGGGGCCCCGGACCCCACTTTAGGCTCTTTCCACATGCAGGCGCGTGTCAGCCGAATGGCTCTTTCACCCACTTTGTCGAGCTCTTCCATAACAAAGGCTAAACCGGTCTGACCAGGTATAGGTTTTGGGACCGACCTCTGGCTGTGGCCAAAGCGCTGACCCGTGTCTGATGTGACGTGAACAGACTCTGGCCTCTGATTGGCCACGAGAGAGTGGACAGCCCTCACTATTGACACGCAGGTCATACGGATTTAATATGTCACAACATCATACCGCTGTGCTAAAAGGGGATTTTGACGATATTAGCATTTAGCCGCTGTTAGCGCAGCTTTAGCTGGTGTTAGCATAACATTTGCATGTAGCTTACCTTCATAGTTCGTAGTTTAGCCGTTTCTTTTCTGTTTTAATACAGCTTGGCTCCTCTTAATGATTCCATAACTCCACCAGAGGGCAGCATTTGTCCACATTTGTTCTCATCGCGGCTCTAAAAACTTTTAATGACGATCTGTACAACGTGCTCCTCTGTGCGGCGCCGCCCACAACAAATGCATGTGTGTGTGTGGTGGAAACAGAAAGGTCTGCGGGGTCGATACGTGCACGTAGATCGTGGCGTTCGCGGCCAGTTCGCGCTATGTGGAACGACAGCTTTTGGGAACCATTGCTGTATTCAATAGAAAACCTGAAATTTTGAGTAAGAAAATTGTACAATTTCATCCCAATCTGCAGCTCAATGGTCTTAAAGCAACAGGCCAGTGTTTTTACAGACTGAGATCTGTTCTTACCTGAGCTTAGACGAGTTGATGCGTAACTGTCTGGCCTTTACGCATACGCTCAGTCACGCAAAAAGACCAAAGATGTCATTAGCATTTAGCCTAAACGCATCAACTCGTCTAAGCTCAAGAACAGATCTCAGTATGGAAACACGCTGTTCCTTTAAGACCATCATTTTAGTGTCTTTGATGAACCTTTGCAGTAAAAATAGTCAAGTGATGTCAAGATACAACACATCTTTTTCCTCACATTGTCACTTTCCTTTTTCATCACTTTTTTCGTCTCGTTTTTCTCTGTGTTTTGACACTTTTTTCCGCCAAACTGGAGAAAACCTGGTCGGTTCTGGTCGGCGTTAAGAGGTTAAGTCTCTTCAGTGTCTGGGCTCGTGCTGATCTTTAGTTCCGTCCTTTTCCTTTGCCTCTTTGGCCCAGAACGGGACGTCCCAAGTCCAGATAAAATCACCCCCTTCAGGCTCTGGGGGCGGTGCTGACGGAAGATTCTGGACTTTCCCACGAGCTGCAAAACACTTTTACAATTAACTCTTAACGACTTCACGATGAACCGAGTTTCAGAAACTTAAACGTAAAGACATGGATTTGAAACGTTGCGGATCACTGACAACAATCAGCCCAATCCCCATCTGGACTGCACATGCGTGGGTTAATCAGGCTCCTAATCTCAGCCCAAACAAACCACCCCTCCATTGAAATGTGTGAGTTCAGGTAGCGGAGCGTGAACACTGAAGTATATTGAGCCATAACCGTGAACTATAAGGCTTACGGGCATTGGTTTACAGACTATAAGTCTCAAGTGACATTTCTTACAAATATTTAAGTTGTGAATATGTTGAAAGGGAAAAGTCAGGGCGGCTCCGTAGGCAGGAGCGGACCATCACGGACAGGGGAACGACAGGACCTGGGATCAGCCCGACACAGACACCCTCACTTTTTAAATCATTTGAATTCGTCTTGTAATCACAGGGAAAAGTTCCAAAACGGTGTTGATGTTAAATATAGTGGGTACATTTCCGTCTGTCAGATTAGCGACCGATTAGCTCTGTTGTTCCATCAGATCACTCGTGAAAAACGTAAAAATAAAGTACATTTAGAGGCAGAGCCTATGTGTGTATGTGGATCTCTCTGGTCACAATTAAGAAAAAGATTTCGTCTACGGTCCACCTCCTTATTGACACAAAAAGAGGATTCTATGTTTTTATTTCTCATTTCAGTTTAAATGTTGTGAATATCGGCGACATGAGGCCACAGTTTCAGACCCTGGACTTTGTCCAACAGTCGCCTTCAAGGGTCACAAATGTTTTTCTCACATAGTTATTCCATAGTTATTCCAACTATATGAACAAAGACTGGTCGTCACTTTTGAAGCATCTCTTCGTATGAATGGCAGTTTGGTTTCTGTCTATCTCCGTACGCAGCCCTGGTGTAAAAATAGACTTTAAGCTAATATTGTAACAGGCTCCATGGCCACGACAAAAACACTTTAAATCATCAACTTTCCAGCCGTTAAAACGCTCCAGATCAGAGCTTTCTTCGTTGCTTTACGCTAACGATCATTATTGTTTGGTAGCCAAAAGACATTCCATTACCCATAATGCAACAGGCGAGCCCAGATGGGCATTGGGCTTCACAATGTTCAGAGCCAGGTTTAAATGTGTGCTTTTATTTTGTGACATATTAGTCATTTGTTCAGAGGGATTTTGGATCTTGTTTTGTTTTTGAATAAACTAGTTGTAAAATTGTGTATAAATTCAAAGCTCAATAAATCTGTCAGGAATTAGATAGTGAAAAACCACTGAGTTGGAGCTTGTAAAGTCTGTAGGAGCGACTAAAGTGGAGATTAACCTCTTAACCCCCACCTGAACCAAGCACATTTTCTCCAGTTCGGCTTTACCCAAATCTAAAAAAAAAAAAAAAAAGCATCAAAATAGTAACAAAAACAAGGACGAAAATGCAACAAGAAATGTGACAAATATGTGATGAAAAACTGACGTGACAAAAACGCATCACATTTATTCACAGGATCATTTAATACAATTCCTGCCTGATTTATCGAGCTTTGAACCTTTGAAACAAGACGACCTTTAACTCATTTCCAAACTTCACCAGATCCAACAGTTACTCGTCCTGCAGCTGAGCCTCGTCATTAGGCTGAACTTTCCCATGGGCCCCGAACGCCTCAGGGCTGCTCCGTCTGTGAACCGCTCTGTTCCAAAACACTGTAAACAACAGGAAGTTTCTGTCCCGCGGCCCGTGACCCTGTTACATCACGGGGAGGGGCGCGGGGGCAGTTCCCAAGGCGCTCAGTGTTTAAGGCTGGGGGATGAAAACAAAAAGGAACATCTCAGTATTTATGGAGACTTTCTCCATAACGATGAGGAAGCGATATTTTTACAAACCATCAGAAATATGCGACAATAGTTTTTCCCAATTTGTCCCCCACAGTTACTCATTTTTTCCCCCACTGTCTTCTCCATTTCCCCCCAATTTGTTTCCCATTTTTCCCACACATTTGGTCATTTTCCCCCTTATTTTTTTCCCAATTTGTCCCCCATATTTTGTCTTTCCCCCCAAATGTTCCCCTTATTATTTCCCACTCCATTTTCTGACACATTTGGTCATTATTTTATTTTCATTTTTCCTAATTTCCCTCCCATTAAAAAATTGAAAGAGGGTTCTCTTTCAAACATTTAAGCTTGATATTGTAAAGTTGCATATCTTCCAAGCAGATATTTAGCTATTATCTTGTACAGTATATACGATATATTGCCCAGCTCTATGTTATGGTAAAGTCATTGGTTGATTAGTAATTGATTAGTAACACGTCCTCTTCCTTTAAAGGAACAGGCCACCGTTTTTACATACTGAGATATGTTCTTACCTTAGACGAGTTCATTTGTACCTGTCTGGTCTTCACGTGTGCCTTCAGTCACGTAAACACAGCACAGACGGCGTTAGCATTTAGCCTCTCTCTTCTCCTCTATAGCTCCAAACCAGGTGAAGATAGAAGCTACCAAACTCTTCCACATTTTCCCTATTTAAATATGGTTACGTGAAGTGTTACACTATAAAGTATAATTACACAAAATTAATGTGGATTTTCTAAGCGGATAAAAAGGGGAACTATATTGTAAGGCGTAATAATACCAGGAGTAATTCAGCATCCGCGCAGTAAAGTGAAGATATCACTGTGCAGATGCCGAATTACCCCTGGTATTATTACGCCTTACAATATAGTTCCCCTTTTTATCCGCTTAGAAAATCCACATTGTTTCATTTTGTGTAATTATACTTTATAGTGTAACACTTCACGTAACCATATTTAAATAGGGAAAATGTGGAAGAGTTTGGTAGCTTCTATCTTCACCTGGTTTGGAGCTATAGAGGAGAAGAGAGAGGCTAAATGCTAACGCCGTCTGTGCTGTGTTTACGTGACTGAAGGCACATGTGGAGACCAGACAGGTACAAATGAACTCGTCTAAGGTAAGAACATATCTCAGTATGTAAAAACGGTGGCCTGTTCCTTTAAGTCTGTCTGGTTCTGTTTTCTTACCGTCTTTATTATTCGCTGCCCGACCAAAGAAACTGCAGCTGAATGAGTCGAAAGTGTCTGATTGTTTGACTGAGCGACTGTTGTTTTACAGGACGAGGTGACGCTGAAGGTTCTGCTGAAACGTGGTGAGGTCTTAAAGTAACTGAGATGGAGCCGATCCGCAGAGACATGGAGCTGCTCAGTAACAGCATGGCCACGTACGCTCACATCAGAGGTACTTCCTCTGTGGAGACTTCACTTCTACAGCCAGTATTATACTTCAGTACTTTCACTTTAGTAAACATATGACAGAGCAATGTTTGACCAGAAGTTTCTGTACTTTTACTCAAGTCATTAAATTAATGCGACTAATGATTATTTCAGTGAAAGATGAATATCTGTGAAAGTCTTTTTCCACATGAAGCTAAAGCGGCGACGCTCGAGGACGTGTCGATGGAATAAAACTGAATGTTTGCTTTAAAAGGTCTGCTCAACATTTGAAAGCTAAGAACCTCCAGAGTTTAGGAGGCTGCTCTGGCTCTGACTGGGACTTTCGGTTTCAGGAGCCGGGATCGAGGAAGTTTATTTCCAGACGGGTTTAAACTGTAGAAGAGAGGAGCTCGTGCTGCTTTGCTTTATGTGTCCTAGAGATGGACCGATCCAGCGATACCGATACTGGGGTTTGAGTATCTGCCGATATCCGATATTAACCGATACCAAGAGACTTTCTTAAAAGGGATTTTCTCTGAGTGAAAAAGTGAATGATCCTCTTTTCTCCAGAGATCAATAAAGTCTTATATTTTCTTACAGATAAATAAACTGTGATGTAAAAACATTGAACAAGGATCACTGGACTTTTCGACACTAATTATCCTCATGTGTGACTCAGATATTATAAACAACTCACAGAAAGTGATCTGATCATTACTAATATATTAGATCAGTTATTTCATAAACTAATACCATAGACATATTATCAATATTCCTCACTCCTCCCCGTTTACCATAATGACCACGTTCGAGGGGAAATCATGGCGGATTTACAGACTCCTCCTCCCCAGCTCTGACGAAGCATGTTCCTAATAAGGGCATAAGGGCGGGATTTGCACTGTAGACTCCGCCTTGCGTGACGTGTAGCTCATGTAGCTCCAATGCCAACAGTCCGACCCTCATTAAGTACGAGATTTCAAGATTTTTTCTTATAAAAAACCATCCTGGTTTCTTTGTAACTAACCCAGCGTTATCTCAGGAGGAATATCGAGCTGTAGAAAGCTTAAGAAAATTAGAAACCAGGCGTTAAAGTTGTTTTTAACGTGTCTGAAGTCCAATGCTTTCCAATGGGGACTAGCGGCTATATGGAGGTACTACAGCAATGGCGGAGCAATGGCGGCCTCCAGTGTCGTGGTCATAAAGCAGAGCAGCCAGCGGCCATTGACTACATCACAAACACTTGGCAGAGGCCGATTTTATTACTTTAGGTCAGTGGTTCCCAAAGTGGGTTTGGAGCACCCTGGGGGGCCTAAAGCTTGCCTAAAAAACAAATGCATAAAAAAGCACTTTCGGCAGATTGGCTTTACCCAAATAAAAGCTGCTTGAAAAAGTGTCAAAATAGCGACTAGGATGAAAACGCAACAAAAGAGCAACAAAAACATGATAAAGAAGCGTTGAAAAAGCAATACAATATGTGATTACACCGAAGATGAAAATGTAATTTAAAAAAAGCCATAATAAATGAGGAAAAAGATCCATTTAGATGAGTTTTGTGGGCTTTTAGACAGTGACCTTTTAGATTTGGGTAAAGCTGAACTGGAGCTAATGCGCTCGGTTAAGATGGGGGTTAAGAGATTTAAAAACAAAGGAATTTTTCATCAAAATCACTACATTTTCCAGTCATTTCTGCTCTTTTTGAGTCCGTGTGATCCAGAAAACATTCATATATCACTAAATATTCCATACGTTGTTTCTGTGTTTCCTTTGACGACCTCCTCCTTCTCTTCCTTCTCCTCTGCAGCGAACCCGGAGAGTTTGGCGCTGTTCTTCATGATGGGCGTTTGCCTCGGCCTGTTCGCCGCGCTGTGCTTCCTGGTCACGGGCATCACCTGCCGCCGCCGCCGCCTCCATCGCCGCCGCAAACCCGCCTCCGCAGCCCCGCCCTCTCCGGAGCGACGGCAGCTGCGCGAGTCCAGCGAGGAGGACGAGGAGGCGGCGGGCTCCGGTCAGTCGAACGCCGCCCTGCACCGCGGCGTCAGCGTAGAGGACGTGTTCTCGTCGGAGCAGGAGCTGGAGAAGGCGCGGCGGCTGGAGGAGCGAGAGAGGATCCTCAGGGAGATCTGGAGGAACGGGCAGCCCGACGTGTTGGCCACCGGGACGGGCACCATCGGACGGGTGCACTACCACTGACCCCGGAGTTTAAACCTCGGCTCTACCTTCATCTGAAAGATCTACAACACCGGCGTGCCACAAGGATGCTGTCTTAGTCCCTTATTATATAGTCTGTATACTTGTGACTGTGTGGCAAAACATCCCACAAACAACATCATTACATTTGCAGACGATACTACGGTCATAGGTTTGATTTCTGACAACAATGAGCTGCACTATAGGGACGAGGTGAGCACCTGATCACATGGTGCAAACACAGGAGGAATTTTAAAGGGATATTTCAGGATTTTTGACATAGGGCCTCAGTGTTGTTGATTTCTGGAGATATAAATATTATTTTAATTCATGCAATCCTTATATTTGAAGAGTTTAGCGGCGCTAGGCTAGTGCTAGGCTAGTGCATGTCTATGGTAACTAGTAGCCTGCATTAAAAACCTCTTCAAAATCATGGGCTCGTCCTCCAAAACGTTGCCATATCTGATTTGTAGAAAGCTCCTTTGTGAATTCCACGTGTAGTAATGGCGGCCGCAGGTAAACAAACTACTGTAGATCCGGTAACCGAGCAGATCACTCCGCCGCTGCGTAGCTTACAACCAGGAAGCTGATGCTGCTCAAATATAAGTTCTTTTAAATGCAAAATGTTCTCAAGTTCACTGTGCTTGGGTCAGACTGTTTTTAATGCAGGCTACTAGTTACCATAGACATGCACTAGCCTAGCTCTAGCCTAGCGCCACTAAACTCTTCAAATATAAGGAACTCAACAACACTCTGGATAACTAGGAAATGAGGCCCTATGTCAAAAATCCTGAAATATCCCTTTAAGTTTCAGGACATTCATATTTGTGAGGCTCTCTCTTGTTCTCTTCACATCAGCTATGCAATTAAAAAAGCTCAGCAGAGGCTTTATTTTTTAAGACGTCTCAAAATGTTTGTCAAAAGAAACAGTCACCATTTTCTCAGATGTACGATTGAAAGTGTTTTGACGGGACGTTTGTTGGTGCGGTTTGGTAGCGTTACATCACATGACCACACCCTTCTGATGAGGACAGTTAGAACTGCATCTCGGATTATTGGATCCCTCTGCCTCAGATACAGGACTTGTACGACAGTATTATGGAGGACCCGAGTCGTCCTGCACATTACCTGATCTGCGTCTGCGGAGCCTAAAAACTCGAACTAACTCATGAACTAAAGGAGAGCTGAGGTTTTTGCGTTTTATTGCTGGAATGCTTTGTTTGTCTTGTATTCATGTTTTTATATGTAGATTAGTTTTCTGTTCAGCGGCGAGAGCGCCAGGGCAAAACGTTTTTCATTGCTTTAATACCTTGTACTTGATGGATATGAAAGATAAACTTGAACTTGCCATCCAATGCTAACTGATACATGTAAACGAATTGAAGCGGCTAGGCTAAGCTAAGCCATAGGAATGAATGGGCCGCTACGCTAACGTTAGCCACACTCGCAAATATTACAGTTAATGGATGGACATAAGAAGATTTAAACTCTGTCATTATGCTACATTATAACTTGGTTTATTTGGATCGACAATGGAAAGATTTAAAACTGTATCTGCTCTTGCGATGTAGTTTTGGTGGAAAACAAAACAGACTAAAAGAGATGAGGTTTTTACATTGTTTTATTTACAAAAGGAAAAGCAACAAGACAATAAACTTGGTCAACAACAGTTTGAATATTCTGCATGTATTGAAGATTATTGTTCATAGAAAAATACCAGATTATAACACATTAAACATATTTACAGTCATTTCTAAAGCAAGGGAAATAAAGCGCTTTGAAAGTGTGTAAAAGCAGAATTTTAAAATATTTTCAGCGTTAAGTCGATTCAAACAATATAAATCACTGCTTCATAAGGCAATGGAAACAAAGATGACCTCGCTCATGTAAATGTTGAGCAATATTGAAAAACGATAAAAGTCAGCGCTGAATAACTGAATAAACAGTAAAATCTGATCGAATGAGGATTAAATATTTATAGAAATGTCATGTTTTTAAATGTTTGGTGTTGTGCTTCAAATTCAGTGAGTTCTCATGTGTTTTGTGAGGGTGTCTTTTCTGGCAAATCTTTTCTCACAAACGGAACAACTGTACGGTTTCTCTCCTGTGTGTGTTCTTCTGTGTGTATCTAGATTACGCTTTCGGGTAAAGGTTTTATTACAGATCGTGCAGCCGTGTGGTTTCTCCCCTGTGTGTGTTCTTCTGTGCCTCTTGAGGGTACAGAGTTGTGCAAATTTCATCTCACAGACCTTACAGCTGTAAGGTTTCTCCTTTGTGTGTGTCCTTCTGTGTATCGTGAGGTGAGAGAGCTGTGTAAATTTCGTATCACAGACCTCACAGCTATAAGGTTTCTCTCCTGTGTGTGTTCTTCTATGATTATCTAGATGAGACTTCTGGGCAAATGTTTTCTGGCAGGTTAAACAGTGATATGGCTTCTCTCCTGTGTGCACTCTATTGTGTGTTGTTAAATGTTGTTTCAGACTAAATCTTTTGTTACAAACACGACACTGGTGCTTCTTCTTCTCTTCTCCTCCATCGGCTCTGGACGTCTCTCCGTCGTCGACCGTAGCGCTCGTCTCTGGTGCAGACTTGTTTTGGGCGGAGACTTTGGTGCTTCTGCTCTGGACCTGGTGGTGGTGATTTTCTCCATCAGCCTCTGTCTCCATCTGTGCGTCTGAGCGGCTGAATGGAGGTTCCCAGTCGTCATCGTCGTCAGAGTCAGACGAGTGCTCGGTGTGTCCCTCCGTCTCTGAGTGGAAATGTGGCTCTGAGCTGATGTTCCCGCGCTCAGTTTGTCTTTGTGGAAGCGGGGAGGGCTCTTCTCTCTTCACGCTCACAGCACTGGACTCTGGGAAACACCTGAAACATGATATAGATATAAATAAACATTAAAATAATCTGACTTAGACATGTTTGAAAGTGTTGGAGCCTACACTGGCAGCTCTTCCTCCTCTGGCTCCTCTTTAATCCTCGTTGGGGGCGTCTGGACCCTCGCTCTGACCAGTACGACTCTCGGGCTCAGTATCTTCTCCAGGAGCCGCTGTTTCCTCCTGTTTTGGTCTTGGGAGCGACGCAGCTCCTCCTCGCACTCCGCTCTCGTCCTTTCAAACAGCGCACGTATCTCTCCAGCCGCCGCAGCCAGACGCTCATTCACAAAAGCTCTGAACATTTTTACAAACGGCCCTAAACAGAGACATGTTTGAGTTATATTGTTCACATTAGAACACGTGGACACTACACTGAGTTAGATGTGTTTACCAGCAGTAACTCGGCAGCTAAAGCAGTTGTTCCACGGCTTTTTTCCTTTACTTTTCATACTGATTTTATCTAATGTTTGTCTATGGTAAATGTTTGCTAACAGCCACAAACATGGCGGATCGCCATGGTAACAATGGATTTTCCCGAACTCTTGTTTTCTCAGAGTCCCATCGCATTTTTATTTCTGTTTATGTCACGAAGAAGTTTAGTGGAGCTCACAGCCTCTAGGCCAGGCGTCTCAGACACGCGGCCCGGGGGCCAAATGTGGCCCGCGAGATAATTTACCGCCGGTAAATTGCATTAAACACGTTAGAACTACATTTCCCATGAGGCAACGCGCGGTAGCGCTAATGCCGCTGCGGACGCGAGAATAACCACAACATCCGACGGGAAGGGAGATGCGGCGCTTCTGTAGACGACTTATCAACTTTTCTCAACACAGAAACGGACTAACAGCAGCGGACTGTGAGAGGAGCTTCTGAAACAGGTGGAGACTGTCAGAAAATGAGGAGAAACTTTAGTTGTTCAGCTAAACATGTGCTGGAAAAGATACATCACTGCAGCATGACAAAAAGCACCTTTACCATCTTTACCTTTATGACTTTGCAAAGTGAACATATCGTAATTAGTGTTTAAAAGCGTCACAACAGTAAAGTGAGGAGCCTTTTCTCTTCATCTCTCTCTCAGAGCAACATTATCATGTCAATTAATTTAATCTTTATTTGGGACACGTGTGCGAACACATGATCCATAGTTACATTAAAAATAGAGAATATGGAAATGTATAAAAATACTGCAAATAATTACAGCAACATAGATGGTAAAAAATATAAGCCCCATCAATTATCTAACTGTAGGTCACAAAAAGGCCTGAGGCCACTGACTCCACATTATTTACTTGAGGTGAAGCTTATTGCTAGTGCTCATTATCAGCTCCAAAATGACATTTGTTGTACATTTTGCATTCCTTTCTAAATAGGCCAACAGACAGAAACTGGACCTGACTCCTGAACGATCATTCACTGATGCCCTGAACCAATTTACCTGAACCAAAATGAGATTAATTACAAAAAAAATAATTGTCTAAGTCTGTAATTTCTCATTTAGAAGCTCAGCAAATGTTTGGCCGATTGGAAACCTCTGGAAGCTTAAAAATGCGCAGATAGTTAATGTACAGTCTATTTTAAGGTATATTACAGCAAACAATAAAAAGTTGCTAAATCATAATTGACTTAATAAAAAAGGCTTTGCCTGTTGCCCCGACCAACACTGGGTTTGCATTTGTGGCCCCCAGTCCAAATGAGTTCGAGACCCCTGCTCTAGGCCAAAGCAACACCTCATTTGAATGCTAAGACCAACAAAACCTATCATGACTTTTTTGTTCCAGTGTCGGTGTGTTACTGTCAAATTTTTTCAGCGGTTTTGTCCTTTTGTCATATTTTTGGACGCCATTTTGACGCTTTTTTCAATAGGTTTTTAGCCTTGTGTAAAGCCAAACTGGAGAAAATGCGCTCGGTTCAGGTGGGGGTTAAGAGGTTAAACTGTCCCCAAAACACACGAGATGAATAACTATCATTTAGATGTGTCTTTTGAAATATATTAGTGTAGACTGACCATAAAGCGCCACATAAATGTTACTTTCACATATTTCTGCTGCTACAGAAACAGTTAAGTTTCTCTGTCGAGCTAACTGCCGATTAGCATTAGCTCCTCAGAGATTATAACTTCAACTTCACCATGATTAAGTCCAACAATAATGAAAACAAATCTTTAATAACGTGTTAAACGACCTCATAAAACACATCGTCTTACCTGTTCCGTGTCTTAAGTGAATAAAATCAGTAGTTTGCTTCACAACGGGAGCAGAGTTGTGTTGCTAACGCGCGTTTTCTTTCTCCGCTTTGGCCCAGTACTAGCCTGGTTTTACAATAACCTCGTACTCATTTCTATCATAACTCTATCATAGCTCTATCAAACTCTATCATAACTCTATCATAACTCTATCATAACTCTCGGGGGCATTCCTTGCACATTCCAAGGCTTCAATTTTAATTTGGTATTGATATTTGGGAGCCGAGCCAGAACGGATTGAAGAGCTTCCTTTACTTTCGTATCCGCCGCCATTACCGAACTTTTTTTAAATTTATTTTTATTATAATAATTGTTGCAGTAATATATACAAAACAATTTTTTTATATATACACATAAGAAAAAGGAAAAAGAAACATACAAGAAAGAATAAAACAAAATATAACATAGCCAGGGGTACACACACCAAAACAGGGTACAGTACAGAAACACATTCTAATTACACAAACAGTCGTGCAGCTTGGCTCTGCTCAGGTGTCTGTGAACAAGGGTAGCGAAAGAAAGAAAAAACATATAATAAGGTAATACAAACCAGATCCGAGACAGAAGGGGATAACTTTGTATCATAATATTAGAATACAGTATGACATGGAACATTTACTCCAACAGATTGTATTTGCAGGAAGCTTTAGGGACCTTGATAGCTTTTTGATTGGTCACAGTCTTTATTGTTTTGAGGTACTGGTTGAGTTCGTTTATGAAATGAAGTCCATTTGGTTTTGTTTGAGCCCATGTAGTTTTATGAATAGGATATTTGGCCAGGTGGATGATAGTCTGAATCAGAAGGGAAAGGTCTTTGGGATATTTGGGTTATCAAAATAAAACAATAGGTCACCTGAAGGCTGATCATGTAGCCAGTTTTGTTCTGGATAAGTTGTTGTATATGTGACCATAGGTTTTGACTGTAAGTGCAGTGATAAAACAGGTGGATAATGGTTTCTTGTTCAGCTTGACAGAAGTCGCATTTGTAATCTATGTCAAGAACTACAACCATGGATCTAATATAATAGACTACAACCAGCAAATGAGGCGCAAATGCTTGACGTCACCTACAAGTCCCGCCTCCCCGGCTCGCTGATAGGTAGGTTGAAATTCAACCGATGAAACGCAGCCACTGAGATCAAGCCCAGACGTACGTGCAGGGAAAAGATAATTGACCGGAGTTTACGGATGGCTAAGATTCAGTACTTTTTTTTTTTTACTACCAAGACTCTTTTCGGTGTAATACCAGCGCAAAATCTCTCTTTTTAGGAGTAATTCTGAAATATCTTACAAGAAAAAAGTCGTTTTCCTTTCTTTGCACCGTTCAAATTAACACAGGAATATAGATTGCATAATCAAAAGCAAATGGGAAACATTTCAGCTAAAATGTGTGTACAACAAATAGAAATTTTTTGTAAATGGTGATGTAGCTCAACTCTTTTGACCATAAGTCTGATTTAATACCAGCTGGAATCAAATACCTTTATTTCAGCGCAATTCATTCATGACTTCCTGCTTTTTAATGCCCCATTACGACAAACATTTCACTACCGTAACCGAGCACATTTTCAGTTCAGTATTCTTCCTTGTTTTCGTCATGTTTCTGTCACGTTCTCATTGCTTTATGAAGCGTTTCAGCCGCATCTCGTTCTTTAGTGTAATGTAACTGATGATGAAGCAACAAAAACATGTCACAAAACTCATCAGCTTTTAGACTGGAGTAAACCTGAACTGGGGAAAATGTGCTCAGTTAAAAAAGGAACAGGCCAGTGTTTTTCCATACTGAGATCTGTTCCTACCTGAGCTTAGACGAGTTGATGCGTACATGTCTGGTCTTTACGCGTGCGCTCAGTCACGCACAAAGACCAAAGATGTTGTTAGCATTTAGCCTCTCCTCCTCTCCTCTATGGGGCCAAACAGGAAGGAGATAGAAGCGACCAAGCTCTTCCATGTTTCAGTAAAGTGAAGGTATTACTGCGCAGACGAAGTGCTCCTAAGGTGTTATTACGCCTTATAATATAGTTCCCCTTTTTATCCGCTTACAAATGAATACTTGCATCGTGTAACTACGCACGTATGTATTCAAATAGGGGAAACGTGGAAGAGCTTGGTCGCTTCCAACTTCACCCCGTTTGGCCCCATAGAGGAAGAGGAGGCTAAATGCTAACAACATCTTAAGGTTAAAGCACATCCTTGAATACGTCACATTTCCATTGTTGTAGCAGACAAACCACCAATGAATATCTAGGACAGAAAAGACGACACCAGAAGGGAACAAACTCCTTTAAATCAAAGTTTATTGAAAATTAAAAGACAAAGGTTCAAAGCGATAAACGGTAAAAAAGTGTCAAACGAAAGGCGCCCCACAGGTCACAGAGAACAAGCCGTTTGTACATTTACAGAGAGAGCAGCGCGACGCTTCCATCCCGTCGAAATCTTAAAAACCAAAACCACCAGATCCGCAAGTGGTTTCAACAAAGGAGCCGCTCTCTTTCCAACGTTTCCTCTTCGTTTGGGAGGCGGTACATCCGTGAAAACTCAACCCTTTGAGCAGAAGACACAGCTACGTTACAGAGCGAGAAGCAAATCGAGTTAAAGCATCTTTTTATCTATTCACATTTCGAACTGAAAGGTTTTTTTTACTAACATGCACAGGTTTACTATCGAAGAGCGGTACGACCGGACACGGACGAGGCGACGGAGCCGACGTGGAGGGTTTTATTTTGTCCCAAAGCTAAACGAGCGACGAATACAGAGGCGAGTGACGGGTTTTAAAAGGGGATTTTTAGCCTTTTGCCTTCAGATTTAGAGTGAATATCCCCCAATGCCACCGGAGCATTGATAAAACCAGTCAAGTCCAGGTCCAGTCCAGTCAGGCCTGTCTCGATTTCTACGAAGATTTTGATATTGGGAGCCGGAATTTAAAGTCTTCATATTATGAGTAGATTTTATGAAATTGTTTTTTCGCTTTTCTGTTTGATCAGCTTTTAGTTTAGGGAAGTGGTTTTCAAACTAGGCACCTCGGGGTCATCTGCCATTATAGATATGAATTTAAATTAGGACATAACTTCATTGATGCTTTCATAATGCATTTACTAGACCCAATTTAGATCAACTTAATGGCCTTTTTAGACCCGGTTTCCCCTAGATTTGATCTCGATCTGATATTTGAGGAGATACTTGGTGTGAAAATGAAACAAAGCCCAGGCGTTACTTGCTCGAACTGAAAATCTAAAAGCAGCTACAGAAAGGGGATTAATGAACGCATCTATGACTGGATAAGTTGTGCTTCTGTGATGATCGTGACAGGCCTGACATCTACAGCCCGGTCCAGTCTCCGAGTCTCGAGTCCGTGGTGTTTCTAGGCCTTGGCGTCGCCCGGGCCTTTCTCGTCGCAGCCGTCGTCGGGGATCTCGCCCTCCTCTCCGCCCTGGTACATGTCGTGCGTCCACTTGGGGCTGTTCCCGGCGCCGCCTTTGCGATAGACGAACCTGCCCCTGCGGTTGGGGAAGGCGCCGCCGCGCCCCCGGCCGCGGTTATCCACCCACGTCTTCTCCCCGTCGCGGTCGTCGTGCTGAGGAGCGAGAGGTCAGAGGCGTCAGCGGGTTTTACAGACGGAAACGAGACGAGGCGTTTAAGGCGCGACGCTGCAGGTTAACCTCTTAAAGCAGTACTAAGTAACGCATGCCCTAGAGGCCATAAGCGCCACTGCAGGTGTCGTAGCATGTTGTGTTTTTTTACTCATTAATTGTCCGTGAGAGTAAATACTACGCTGACAGAAAAGACAAAGGGACAGAGGGATATTGTTCATCCAATTACACAATGGAGATCATTTTTTTTCACTCACACTTGGCTGTAAATACTGTTTAAGTGGCGCTAGCCCGCAGTTAGCTTTGCCCGTTAGCCTGTTAGCTTCTTCTTCATGATTCCATTAGTGTGTATTGGAGACTCCGACCCAGAGACACCAGGGGGAGATGAAAGACCCCCCAATCATCCCATTAACACTTGTATTACCCCCCAAGGGACTACGGAAAGGATTTAAGGCAAACAAGTTACTTAGTTCTGCTTTAAGCACATGGAGTTTACAGCCTCTAGGCCAGTGTAACGCCTCATTTGATAGCCAAGACTTACAAAACTTTTTGCCGCGCCCATTTTTAAAGCGGTTTTGTCGTGTTTTCATCTCTACTGTGACGCTTTTTTGTTGTTTTTATTATGCATTTTTTTGGGAACTTTTTAAAATTGTGTTATTGTTGCTTTTCCGGCACGTTTTTTAGTGTCACTTCTGAGTTTTTCATCATGTTTTTTCTAGTTTTTGGTGCTATTTTGGCTTTTAGATTTGAGTAAAGTGTAAAAATATGAGAAAATATGCTTTTTTCCCCCGATTTTTGTGTGTGTTTTTGTCCCTTTTTGTCACGTTTGTTGCAACTTTGACACTTTTAGATTCGGATGATGCCGAGCCAAAATAAAAAGTAAAAATGATCAAAATTACAGGTTTAAATGTTTTTTGATGTGATAAATTGGTTACAAAGATTTGCTCAGAGAGATTTAGAATAGATAATAAAAAGTTCAGTAAATCAAAATCCTTCAGGAAAAACCTTCAAAACTTTCCCGTCTAGGATGTCGTTTAAAAAGTGAAACGAAAACCTCATGAGAAAAAAGGCCCGAAAGTTTTGTAATTAACGTGTTTCAGCTCAAATTCCGTAAAGAAAACAATATTTGGATTATGTCGCTTTGCATTTTGAAGTTGAGCTTTTTGGGACTGGACACTTGGGAATATGGCAAACCTTCGGTATTTTTTGGACGACGTAAAAACATCGAGAGTGACGTTAAAACTAAGACGTAAACTAAGCTAAAGTCTGTAAATAGCATAAAAACTCTAACAGAGAGAAGGCACTGACCAGGTAGTACTTGCGGCTCTTGGGCGTGTACTCCGGGTCCCACTCCTCCTCCGGGGGGCGCTGCTGAGGGTTCACGTTGGCCGGGTTTCCGTTACTGTTGTTTCCCTGGTAGTTCCCTCGGTTCCAGCCGCGGCCCCTCACGCGCGGAAACTAAACACAACGTTAGGAGATTAAAATAACGAGTTTAAGGAGCGGCCGGGATCAGGCGGTGACACTTACGAAGCCTCTGCCGCGGCCGCGCTCCATGTGCTGGCCCTCGTAGTCCCGGTGCCCCCCGCGGTTGTCCCCCCCAGGGCCGTAGCCGTGCGGGGGGTAGCGCTGGTGGGAGTAGCCCTCGTCGGGGTGGTCCGCGGGGCCCTCGCCGTAGTCTTTGCCCCGGTACGGAGGAGGGTACGGGGAGGGAGAGGAGGAGGAGGAGGAAGAGGACGGGGAGCGGTCGCGCTTCTTCTTGGCTTTTCTGTGGGAAGAAAAGAAAGTTTTCAGAAGCTGCTCTGAACTAAAACATCCAAACTGCATCGGAAAAGTAAATGACATTTTAATGACGTTCATGAATACAATTAATACAATGTTAAATCTCCAACTCATTTATGCCGACATGGTTGTGTCAAGAGCTGAGTAATTAATTATTTTCATGTACAAGTCATTTAGGTTCAGTCGAAATTGTCTAAAAAGTACCGTCAGATTCTTATTTTTTGTTCCAAACATATTTGAATAGTTGGTATTTTGTTGCAGGTATTTGGTCATGATGTCACTACCTTTGGCGCAGTGGTTAGCAGGTTCAATCCCCGTGCATGTGGTGCATGTAGTGAAACTCTGTTTTCTTCCCAAACGTTCCCTCGACCAACAACTCAGGACCCCCTTCTGTAAAATGTAATTAGCGTATTTTCCAGAGGAAAAAAAAAAATACCGGTATCTTTTTAGGGGCATTTGAGCCCAGTCTTCCTCAGTTGTCTATGTAAGATAAAGTTTTAAATGTTCAGTGGTACAGGAGTAGCAGATACCGGTATACAAGCCTAGAGCGCCCTCTAGCGGCTGTCAGTGTGAAAAACAACAAACGTGTGAAGTTATATCAGGGGTCTTAAAAAGTATTTTAAGTGGATGTAAGAAAAACTTCCACATTAAGTGTTAAAAAGTCTCAAGTGATTTTCTAGGGTATTCATTTTTGTTTTTGCATTTGCTTTTTTTTTTTTAACTTTTATTTATTTTATTATAAACAAGTCAGTCAAAATAAGCAAAGTGTACGTTTGCCGGTTCCTGACTAGAAGCTGAAGAATTTAAACCTTTGTTCAAGCCGCTCAAATCTGTCGTGAGGCTCTAACATTTTTAAAGGTCTTAATGTTAAACAAGGTATTAAATTTGACTTTGGGATTCCTGCAGATACCCTGTATATATGTTGATATACAAATCGCACCAGAGTTGCAAACCAAGGCAAACTGAAAAAAGTGTGACTTAAACTATAGAAAAAAAAGGGTAGCATTTAAAATAATTTAAGGTGCAAAACATTTAAAATCTGGTTTAATGATGTTAGTTTGAAAACTTCACTAAAATATGCTGCTTTCAATCAAAAATACATCAAATTCAATGTCAGTAATGTAAAAAAAATTGTCTCGAAACATTGTAATATAAGCTCTAAATAGTCGATTTTGCATAATACCGTTTAATGATGCGCTTCATGTTTGTTCTCCACATGAAGCACAGACCAGTTCCTTTGACAGTGAATTTGAAAGACTTGAGGCTCTTTTAAAGTGTCGCTGGCGTTCACAGAAACAGTACCAGACTTGTACTTCCTCGCGCCCCCAGCCCCGCCCTCGTCCCGTGCGAACCGTACTTGGATTTTTTGTGGTGTTTCCCGGACTTCTCGGAGGACCTCTCGCGGCTGCCCCCAGGGCTGCGTGCTTTCCCCGACAGTCTCTTCCTCCGCTCGATGTCCAGGCGCAGGTCCATTACGTCGCCTTTGAACTTTTTACCTGAATCCTGCAGAAGAGACGCGTTTGAGTCACAGGCTCCGAGTCGAACACAGCGAGGGGTAAATTCACTCAATCAAGCCCAGGGTTAGACCTTTGAGAAAACATGAATCTGACCTTTAGGAATTTGCTACAGAACAAAAATCGCCAATGATGTAGCACAAAGTAGCTGATAATGGCTAAGACACATCCTAAGGCCATGCATTTGTCTTTTGTGGCTTGATTTCGGTCTTTTAGGGGAAATACTTACAGGGAAAAGCCATTGAAAAGCGTCCTTTGAGAGGCTTGGATTCATCATATTCCCTTCTATTATTCCTCTGGCTCGATTTTATTCATATCAATAAGCACATTTCTTTAGGCTGGCACTGGCACTTTATAAAACACTCTTTTGATTTTAGAAACTGAATCCTTTGAAAGAGAAGCACAGATCTGAGCATGTGGTTTGACAGGTGTGAGCTGTGCAGACACAGTAAAGCGGGGGGGTCACCTTGTATCCGCTCTCTTCTATCTCCTCAAACAGGTTCGAGTGCCGCTTAAAGGCACTGGGCGACACGTCAATTCTCCTGGAAATCAGTACAAACACAGATGGTCAGTGACAGGAAGGTAAAGGAGACATTTCAGACACAGACGTGGCTCATAAAGTCGTCTTCACTGAAGCTACGAGGGCGGGATTTAGGAGAGACTCTGCAGAATGCTCGAGAAAAGCTGAAAGATTAAACCTTATTCACAAATTAGTTGTACATTAATATTTTAAATCTATGCTTTTAACATTTCTATTAACTGAGGAACGGTGGAAAATGTAGATATTTAGAAACAAACTGGACACAACAAAAACTTCAGCAAAACTGACATGAAAGTTGCAAACCTGCAAATGGATGAGCTTTAGACCATATTTTATTGTACTTTTAATAAACTTCTGGTGTTAAAAGTTGAGCAATGTCACTATTCCAAAAGAGACTTGGATTCAATGCCTGTTGGAATCAAATTAAATGTTAATTACACTTGACACAATTCATTCAATAATTCTGAATGCAAACCTTGTAACTGGTAAATGTTTCTTGCCTTTTGTAACATATTAGAACTTCAGAGCTTCATGGCTCCATTTCCACAGGAGCGGAACAGGCCACTCCAGACCGGTTTCTTTGTTTTTTCCATGTGGCTTTAGGAGAAACCGATCTAGACCTTAATGGCCAGTAGGAGGCGCTGAGAGGCTGCAGGTTAATCTCTGCTCTTCTGAACTACATTTAAACTACTCATAAAGCAACGTAACCAATGTGCGATGCTTTATGAATGTTTCCAAACAGATGCCTCCTCTCACAGGACTGTTCATAAAGCTTTGTTTCGCTAAACATTTAGTTCAACATGAAGTTAAATTCTCCCAGAATAAGACACTGATCCCCAAAACAGGTCAGCACTTGGTTAAATATGACAGATTTGAGTTTACGTGTTTAGGCGCGTATCGGATACTGAAATGACTCCCGTTTGGCTAAATCTAAGTAAATATAGACATGCTGTATGTCTGTTTGGAGCCAAGAACCTGGAGAATTTAATCAGTTTCAACCTCCTCAAACGTATTTTAATCGCCGCACAAAGCAACAGCATGTTAAAGCTAACTAAGATAGACCTAATAAAATAAAAAGTGTTTGAGTTTAAAATGCTGTTGAAGAATAACTGATATAGCATATTTTTAATGATGTGAGCTGTTTAAATTAATGTAACCTAAAGCCTGTCATGTGGCCAAAAAAAAAAGATCCTTGTCAAACGTTTTCCATTAGTTTATTAATAGATATGATATAACTGATAATTGATCTGTCACATCATAAAGAAAAGATCAGACTTTATTGATCTTAAAATGGAGAAAAGAGGATCATTCACGGTTTCACTTTTAAGGAAGTCTCTTTGTATCGGTTAATATCGGATATCGGCAGATACTCAAACCCTTGGTATCGGAAGCAGAAAAGCTGGATCGGTGCATCTGTTTGCTCCAGTGCGTTCTCCCTCTATTGAAACATCGTAGCTGAGTCTCTTTCCTCCAACCCTCCCAGACCAGTAGAGCAGTTCAGTTTTGGCTGTGGAAACACCAACGTTCTGTCCCGTCTAAATGCGCCTCAACGAATTTGACTCGAGACTTCTATGAACTGGGGTCAGTTTAAAATGTTCCTGCTTGCAGTTTTGACCCACTTCCCTGCACCAGCGAGGGATAAATGTTCAGGCGTGTGGTTTTACCTGTGGATTTCTGGGCTTTTCCGCGGCTTCATCAGTTCCGCCTCCTCCGCTTTCTTTTGGTACAGCGCAAACCTCTCGCTCAGAGACATGTCCGCAGACGGGAAGTGCTGAGCTGAAGACGAGAATCACACACTTTATTTAATCACAGAGTCGAGCGGAGCCGCGGCGCGCCACACTGCCCCCTGTCGTACCTTTGATGTAGTGCACGATGGACACCAGGTGCTGCGCGAACAGCTCCGACGGGTTACGGCGAAACGTGGCCGACTGAATGTGCTGGAAAATGGAGCGGAACTCTGGGTTTTTCATCGCAGCGAGAGACGTGCTGGAAAACAGGAAATCATTAACAATTTAATAACAACTCATTTCTCACACATACAGAGTAAAGACGACATTTTCTCCAGTTCAAAAGGCGCCACATTTAAAACATGGATATAAAATTCATACCTGGAACTCACTTTAGTTTTGAGGAAAAGCATCATCCAGATTTGATGCATCTGAACTTTACACTAAAAGCACTGCAGTATTTGACATTAAACACAGGCATCATATTCATCACCTACTGCTCTGAAGTGTGGAGGAGGAAGTATATTGATCTTTTGGAGTAAAAGTAACTGATCATTTAAAACACTGAAGCTGCAGACTCCTGTGTTAATGTAATTGTATCCACACTGGAGCGAAAAGTGTGAGTGTTGAAAAGCAACTGAGCTGCAGATAAACTTCTAAAACTGCTACAAATCTGCGAGAAGCAAAGACGTATTTTTTATCACGCTTTCTCCCTCTCTATTCAACTGCATTCTGCAAATCACAAACTGAAAAACGCTGCTTGTTTTATGAAAATCCGCCTCATAGTTAATGCAATGAGACTCACGTACGACCATGAGCCGACACACACTGCGATGAATTTATTTCCCTGACAGAACCTGCAGGTCGTGAAACACACGTGGTTTGTTTCCAGCGGCTGCAGAGCAAACAAACATGATTCTTCTGCAGAGACTTATCGACAGCAGCTAAAGCCAGCGAGGCTCCATCATTCTGATTGGAGAACATGTCTTTCTCTCAAACAGTGGAGGCACAAGGCAGAACAAGTGTCTGCTACCCTGGTGTATGAGAGAGAGTGAATGGGTGACCGGTTCCTTACTGTAAAGCGCTTTGGGCCTGATAAAGGTAGAAAAGCGCTTTATAAGTGGAGTCCATTCACCATGAAAAACAAAGCAAAACCTCAGCGCCTGGAGGTTCAGTAATGGCAGAGGCTAAAACCTTCATTTCGATTGGATATGGGTTGATGGTGCGGCTCTAATGTGAAGTACAGATGACTGAAGCGTGTGCTTTACCTGGGCATGTCGTCCAGCCCCATGGCGCTGACCTTCTGTTCGAACTCCTCTCTGCTCGCGGCGAGTCTCAGGGGGGACTCCGCCCTCGGAGGGAAGGCTCCAGGAAAGAGGGGTCGCTCTTTCTCTCTCACCGGAGGCGGTGGCGACGGGCTCCTCTTCACCTTCTCCTTTTTCTTCTTCTTCTCCTCCTTCTTGTGCTTCCTGCGGTACGGCTCCTCCTCGGGCACCGCCTCGGGCTCCTCCTCGCGGCGGGCCTTCTCTTTGGCGTAGGCCGCGGAGTAGCTCGGCTCGTCGCCCCACTTCCCGAACAGGTCCCGGGCCGAGACGGAGGACTTCACCTCCCCCTCTTCGTCCAGATCTGGGTCTTTCAGAACGTGAGATTTGAGAAACTCCTCTTCCCCGGCGTCAAAGAAGGGCACCTCTTTGTCATCTTTCAGATCACTGTAGTCGCCCCCGGCCTCCTCATCCTTTTTACCCTTATTTTCGGCCAAAAATCTGCAACAAGAGGAAACAAACGTGGAGTCAATATCCGACAGCTCACGGCTAAATGAAGCTAAATATCAGAATTACAGAAATGTATTCAGTATTTTGCCAAGAAACATCATTGTAGCGCTTTATTGTGAGCCTCTAATCTGTTTAAACCCATCTCTACATTTGTCATGAAACCAGACAACTCCAAACTCATGACTGAATCCCCTTCAATAACTGAGTCTAAGACATTAGCGAGTCAAGCGTCAGAAGGAATAGCAATGCACAATAGTCTCATCTGGCTCCTGTGGCCATGCTGTGACATAACCTGCATCCCCGAGCCTTCGCCTCCATGTGACTTACCTTCATTGCAAACAGACACAATGAACATTAAAAACATCACTGTGCAGAGGTCATACTCACGTCAGACTCAGCGTCTAAGAAAATGGGATTTCAAACAATCTCCTCTCAGAAAAGGACATTTCAAATCACTTAAAATCATGGCTCTACAATCCTTGCTTTGTTTTTCCATTTTAATTTGTATTCTTCCAAGGGTCTGTGACATTAGGCTAAAAATTAAATGTACAAGGTGTTAAGACAGAAAGGCATTGGATTCATCTTGTACAGTGGGGCGGGGGGACGGAGGGAGGGCACGTACTTTTTGAAGGCGGCCGTTATTCCAGTTTTGTCTGCGGCCGAAGGGTCTTCCTTTGAGAAGAAGCCAAAGCCTCCGAATGCGGCGGTCTGACCCGACGCTGGGGGCGAGGGTTTGGGGGGAGACACGGCGCCTATGGTCCTCCACATGGGACCGCCCGACCCCGGACCCTTGTTGTCTGCGCCTGAGGCCTCCTTTTTAACGCCAGCCTGGGGAAACAGTTACGAGGGTTACACACATTCACTCACAGTCAGTAACTCAGTGGTTTCATGTAGAGATGCACGAATATCTGCCTTTGTGACGTCATCACTGGTAATTACCATATTTCCCAGACTATAAGTCGCACCCGCCGTGGCAACTACCTGGGCCTGGAGGCGTAACTGCACCGTTGACAAGCCTCTCCCGGCAGCACGTTGTTCAAGCTCTCATTTGAGAACTCGTTCCTCTAGGTTTTGTTTTTTTCATCGCAGTAAGAGTAACCTCCCTCACACCAAATGTTCTTTCTGCTGCTCGATTAACATTTTTTAAATGTTCAGTGGTACAGGAGTAGCAGATACTGGTAAATATGCCTAGAGCGCCCTCTAGCGGCTGTCAGTATAACACTAACAAACATGTGAAATTATTTATTTTGATATACAAGTAGCACCTGACTGAAAAAAACGGTAGGCCCAATAATCATCAGCTCAAATGGCATTGAATCTGCAGCTCCAGCTCAGTCTCTCAGCGACTCCTACTGCAGATTCATGACGGCAAAGTTACAACAGCAGATATACGCTCTCCACGAGCCACTTCTGCTTTAGCTGAAAAATACGAAAAGTATTCCAGTGAAATGTGCAGGCGCTTTCCGTGAAGGAACAGGGGTGGGAGTCAATAAGCTTGTCTTCTTCCCACTCCTTTTCGAGCTAGAATGTATATTATTTTTCTTTTTTCTTTTATTGTGTATATATATTTTTCTGTTTTTTCTTGGATTTTGTGCCTTAGCTCGAAATAAAAACTCAAAAAGAAAAAAAAAAGAGCTTTTTAACATCTTCACTGCAACATAATGTGAAAGAGACGAGGAAATGGAAGGACCCGTTCAAGTAAGTTTAAGGACATTTTCACACAGGCTCTAGTCGAGACCCGAGAGCCGCACTTTTGGGTCAGGGTGAACCCCGTCGCAGCAGTTTGGGCCGGTCCGGACTGAACTTTGAAGTAAATACAGTTGAAACTAGGCTCAACATGTGGAAACGCCCTAACACTCCAACAGAGCTGCTCCTAAACCGATGATTCTTGTATTTGAGAAGTGACGGTGCATCTCTACTTAAGCCGGACGTGCTCACCTGTGCTCTCTCGGGGCTGGCTGGTTTAGGGCTGGCCTCGTAGTCGATCCATTTCCCTCCGGACGCTTTCTCGATGGCGCTGCCGTCTGCTCCGGGTTTCGTGGCCGGACTCTCCACCATCTTCTTATGATCCTTCACTGCTTTTCCTTTGCCGCTGCGGTGATGAGACGACGACCTAGACCTGAGGGCGAGACGAAGGGAGGTCAGTGAAAGCTACGTGACTGACTGAAGGTCTGCACCTACAGCCTCTCAACACCACCTACTGGAGTCTCCTCAGGGACACGACGCATCTCAACCGGGCGGTGTTAGGACTTGCTTTGTACGACCTTTTACAACGTACACTTGTCACCTCCTAAAGGCCCTACACCTGATCTGACCATGGAACAGCCCAAACATGTTGAAATGGTATTTGTGGTCCAAACTAGGGCGCTCAAAAATATTATTGCGTCAATACTAAATCGATACCAATAGTAGTATTGAAGTTAAATATTCATTTGAGCAGGTATCGGTACTTCATCATTTCCTCCTCCATCAGCCGATGTGCAGGATCCCAAAACTTTTCCTCAAGCTAAGACTATATTACACACGAAGACAAAACGCTTAGAATTTCAGAAACTTTTAAACACAGAGCTCAGTAAATGTCTGTGTCCACATGAAGCCAGTCACGTCTGTAAAACCGCTGTGATTCATCTGCCAGGCCTGTGTGCGGTGCTGTGACGCTACCACAGATAAAAGATGCTGATAGTGCACAGTAAACTTCTGTGGAATGTAAACAGTGTCCCGTCAGTGATCGAACCTTTACGGTCAGTCCAAACACAGACTGGATGGAGGCGAACTCTGCCGTGTTTTTCTACCTGTGACTCGCAGTGGAGCGTAGAGTAAAACTCATGATAAGGCCAGCAGATCATGGATAACACAGCTGGCACTGTGATGTCATCGTTTTAGTAAAAGTTGCGGAGACGCCGTAACAATGTAGCCACGTAAACGGCGTTTAGAGATCTTTCCGCTCTGGAACCTGATGTGGAAAATGTTCATTTACAAACCCCTAGATTGATCAAATATCCTTGCGTTTAGTCCTGAGCTTGACTTCGTGTGGACTGGGCCTAAATCACTCTCTGAATGTCACAAAACCCTGGATCAAGTTCTAAAACTAAATGCATTGGTTTGTACTGGACTCATGAATATATTTGGAAGCATTTTAAAGGTACATTTTGAACATTGTTTGGTGCTTTTTGAGTTAAAGGGATACTTCGGGATTTTTGACATAGGGCCTCATTTCCTAGTTATCCAGAGTGTTGTTGATGTCTGGTCTAGTTAATTTTAACCATTTTGCATTTAAAATAACTTATATTTGAGCAGCATCAGCTTCGTGGCTGTAAGCTAACGCAGCGGCGGAGTGATCTGCGAGAAAATAGTCCCTCAAAATGCGGTAATTCATGTGATACAAGGTCAGTTATATTTCAAACATGATTCTATTAACACAGACATTTATATGGTTAGTCTGGTGTTATAAGTGATTTACCTCAGGTGCACTGTGGAGTGGGTCACACTGTTTTTAATGCAGGCTAACTGATACCATAGAAATGCTTTAGCCTTGCCCTAGCCTAGCGCAACTAGACTCTTCAAATATAAGAACTGCATGAATTTAACAAAAAAATATCTCCGGACATCAACAACACTCTGGATAACTAGGAAATGAGGCCCAGGGTCAAACATCCTGAAGTATCCCTTTAATGCAGATATGCTCCTAAATGTGACAGCAGTGACTGTTTACGACCGATATGGATGTTTGGGTCCGGTACTCAAATGAAGGGGATTGGCCGATATATAGTCTCCGTGTCTTATGGCTCTGAAATTAAATCGCAAAAGTCCGCAACATAAAACATATAAAATAGGTACAAACTTGACCGATATTCACTGCGATGTTTCTCTGGCTCATTTTAAAGTTCTGACTGAGCTCTTTCCAGGGCAAAAAAAAGGGGAAGTTTTATATCACTTTTGGTTGAAGATATCGGCCGGTATTGAAATTACCCAATATCGGCGGCCTACTTTTAACATGGTGGTCAGGTAAATAGTTTATATTGTAGGTTTAAGGTTGTAGGATCTAAGACTAATACTGGGAAATTAAAGTCAGGTATCAGGCCTCTAAATGTCTTCTTCATATTAGGTTAGGCTCGTCTGGCAGCCCCTACCTGGAGGAGTAGCTGGACCTGCGGGACTTCCTGGAGCCTCTGGATGAGGACCTGTCCGAGTACCTGGAGCGGCTGCGGCTCGGGGAGCGTTTCCGGGAGCGGGACCTGGACCTCCCTCGCCGCGGGCTGTGGTCTTTGTCGTGCCAGCCGCCCTGCCAGCCGCCCTTGTAGCCATAGCCTCCTCCGCGGTTCTGGTGGTAGCCCCCGCGGTGGTGGTAGCCCCGGTTGCGGCCGCGGTAGTGGAAGGGCCTGCGGTAGCCGCGGTTGTAGCCGCGGTTGTAGCCGCCGCGGTTGTTCTGGTAGTCCCTGGACGGGTAGTTCCTGTAGGATGGAGAGTAGGAGCGGGACCGCGACCTGGAGCTGTGTGAGAGACAAGACAAAGGTTTCCTTTATTATTCCAGAACTAAGGCCGTTAGCTTTGGGCCTTAGGTGGGCTGCAATGATGAGTTAATGGTCACAGAAGCTGCACATGGTGATAGTGTTTGTTTTATGCTGCAAATATCTGGAGCCGTGTTCCTCTGACTACGCTCAAATCCAGGTAATTTATCTGCACTTGTTTATGGCTTATTTTTAGTCTCCAAGTGCACATTTAAAGGCCCAATACTTGATTGTTTTTATTACAAGGAGTGATCAATTAAAATGATTGTGTCCAAACTCATTCCTAACTTTCCCAACATATTTGTGCACTGAGTGTAATTAGGCTATAGGTCACGTTTTTCAAGCAATGAGTGCAGCCCTTAGATTTGGTTAAAGTCGAACTGGAGAAAATGTGCTGGACTCAGGTGGGAGTTAAGAGGTTAAACTGTGCATATTCCCTGGAAGCTCCTACTCTGCATCTCGCCAGCAGACGGCAGCAGCGTCACTCGAGTGCTCCCGACATTTCCTGCTGACCTATTTTTTGCTGCACTTGCCTTCTACTTCCTGGTTGTGACTCAAAACAATAGTATCCCTCGCACTTTGACCGAGCGTGTCCTAAAACCACACGATAAAGCACGGCTGGAGCAAAATGCATTCATAGGTCACTCATTACATTCCAAGGCAAACATCGAGCTGCTGCTGCTGCTGAATTTACAACTCGTTTTTTTGGCTAAACGTGGTTGATAATTGTTAAACCGAGCAGTGAGTTCTATACACAGGATTAGAAAGTCGGAGCTTACCCCTTGGTTTTCATTGATGTAGAAAAAAAGTAGTCCTACAAAGTGCGGCAGTAAACGTGAAATATCCTCATGGTTAAAAGCAAGACAGCGTTGGCTGAATGAACAGAACTGAAGTGCCTCCTACGCACTAACTGAAAGGAGGGAGGGACTTGGGCTCAGATCCATCTCCAATGTCTTTAACTCGGAGCACACGGAGCAGACAAACACCCACGGGGAGTTCACGCTTCGTTACAAAGGGGAAAGCAAAGATCATCAGGGCAGATGGGGCACTGGGATTTGGAGACTTTTCCCATACTGTCAACTTTTACTTTTATTTCAGTCGATCAGTTAATGGTTGCAAATCTGAAATACTTATATTATTTAGGCCATAGCTTGCACTCAGATGAGCTAAAAATCTCTATGACAAAGTAATTTTCCAAAAAACATTCAGCTCATTTACACTTCTTGGCTGCCAGATCATTTTTCCCCCCATCTAAATGTCACTTTTAACCTATTTCACATCCTAAGAATTGCTTTTCGAGTGGTCTTCCAATTAGGGCCTGACCGATACTGATGAGAGTTGGCCAATAGCTGATAAAGTAATTTAACTTTGTGTGATTTTTTTATTTCACAAATAGCCTATTGTTAAAACATGTATCATTATAGTAAAGGTTTCAATCATAGAAATATATATCTAATAGAGGTCGACTGATGTGGGTTTTTCTGAGGCCGATGCTGATCTGCATGGCTGATATTTTAGAGTCCCCTCTATATATTTTTTATACAGAGGGGAATCAGTCTGGAACCCGCGCCCCCGTTGGCATCAGAAAAATCTAAAAACGAGCCCGTGCAATCAGATTCGTTTATTTGCGTCACGTGTTCACGAGACGCGGAAGTCCCTCAAACGGCGCACGAGAGAAATCGGCGGTAAATGACCAAAACACAGTCTGTGAGTTTCGTGATTCATAATCCTGTGCGATTAACGCAAAACCGCAGATACCACATCAACGGCGGACGCCTGCCCTTCACTGATTGGTTAACTCCACTTCCCGTTTGCTTGCGTATCTACCGCTGTGGGAAATAGAACTGACACTGTGGTGAGTCTGGTTCCCTGGCTAGATATTTTAGGCAATTTTTAAATGCCTGGTCTGTAATCCTGTGTGTGAAGCTTCTTAACGTAACAGGGGGCGCTGTATATGTTTTGTCAGTACTTCAGACACAGCTTGTTTGAAAGACAAAAATCAGTAACTTCCAAAAAAATAAAAATAAACAGTATCTCTTTATGGTTCTCAAATTATACGCAAAAGTCTACAACTAAATATATGACTTTTAAAGCCGTGACTGAGCTCTTTCCCGTGTGAAAAGGGGACGTCTCTTCCACTTTCGGTTACGGATATATCGGCCTTTCATTGGAAATACCCAAATATCAGCCATTGATCGGGCCCTACCAAGTCCGTCTTGACAACGATCTCTCGGGGTGAACCCAAGACTGAAACGGAAAATGTGCACAAACATAGATCTATAAAAACTTACAAAGCATAAAGACAATAGTTTTATTTACAAAGGGCGGTGCATTGATAAGGAAAAGTCAATACAGAATAGGATGCGTTTGTAATAACATCCTAAAAGGCCTGAGAGTTAAATACATATAGCAGAATCCAATGGTGCTTGTGACAACTGCATAGCTGCTGTAGATCCTGAGATATTGTGGAGGAAAGTCTCCTCATACAAAACGGACCTTCATCTCAATATTTAACTTAGGGTGTATTCAGACCTGCACTGTTTGGTCCACTTTAAACGGACCAGGGTTCGTTTCAAACACTGGTTCGGACTTTTTATGCAGGTGTGTAAACAACAAACGAATCCTGGTGCGGATCAAAGAACCGGACCGAGACCCACTTTTTCAGGTGGTCTCGGTCTCGCTTCCAAACGGACTCTGGTGCAGTTCGCTTCAGGTGTGAATATAAACCACTGTTGATCCGAAACAACTCCAGGATACATGTGCCTTTTTGGGCTTAACAAGCCACCGTAGCAAGGCACCGTGGGGAAAAAGTAGCCCTGCGTGAGACCAACAGTTTGTTCTGTGGACATAATAGAAACAGCTCAGCAGACGACCCTTCATCCGCACAAAACACCTCTTCCTCCAGCTACTCCGGTGAAGCTGAGGTTAATGGTAAGTGGTTTAGTCTCTTACGTTTCTTTTATTATCATCGCAAACGTCAAATATTCATTTTTATTTCATTTGTTGTGGTCATTGCTGTCCAATGGGAGCATCGATCGTCACACACGTGTATGTGTTTACAAAATATAGTTCACTTGCAAAAAGTACAGTCTGAATGCGAACTGCACCAAACGAAAAAAAAAAGTCCACTTTTGATCGGGAACAAACAAGCGGAGCAAAGGACTTTTCTGGTCTGAATACACCCTTAAATATTGAGATGAAGGTCCGTTTTGTATGGTAGAACGTGCTGCAAAAGCTTCCAAATGCAGATGTTTATTGCTCAACATCTCTAATTACGAGGACTTTCCACATGAAACAAAAACTGGCACGAAGTTTGACATCTTCCTGTCATGATTAAAAAGAAACTCTCATGGTTAAACGAATGAATCACCTGTAGCGGCGTTTCCGGGAGCGCGATCGAGAGCGGCTCCGAGAGTGAGACCTGGAGTAAGACCTGGACCGGGATCTGGACTTGGACCGGGACTTCATGGGAGACTCGGGTTTAGACATCTCTGCAACGTCACTCCTGAAAAAGGACACAAAAGGAAATATTCCAACATTTCTCAAGGACACTTTTAATTCACGGCCATTGTGCAGTGAGTCATTTACGCTTTGGCATAATTTGGTGCAATTCCAGAATATCTAAGATCTTTTTCAGACCCAATTCCAAGAACAAACAGCTTCAGACAAAGGAATTCATCCGCTAAATACTTAATTTTCCATTGCTATGAAACTGCAAAAATATGTTTCCTTTATAAAAGGAAACTACACAAGAATACGGTTGGTTGATAGACAATTATTTTATTTAACCAGGAAAGTCCCATTGAGATTAAAAACCTCTTTCAAGTCCTGGCCAAGAGGCAGCAAAAGATAGTTACAATTTAAAATGACACATTATGAAAAACAGTTACAATTTAAAGACGTCGTCTCAAGTGTCCCAATCTGGACTTAAAAGCGTTTAGTGGAATAAGTTCAGTTATTTTCCAGTCTTTCTGCAACATGTTTCATGTAGACGGAGCAGAGTGAACTCTGTGTAGCAAACGGAGCAGCGAGCAACAAATGATCATTTGAACCAAACCGTAAGAGTTAATACTCCTCCGAGTGCTTAAGTTACACATACAGGAGACAGTAGTCCAAGCATAGCCTTACAAATAAAAGTTTACCAGTGACCCAGCCTCCTGGAGGACAAAGGCGGCTGTCCAGCTGGAGATTACAGTTCACGATGTTGGGTTAAGTTGGTCATGAACCTCAGAGAAGCATGAAGACATTGAGCAGACGCATCATGTAAAACAGGCGTTGTCGCTCAAAAAGATAATTGTCCTGACCAGACTACAAAAGAGCAGAGAAATACTTTCCACATTTTAACCCAAATTCCCCATAACTCCCCCCCATGTTTTACGATTTCCACTCCATTTCTTGACATTTAGAGAAACTCAATATTGCACATTTGCATATTTTCCAACCATCTATTGTGAATGTAGACGATACATTGCCCACCTCTACACTAGACTAACCTAAACGCTAGAAGCACTTCCGTGGCTTGTAGCTTATAGAGATCAGCGACAGAGCGTCGTTCACATTTCTGTAAACGGTCCTTTTATCCAGTACTGTTGCAGGGAGCTGTTGTGGCTGCGTCTGACCATGGTGTGGACAGCTCTAGAGAGTGTCACCTGTCATCAGCACCTCACACTCACAGCAGCTGTGGAGACCAGACCGTACACAAGAGCCACTGACCTTCACAAGGACCAAAGCATCAGACAGCCAGGGTTAAATTACATCAAAATAAAGGAACGTTCTGTAGGGCAAAGAAGCTGTTGACATCCAGACGGCCCTGGTCTCTAGGAGCCGTGTTCTTCATGGTAACCGTTACATGAGGGATTATTTGTTTTTCTCCCAATTCCTGCTTCATTAGAAATGCGAGTCCAGACATGTATCTCTGGGCTTCTACTCGGCATTATGAAGTCATGCTGCAAACCACAAAGCCCCGTGCAGCTGCCCCAACAAAAGCTGGTCCTAAATAAATGCCTGGAGCTCCGTCCTGTTTACAAACAAGTGCACTACATTTTATATTTTGGATGCATATTCTGCGCCATGTCTTTAATCGGTTAATTGGTAACTTTATCAATCGATTATTGATTACCTGGTCTCATTGTACATGACTTTTCACTGGTCATGTGACATTCAAGACTGAGCGGCTCTTTAAGGTGAACGGTTCGAACCGGATCTCAATTGTGTAAAGCCCGGGATCTTTTTCAGTCAATTTGACCCAGAACTCCCCGAACGAAGACAAGAATCAGCCCAACAAAGGAGCAGGCGATACGAGTGATCAGAGATAGGGCAGGGCGATATGGCCTAAAATCTATATCACGATATAAAAAAGAAATATCACGATAACGATGTATTTGACGATATTATTGACAATGGACAAATTACTTCAAAATCCCAGCCTTACGCCTATTGGGAAGATTAATTCAGTGATATTTCATTCTTTTTTTTTTTAACGGCATACTACTTTCCTCGCGAATATAATCTACTCAAGCGGTTTACATCCTTCATTTCATTTAACTTCATAAGCACCTGTCCCCATGTTCTAGAGTCAGTGTTTATGCTGCTGATGGAGCTGAGCGTAACATGAATTATATCGTATCCACGACGATATAAAAAATTACAACGATATCAAAAAATTATATCGCGATAACGATATGCGATACAATATGGCCCACCCCTAATCAGAGATGTTCCTTTTTATTTGAAATGTAATAATTCTACACAATTCTAACCTAACTACTAACATTTTATTGTGCGACAGAGCTGACATGAAGGTTTTAAGCTTAAATGAAGGTGTGGGGCACAATTTAAACTTCTGTTAGTCGAAGGTTTTGCAGCACTGACCTCTGATCTATGGGCCTTTACCTCATGTAAGCTTTAATATCCGGCTCCTCATGAAAGGTTTGGACACCCCTGCACTAAAGTTAAAGCTTAATCCACTAAGAAAAATGTCACAGCCAGTTGCAGCCTGTTTTTATTAGTTGTGGTGCACGGTTTTATTCACAACCACGTTTTTGCGTAAATATCGGTTCCATTGTAATTTGAGATTTAAATTTTTAAAAGTGCCTTTTTTCAATCACGTCTTAGATATTGCAAGTTATCTGGCTGCTGTCATTAAAATGTTATATTAGAGCTGGTCTTTTTGAACTGCCAGTAGAGCCGTAAATCCCATCAATACTTTTCACATTAAAATACATTTTTTTCTCATTAATTAAGGCCAGGATAATGATCTATTTTCGATATTGATACTTGGGGTTGGACTATGTGTCATTGCCCGATACCATTTGATGCCATGAGACTCTCCCTAAAAGCTGTAGAAAATGTCCTTGTGAGGACATTCAAAGACGGGTGTTTTCCAAACGACACAACAAAGGCTGCTCTAATTAACTTTCACGCTCATCTAAACCTGGGCAGATGGACATATAGACTTTGCAAAACAAAAGACTGTGGCCTGACGTAAGGCCTGTGCTATTACAGAAACCTGAGAGGGCCCAGAGCGGACCCCTGGGGAGCACCTTTGTCTCAGTCACTCCACTGTTTGAAAAGAAGACGATTCAAACGAGCGAGCGGGACACTTTGTTATGCGTTTACGGCCAAAACGAGATCCAGGTCGAGTATGAACAAGTTCTAATAAAAACCCTGATAAAAAGATGGTTTAAACATGTCCATTTCCCAGTGAGAGCGTTTTGTTATTAGCATCAGTCAGAAAGCGCAGTTGCAGTAACTAAAACAGTGGATTTACTGGTTGGTTGACTGTTTAACTGCAGAGCCTGGAAACAGGTTGTAAATTATGACGTCTTTCTGACTTGATGCCACTTCTTAGTTTGAGGCTGAAGATGAAAATGCAAGCAACCACAGGATGTATTGTATTCTCCCTCTGACACGTTGAAATACATAACAGTCTTTGTCTGCTTTATAAATCACTATTTTAACTTTGACACATTGGACACAATTTTTACTAAAATATAGTTAACACATATTTTGACAAAGGTTTTACCCAGCTTTCTTTAGTTTGACCATTTTTGTGATGCCTATAGACCCTTTAATTGTTTGTAAACATTCCGGGCTTAGCTGGAGGCGGGAAGCTCGATTCCTATCTATTTCCATTGTAGCTGTTGTCATAGTAACGATAAACAAATGTCTAACAGTTTTTAGTTGTAGTTTTACACTTAAAATCGCCAGTTTTGGTTTCATCTTATTTCTCTTGATCACTTCCTGCCTCCAGCTGATGTCACTGATGATGTCAGCAGTTAAAGGGTCTATAGTTTGTATAGTAAGTAATGATGTCATCGCTCCACTTCGGGGTCCAACGGAGCTTTAGCCCTGTTCACTATAATGGGATTTAGCTGATTTTAACCTGCTGTAGAGCCGACTACAGGCTCTTTTTAAACATCTGATCGCAAAGAAATATTACATTTACTCTGGAGTTTCATTAGTGATGCTTTCCCGGCATTAATTATCAAACCATTTTCCCCCCATACACAATTAAGGCGTATTTTAAATATAAAAATATCTTCATTTTGCCTAGAGAAAGAAATTATTCTAATTAGGAGTAAAACAATTGTTGGCCTTTTATCTGTTATTTCAACAGGAGACTGAGATAAAGTCGCTCAACAGTTTGGACCCAGAAGTAGTTTATTATTGTGTGTGACATCACACTTAAAACATATGGGAAATGAGTCAAACTGCTATGGAACATTAGCTCCATCTATGTCACTTCCTGTCAGTAACTTAAAAATTCAAATAAAAATGACTTATTAAATTTGCTGCTTCAGCAACGGACATGATCTAATTAAGTCATATTATCAAAAGCATTCAAACCTGTCATATGCACTTTAAAAGTCTGAGACAGTTAATCTTTTCATATTAAAAAGAACAAATAGCACAAAAAGTATCACAAGATACAAACAAAACTTCAAACTGACCCACTGTAGAAAGTAACCTTTACTTGTTTCAACCAAAGGGTCAAACTTAAATGCTCTGTTGACCTACTTTGCAAATACTCAAAGTGGATCGGTCCCATCACACCAGAAGATCAGGAGGACATTTACATACATTGTTACAGATTCAATCCCTGTAATGGTAAAATGGCAAATCCGGTTTCACTACAGAGTAAAACCATAGAGTCAAAGTACAGACGAGCTGCACCACGACGACGCCAACTAGAAATACAGCGTTCATTTCCTTTTATTTCATTCAAAAGTGACATCAGCGATGCCAGTAACGAGTTACTGACTTACTCAGTAATGAGTTACTCTATTCTGACAATTTTTTTTAGTAATGAGAAATCTAACGCATTACTTTTTCCAGACCAGTATGCCTTATGTTCCCTTGTTTGTGATTTGTCATTTTGTATTACGTTCCTTGCTCTGATTGTTAATGTAAATGTTATTGTTTTTAATTTTGGGGTGGGCGCTTATAAGCCATTTGCTTCGGCCCACTCCCTTTGAGCAGACTTACTGCTCAAATAAGCAAAGTTACTTTTCCAAGTCACAATGAGTTACTATCATGTCATGTTCCCTAGGAAAATATATACTGTTAAGTCACATTTTCAGCATGAGGACACCTCACGACAAACAGACAACGATAGGAGAAAGACGGGAAGCCAATACAATATGAATGAAACAGAGCAGAGGAGAAGATCCAGTCTTGTCATTTCTGCCCCTTTTAATAATTTAGTTAACAAGTTCACCTGGTTATATGTGTAGTGAAGCTGGTTAATATTGTCATTGCTAAGATAATGTGAAGAACACTATAATGCCAGCATGTCAGGATTAAACATACCTGACCTGATAATATGCCCTTTATCATCAAGCTGAAGAAGCTTACACCCCTAATCACTACCATTTTATGACCTGTAGTAGCACCTTAATACCAGGTGCTGCATAAGTCCGTCACGCGCACCAACCCTGACCTATTTTGTGCTACTGGGAGAATAATGGGACAATCACCAAAACATGTACACTTGCACAGAGGGAGAATTATGCATTTTAAGTGTATACTTAAGAGCTTAAACCTCCTCATGAAGAAAGAACAGACGACACAAAATGTGCTAAAATGGCGTAACACAAGACGTTTTGCAGGTTTAATCGCCATTGCAAAATCCCACAGCCTTTTATCGACACCCGGAGTACATCCAAGAAGCAAATGGCGAAATAATTCATTTTTTTTCTTTCGCCCAACTTGGTGCGCAGGACAAACGATGCAACATTTCTGCGATTCGCGTTAACACAACCGGCAATCTTCGTATACTTATACAACTCAAATCGATTATAGAGCATTTACCTTTAACAGAATCGATGTATGAATGAGTAGAAGCTCGACATGTTTGTAAGGCCTCGATTCTGGAACAAGCTCTTATTCAATGACCCCACGAGTCCTACAAATTAGCTACAGCCAGGAAAGCACGAGGCTAACCACGACGCTAAGCACGTTATCTTCCGGGAAATACACGCTAAAAACATCCATCAAACGATCCAAAGGCTAAGATTATGAATGCAATGTTCGGTTACCTTATCACGTTTCCTCCGAGGTCGGTCGTAGTTTAGTTTTGGAGAGAGAACAAGGGGGAAAATGAGCGGAGGCCGATGCTAATGCGCCCGTTCTAGTCCCTCCTTCCTGCTGCGATTAGCAACTCGTGCTAACACAGGCTAACCGCTAGCCCCAAACCTGGAAGAAAGCACAAGACAAACGGCGTATTCACACTGCCACAAGCGAGCACAACGGCGTTACATGTAATCCACGGAATGTGCAATGAATCAAAGACGTTACCAATGCTTCAAAAAGTACGATTTTTAAAGCGAGTTTATGTCGAAAATAGCCGCAGCTAAAGCCTCGCGCCACCGTTAGCTCTGTTGCTACGATGCACCAGCGCAATAGTGAAGTGTCGCGCGAGACCTCGCACGAGGCTTCGGATTTCAGTTTGTTTATCCTCTTACCCCCGCGTTAACCGAGTGCTACGGCAACGTATTGCATTCATTTGAAAAAAATAAGTTTCTGTTTTCACGAGAATAGTTTCTGTTTTTATGTGCAAAATGAATCCGTTTTTTTTAGAACAGTAATTTCTGTTATAACGACTAAAATAAATCCTGTTTTTACGAGAATAATTCTGTTTTTACGAGCAAAATTACTAAACCCAGGAGGTGACACGATTGAGGAGCATTATGCCGGGTGTGTGGTGAAGTTAGATGTACATTCAGATAGCCTGTTCAACATCACGTTGACTGAATCCGAGACACTACTCACGGCTTTAGTTGGTCAAAAACTAGCCTAGCCTTCCAACAAGCACAGCACAGTGTGAGCCGGTAGGGAGAGATGCTTGAGACGGCTTGCGCTTAGTACTTGCTGGCGGTGCTGTGGCTTTCCGCTCTATTAAGGGACCGTCAACAAGTGACTATACTAAACTCGATGGAAAACAATGTGTAATTTTTCTTCAATAGCTTTATGGGCATTTTACCCGGTGGCCCCATATTGGTACTCCTTCTCGGCAATGGGGCTAGGGACTTGTCATTCTGCTTACAAGATTTTACAGTATTTTTTCCTGAGTACCTTGTAGGGCATTTGACCTACTGCACTTTAGAATATTGAGACGCCTTAAGGGCCACTTGGCAAAGAGCTAGTACTAATTGTAAAGGGATTTGAGGTTACTGGGTAAAATACCCATAAAGCAAAAAACAAAACAAAAAAAGACATTGTTTTTCCATCGAGTTTAGTATAGTCATTTGTTGACGGTCCCTTAATAGAGTGGAAAGCAAGCACCGCTAGCATGGACTAAGCACAAGCCGTCTGTCAAGCATTTGTCCCCGCCGACGCTAGAGCATTACCCAGTGCTCAATGACGGACTGGCCATTGGGCAATGTGGGCAAATGCCACTGCGGCCGCTTGGTCTCATCACTTGTTGTGGCCGCATCACAAACAAATAAATAGGCTAAATAAAGCGAGGAAGCGGCCGCCTATTGGCGCAATGGCTGCTCGCTCGCCGCTCATCACAACTTGTGGCGCACAACCATATAAAAAGGCTAAATAAATAAATAAAGCGGAGATGCGGCCGCCTTTTGAAGACAAATGTGGCCTCTCTGCTAAAATTGCCAGGGCCTCTTTTTGGTGCCAGTCCGCCACTGCCTGTGCTGTTCTTGTTCAAGGGGTAGTTTTTGATCAACTAAAGCCGTGAGCAGTGTTGGGGTTCAGATATCTGAATAGGCTATTCTGAATGTCCATCTAACTTCACACAGACGCACACCCGACATAATGACCCTCTCTCATGTCACCTCCTGGGCTTAGTAATTTTGGTCATAAAAACAGAAACTTTAGTCGGAAAAACAGGATTTATTTTGCTCGTAAAAACAGAACTTTTCTCGTAAAAACAGGATTCATTTTAGTCGTTAAAACAGAAATTGCTTTTCTAAAAAAAAAAAAAAGTATTTATTTTACTCATAAAAACAGAACTTTTCTCATTAAAACAGAAACTTAATTTTTTCAAATGAATGCAATACGTTGCCGTAGAGTGCAGCTTTACCCAAAACTAAAAACGTCTCGACTGGAGAGCAACAGTGTAATGCCTCAAGATTTTTTTGTCGTCACGTTGTTGGCGCTGATTTGTCACATTGTTGCTGCGTTTTTCTTTTCTTTTTTTCGTGTTTTTTGTAGTTTTTTCTTTGCTTTTTAAAGCATTTTGTTATGTTCTTGTCTCTTTTTCATTGTGTTTTTGTCTCTTTTCATTGTGTTACAGTTTAGTTGCTCTTTTGTTGTTTCTTTGTCGCTTTTTTGCAGTGGTGGAAGAAGTACTCAATATTCTTACTTAAGTAAAAGTGGGATCAAAAATATACAAAAGTAAAGTAAAACATAAAATGTTTACTTAAGTAAAAGTATGCATTGTAAAATGTACTTTATAAGTAAAAAGTAAAAGTGTTTAATGTGCAGGATTTTTCAAAATCATTTGAATCAAATCAGGTCTAAACGAGTAAACCACTAAGCCAGGTCAAAACAGGAAGTAAACCAGGTCTAAACCAGATCTAAACAAGGTCTAATGTAATGTAAGTGCTTTATTGTCACTGTACAACTGTACAACAAAATAGTGTTCAGGTGTTAGTCCTGAGCTGCAGCGGCTGAGCCGCGCTGCCACTGTGGGTCAACCAGACCCGCATGATTTTGGAGGTCGGGGGAACTGTAGCACCCGGAAGAAACCTGGCTGGATGCCTCTGTCTCCTCTGATCCTCTGAAACGGTGCAGTGCCTCCTGGGGACGTCCTAATTTATTTATTTATTTATTTGGTAGGGACAGTGCAAGTTAATGAACAAGCCACACCGGATTGTAGCCGTGGGCTAAATTCCATCCGTTGTCCCCCATGCGCACTCTCAAACATCCTGACCTATTGTACATGTTTTTAATGGTAGGGGAAACCGGAGTACCCGGAGGAAACCTACACAGACACGGGGAGAACATGCAAACTCCACACAGAAAGGCCCCGTCCCTGGTGGGAATCGAACCTTCTAGCTGTGAAGCACGCGCGCTAACCGCTGTACTACCGTGCCGCCCATCTCAGAGCGTGGTGTCCTGCACTGGTCAGCTCCTCCACCTCCTCCTCCTGCAGCTCCCTCTGCTCCACAACAGTCATCTCCTAGTTTGTCCCTGTTTTGTTTTCCTGTAGCTCCTCTGTGCTGCAGCTGTGGGGGCTCTTGGTGCCTCTTCAGTGTCTCAGAAAAAGACATTTGTGGGTCTCAAATGGGTTTAGCTGATAAGCTAGCTTTTGTTTACCTTTTAAAAGCTGCTTCTTCAGGACCATTTTAGAGTCTCAAAGTAAACAAATCCACCAAACCTCCACAAAATCACAGCAAAGACGTACACAAGTATCCAGAAAAACAATGTGGAACACAGAAACCATAAATGCAGTTCGCAGAAAAAGGTAAAAAATTCAACTGCACAAGGAGAGAGAGGTCTCTTCCTGTCTTCACTGTTTTAAAGGAGAAAAACACTAAACCAGGTCTAAACTGGGACTAAACCAGTTCATCGTAAAGAGGTCACTTTGAAATAAAATACTTTTACTTTTAACCCAATTTAAAAATGTAGTGGAGTAGAAAGTAAAAAGTATTCATCATAAAATGTACTTAAGTAAAGTAAAAGTACTTATAATTTGTACTTTTTACTTTGTTACTTTCCACCACTGCTTTGTTGTTGCATTATGTCACGTTTTTGTGGCTCATCACTTTTAAATGGTGTTGTTGTCGCTCTTTTGTTGTCTTTATGGGGATTAGGAGGTCGAGTGGAAAAGGAAAATGTGGATTGTATTTCTCCTCAACTCGTTCAACCTGTTGCTCAACCGTCACTTTTCAGAGCGAGCTTTAAGGAATGAACTGCTGCAGGTCTTTGAATTAATGTAACAAGGATTTATCTGTTATTTTTGCATGTATTGCTTACCAAGACCGAAGGGATGCAGCTTTGGAGTAAACTGCTTGTCCTGGGACCAAATTTAAATAAACAGAGATAAAATGTTTATTAAAAATATTTTTTTTAATACCAAAATATGTCTGGAGTAAAATGAAATATTTTGCTTTTCCCACCCCAAATTGAATCTGAAATTAAACCGTTAAATCCATTTCAAATTAATTTTCTTTTGTATTATTTTGTCAATTGATGTGTCTTGTAATTGTGTAAACATTTAATAATCAAAGAAATATTTTAAATATTAATTGTTATGCAAGAAATCTATGTCCCACAACATACATGCAACCCTGTTACCCTCACATTTGTTTAGCATAGTAGAAGAAGAAAATACGAGTCACATGACACAATGGAATTGACTTCTTTTCCAACAGCATGGGGTAAATAAAGGTTTGTTCTCTCTTCTATTTTTCACATTTGTGTAACTTTGTTATAATGTCTCACTCTACCTCATACAACACTGTTATGCTTTTTTTTAAGGACAAAACAAATGCATATCATTATAGTTTTGTTTAATTAAATTCTCTTAGACATCAGGGGAACTGGTGGATCATAGTTTTTTGTGATCAATTATTTTATTGAAGTGTTACTTTGCATTTACATTTTGCACTTTTTTGCCTGCATCACACTTTCATTTTGTCTCCTTTTTGTTACCCACATCCCCATTTCCTTTATGATGGGCAGAGAAACTCAAATTTGCACATAAAAGCAGTCCCTTACAAAAATGAAAAAAAGTAAAATTAAAAAGGTTGACATACACAAGTGAAGTAAAGTGTAGAGTAGAACAATACAAGGTGCTAATTTCCTCCGTCCAAGACATCCACAGAAATAGCAGTATACATATGGCTATGTACAATACATCAATCAATAATACATATGTAATAAACTTTCTCTCAACACACAGTGCATCAAAACAAGTTCATTGTAACATTGTAATTTATATCTCGAAATCTAATCCAGCTTGAGTGTATTTAATAAATTAGACCAGCATGAGATTTTTTCAGTTTTTGCTCCATGAATTGGAGAGAGCTCCAACTGAATTATATCTCTGTAGGACAGGAGCCATTCCCTTGTCTTCCATCGGCACACTACCATCTTTTGAGCAGCAGTAAGGCCGGCTAATAAAATTCTACGGTTATTAATTTTCAGATTTAATTTGGAAGTATCACCTAACAAAAGGAGCCTCGGAGTGCAAGGTCTGGCTCTTTCCATGATGTTTGAGAGCATCTTTGTAACGTTTTCCCATAAATTAAAAACCTCAGGGCATTGCCACACCATATGAAGAAAAGTGCCAATGGTATTGTCTGGACAAAAATCACAGTATTGATTGTCTTTTAATTTCATTAGATGTAGTCTTCTAGGATATAAATATGCTCAATGAATAATTTTATAATGGATCATTTGGTGATTGTGGTTTCTTGATGAGAGAGAAATATTGGACCAAATGTGAGTCCAATCCCACTCCAAGTGCTCCCTCAATTCCGTTTTCCAAAGTTGTTCAATAGGCAACTGGTGGATCATAGTTAAATTTAGTTTATGTGCTCTCACTCACGATGTGTTTATGAACTCAGGGAAAGTTCAGCTCCAAAGGTTTAAAGGACAACTCTTTATTTACTCTGAGCTAAGACAAAGAGCAGGGCTTTGGAAAGTGTTTTATTATGACGTGGTTTAGTTCTTACTCTATTTATTTATCCTGGGTGAAGTTTAGGTCTAAAGAAGTAGTTTGGCCTAATACTAAGAGCTGAATGTTTCTCAGGCCTGTTGAAAAATGGCAATAATTCACATTTTTCATGGTTGGATCTTAACCTCTTAACCCCCGCCTTAACCCAGCACATTTTCTCCAGTTTGGCTTTACCCAAATCTTAAAGCTTCTTGAAAAAGTGTCAAAATAGCGACAGAAACTGACAAAAAAGGGATAAAAATGTAACGAAAAAGCTGCAAAAAAGTGACAACAAAGCGATGACTGAGTGACAAACGTTTGTGACAAAAACAGCACGAAAGAGAAACAAAAAGAGACTGAAAAGAAATGTCAAAAAAAGTGATGACAACGCGAGCAAACAGATCAGTTTAGATCTGTCTGTAGGTCTTAGCTTTCAAATGAGACGTTACTCTGGCCTATGAGCTCCAGTCGAGAAGTTTTTAGATTTGGGTAAAGCTGAACTGGAGAAAATGCATCGTTAAAGGCGGAGGGTGAGAGGTTAAAACACCAAATCAAAAAAGAAGAGAAAAGTTAAAGAAAGGAAATAAATACAGAGAACAGACCGACCTGCAGCCGACTGAAGCGCCTCTTCCTTTGGTTTAGTCCTGGTTTAGTCCTGGTCCTGGTCTTGGTCCTGGTCTTGGTCTGGTTTTGAAACAGTGCAAACCAAAGCTTGAACCCTCGGTCTGAAAACCACAGCTGAACTCACATCTGGATCAGAAATACTTCAGCACCAACATCACTTTGGGGTCGACCAATGCGGATCAGTGCGTCCAACGTTTCATTCTGTTGAAAAAGATTTCCATTACAAAAACATTTATTATCACGATTTAGACTTAGTTAAGTTCTTTGTTTCATAAGTGCTTAAAGAAACACTGAGTGAATAGAACACATTAAATTATTGAAAAATCCCTAAAGTGACATACTGTAGATAGAGCAGATTGATTCATTTCCCACTGATATAACATGGTCGGCACGGCAACAGTTTAAAATAGCTTGCCTCTATCTATGTCACTTCCTGTCAGTGTCCAATAAGGAAGTGAAACTATAAACATCACAAAGAATGTCTTTAGCAGAATCTTAAATGTAATTGTGTTAACTTTGTTTTAGCAAAAATTGTGTCTAATGTGACTTAAAGGGATATTTAGGATTTTTGACATTGGGCCTCATTTCCTAGTTATCCAGAGTGTTGTTGATGTCTGGAGATATTTTTTTCTTAATTTCATGCAGTTCTTATATTTGAAGAGTCTAGTGGCGCTAGGCTAGGGCAAGGCTAAAGCATTTCTATGGTATCAGTTAGCCTGCATTAAAAACAGTGTGACCCACTCCACAGTGCACCTGAGGTAAATCACTTATAACACCAGACTAACCATATAAATGTCTGTGTTAATAGAATAATGTTTGAAATATAACTGACCTTGTATCACATGAATTACCGCATTTTGACGGACTATTTTCTCGCAGATCACTCCGCCGCTGCGTTAGCTTACAGCCACGAAGCTGATGCAGCTCAAATATAAGTTATTTTAAATGATTCTATTAACACAGACATTTATATGGTTAGTCTGGTGTTATAAGTGATTTACCTCAGGTGCACTGTGGAGTGGGTCAGACTGTTTTTAATGCAGGCTAACTGATACCATAGAAATGCTTTAGCCTTGCCCTAGCCTAGCGCAACTAGACTCTTCAAATATAAGAACTGCATGAATTTAAGAAAAAAATATCTCCAGACATCAACAACACTCTGGATAACTAGGAAATGAGGCCCAATGTCAAAAATCCTGAAATATCCCTTTAAAGAGGGGGTATTATGCTTTTTTCAATCACATAGCACCAGTCTATAGCATACTACAATGATGACGTAACCTTCTGCTGGTCTGTATATGCAGTAAATTAAAATAACTGCCTTGAATAAAATTGCTCTCTCAAAATGGCTGTACTGAACGTCTTGAAATAGGCCTCTGTCTCTTTAAGAAGCTTTCCGACACGCCCCCTTCAGCACACTGCTGTGGAATTTAAACAACAACACTGTGCGGGGAGGGGGCTCTGCTGAGCTGAGGAGCAGTGGTTGGTGGCTTGGCTGGTGACAAAAGGTCCAGAGGCGTCTCCAGGAGGTGGGGGCGTTCCTAGGAGGACTGAGGCATAGCTACACCTAAAATGGCTGCCGTCTAAGTTTTTACTGATTACTCAAAAATATGTGAATGAGCCAAGGCAACACTCCAGACATGTGTTTAATGAGGGAATGACATAATAACATTATATAAAGCTTGAAAAAGTCCATTTTACATAATACCCCCCTTTAAGAAAAAAGTAGTGACCAATAATTACTCAAGTAAGAGTAAAAAAGTACCTGAGGAAAATGCAACCTGAATACTGTGAGTGATGGTCAATGGTCTCAAAGTATAAAGCGCTTTTGTACCTTCATCAGGCCCAAAGCGCTTTACAGCAAGGGTCCAGTCACACATTCATACTCTCATTCATACACCAGCATATGGAGGCAGGGACGGGGAAGTGTCTTGCCCAAGGGATTCTAACCCCCGACCTTCTGATCATGAGACGACCCGCTCGACCGACTGCACCACCGTCGCAAAAGCACTAACTGCTGCGCCAGCTGAGGGAAACACTGGGGGAAATGGGCAAAGTGTTTTGTTTTTTTGTTTCTGTTCAGGACATTCATCTTTACATTTATACAGACAAAGTCATGTAAATGTAAATGTAATCATCAGCATGTAATCATCAATATCTGCAGCCCTGTAGACGGGAGGGCATCTGGATTTGCAGAGTTCACGTGAGGACACAGCCCAAAGGCCGGACTGTGGTTTCTGAATTTGTTTGTCAGAATCGTGACTTAAACGTCAGAGTTTTCAGGAGGTTCAAAGTGGAGTTTGATGAAAGGATCATGACACTTCACTGTGAGGAGAAACCGCAGAGACAAAACTGTTTGTAAAGAACTCTGTCTTTAGAGTCTTAGGCCTGGACTTTGAGCACATAGAGTCATAACCGTCTCACGCCATCTGCTGGCCGTGTTCTGTCATTTTATATTGAGCTGTTGGACTCATATTATGGTCCCACTTTTCCAATACAGGCAGACTTTCTTAGAAAATGACAAATTATCCACCAGTGTTTCCCAGTTTTCTGCCAAAATGAAATCCTTAAATGTCACTGCAGTTGTTTCACGTCGGCATTAAATCTAAAACGTCTCTTCTTTTATGCCACAACTTCATAGAAAATACAAAAAGTCTGGTTCAAACACATTCAGCTGCAGGTTTTGATCAAATGTTCAATGTTTTTGCCCAATTGTGGAATATCCACAAGTGACTCGATCCCACATGTTTACAGATGATACATGTATAGTAGATTTGTTGCATTTAAGAGGGAGCTGTTGGGGTGTAGTGTCATCAGCATGAAGCAGACAATCGTTTACAGTGCCTGGTGTAACAGGGTTGTTATGGTCGGATTAAATTCTGGTAATTTGGTTGGAGCGCCACCGTGTGGCGCAGCGTGGGACTGCACGCGGGGTATTTGATACTCGGGACTATGTGTATTTTGTCCCTACTTATTATTTTATTATGGTGTTTTGTGTACCTGGCAGAGTGTGCGTTAGCCTGGCTTGTTGTACTTTATTTTGATTGTCCGTCCAACGTCTGGTACGTCCGGTTTGGAGATTATATATTGTTGACTCCTCCTCTTCCGCTCTCTGTTTCTGGTCCTGTGAGAGAAGGTGAGCGTAATTTTATATCGTTAGCCATCGTCCTATTAAAACTCACATTTATGAGGTTTTAATCTGTCTTTTATGTTAATATATAGTGTTATCGTCATATATGTCCTTATTTGTTACTTACGTGTTTCTGTTCCTTTTTATGCCTTTAGACCACGTTGGGTCGGCATTGTCATTTTGGGCTAACGCCATTTTTATTTCTCTGCCCGCTAGAAAGTAAATGGGCTTGGAGCGTTGCTCCCCCCGACTACAACCTGGGTTTCTTCAAGTGTATTGAGAATGAGGAGTTGTCGTCACGGCACAGAGCCCCCCCGCCGTTCCCCCCCTCGCCGCCATAGTGGTAGCAGTCCGGCGGCAATACACATCGTTTACGTGTGTTGTTAACGCCAGGGTTCGTACAGTCATGGAAATCCTGGAAAAGTCATGGAATTTTAAAATCAAATTTCCAGGCCCTTCAGAATCCTAAAATAATGGGTAAATCAAAAGTAAATCAGGAATCACAGCGCACATTTTTATTCAGGCAGTTGTTAGGCCTGTAGCGGCGACAGGTCCCCCGCCTGTGGGCTCTTTTTAACGGTGGGCTCTGGAGGAGCTGGGCTCCCTGAATAGCTAATACGAGCTAAAATGATGACAATAATGCGCTTATGGAGGAAATGATTGGAGCTGGCTTCATAAATAGACAAACACAAAACCAGAGAATACAAAGCGGAGTAGTGAAAGTTTAGCTACTACCGCACATAACCGTGGAGACAACGTGAATTTGGAGATGGACTTTTCCTCAGGCGAGTAAAGAATCAAGGATCTTGTTTCTACGCTCTTGCATATAAGTGTTTAAATTGGCTAAATTAGCTCATGAGGACTCCGGTGGTTTATACTTGCATGTTCTTTGGCTATAACGTAACAACGGGACTATGGCACCGCGCGCGATGCGCAGTGTTTATGAGCCTGATTTGAAACATAGGCTTCTACCTGTCTGTCCGAGCCGCTCCCAATGGGCGCTGGCTGCTCTGCTTTGTGACCGCAACACTGGAGGCCGCCATTGCTCCTCCATTGCTGTAGTACCTCCATTTGGCCGCTAGGCCCCCATTGAAAAGCATTGGACTTTAGACACGTTAAAAACAACTTTAATGCCTGGTTTCAATTTTTTCAACACTTAATATGGCTACATATTCCTCCTGAGATAACGCTGGGTTAGTCAAAAAATAGAAACCAGGCTGGTTTTCGAAATAAATTTTATTTTCATCTCCTACTTAACGGAGGTCGGACTGTTGGCATTGGAGCTGCGCGAGCTACACGTCACGCAAGGGCCGAGTCTACAGTGAGATCCCGCCCTTTTGCCCTTATTAGGAACATGCTTCGTCAGAGCTGGGGAGGAGGAGTCTGTAAATCCGCCATGATTTCCCCATGGAACGTGGTCATTCTGGTAAACGGGGAGGAGTGAGGAGGCGTTGTCTATTCTTTTTTACAGTCTATGGCCGCTCCCCGCGCGCGTTTGTTTCCCACAACCACAGCAGCGCGTCAGGCCGCTCCAAATACGCACGGATTAGACGTGAACTCCCAGCGAGCTAAACTCAAACAAAAAAAAATAGTGTTTGTTTTATCACGATCGCGTTGTGTGTTGAACAACGTTACGTTAGTAAAATAAAACATGCAGCTCTATCGTCTCCGTGGCTAGAGTAGGTTAAAGACTCATCTCCAGAGGTTTGCCATGTAACTTAACAGTAATTTATTTGATTTGAATATTTTATTTCGAGCTAAAGAAGAAAAGAAAAAACAGAAATATATATATACATAATAAAGAAAAAAGAAAAAATAATTTACATTACAGCTCGAAAAGGAGTGGGAAGAAGACAAGCTTATTGACTCCCACCCCTGTTCATAAACTTCAATAACAATAACTATAACAATGACTGACAACAGTGCATATTTCTTACCATTTTACAAAACAACTATCAACCGAGTTGGTTACATATTAACAAATGCGACACTGCATTATACCAGGTCAACATTCACAGTATCTCACACGCTACAACCAGTGTATTATTTCTGTCTCCCATACAGAATTCATTACCATGTTGGCATTATCGTTGTTCACCATCACCATTACAACCCATATAACATTACTCTGTTTATAAAAGTAACAAAGCCATAAGGTCAGGCGAGCGATAGGATTTGTATCTTATCCTGGCTGTGTCTTTTGCAGTTACTGCGCACTCCAGTGAGAAACTATTGGCACAAAGCATAGCCAACCATTGTTCAAAATCCTGGCTATTAACAGTAAACAGTAAAAATGTGAATCCTCAGTTACAAAATATTACCCCTAATACTCCTCATGTACCATAATATTTAGCAGAACGCCTGCTTTTCTTATTTATTACTCAAGTACAAGTCAATGACAGAACAGCTCACAGAAGTACCATTTATTGTACAATTTATCCAAAAGTTCAATGACTGAGCCTGAATGTTACTATTGCCCCGACCACTGCTCTACAGCGATACGGAGCCTGTGATGCTCAGAAACATCATTAGAGCTAAAAGAGTGAGATGTTTAGTGAGGGACATTGTGTGAGCTACAGTTGTTTCAAAGGTAAAACAATAAAATGTTCCTTTTTAATGTGGCAAAATTATTAGGACCATTTTCACCTTTTGAATTGCACTAGAATGCAGGAAAATAAGGATAAGCTCTAAATGTGTTGGGGGGGCGGGGGACCCCAAACCTTATACTTACCCCCACTTTAATGTATCTGTCACACCTGTCAGACACACAATTCTAGAGAAGCACATTATAGAGAGTGATTCATATGATATATCAGACTGCAGTGTGTGTGACACAGTTATCAATTCCCTGTGATTCACCAGTTCTTTTTGCTCAGTGAGACTCTATGGCACGTGCACACGCCTCCGGGCGTCTTGCCAGTAGACGGTCACCCTTTTCAAAATGTCCGAGTTTGCAGCCCAGTCAGGAGGTGCCCTGGTCGTGGTCTCAGTATCATTGGTCTTTCTCTTCTGGTCTCGACTACAGTAGGTCTAATCTTAAAAATCCCAAACTGAAAATGTTATTCTGATACGTACGCCGAATAATAAATATGGCTAATAAAATGATGGCATTGGTGTCATGGAAAAGTCATGGAAAACCTCAAGAGAAAATCTGTACGAACCCTGTAACGCCGTAGTAGCGGAGGTTCTTGCTATTCCGCACTGTTTTACCGCCTGGAAGTCACTCCTGTGTTTAAAAACTGCTCCAATACTTCACACGATAGATATGGAAAACGTAGGAACAATGGGACACAGTTTTTTAGGTTACAGAAATGGACACAGCATCGAGGAGCGCAAGTCTCACTCTGACCTGTCAAAACATGTTGGAAACGTTTGTGTACATTGAACATCTCGTAACAATGTAGTGTTTACGAAACACGCACTTTATTACTTTGTAGTGATGTGAAGTTCGGGTCATTTTACTGACTCGAGTTAAAATGAATCACTCACCAAAGTGAATCGGGTGTTTTGAGTCGTTTGATTCAGTGAGTCAGTCTAATGTAAACCACCCTTTAAACCAATTAAAATATTACAGTAGTTGGGAAAATATAGAGAACAAAAAACGTAACCTCCACACATAATTAAATCCATTAATAATTGTTGTTTAATAAAAAAAAAATGCATGGCTTTGATTGTAATTTGGTGCCATTTAGACTGTGAAACTGGATAAAGTTATATTTAATGTAATCCATGATTTTGGGATTCAATTATATTTATCTGTTTTTCCCAATACTATGACCGCTCCGCTTTATTTACACTTTAGCGCGAGGCTAGCTTAGCCGGGAGTTAGCATTTGATTCATACGTATCAGTGCCTTTTGTTTGAACCACAGAGTGATTCGTTCTCCCAGACCAGTTCAGTTCATACGAGTCACTCACTCACACAGAGCAGCATAGGACTTCTGAGGGCAATAACTCTAGTTTTGTACAGAAATATTCAACCTCATTTAACATCAATAATGTTCGAGGCGGTCACGTGTAGAGTTTTTTTTTTTTTGTCAGAAGAAACGACTTTCTTCAACCCAGTTAGCGGCTCCGTGGGAGAACGAGAGTTACGAGAGTCAGCATCATAGACTGAGCTGAATGAGATGTCGAAGCGGAGCGGGACGAGGCTGAACCAGAACCACAGTGAGTCGTTCACTGCTCGTAGAGCAGGCGCTGGCAGGCAGGAGGACGTTAAGGGGAAATAGTTATTAGTTGTGAACAATAAGCTTTTGGTTTCTGTGCTCAAACGAGCTACACACACATAATATTATGCCATTCATTGTGACTACAAAACACAGTCCAGGGATCGCAGTTTAGAAAGCAGTGGGCGGGCGAGTTAGTGAACGAGTTAATGGAGGCGGGGAATCACGACTCCTGAGTCAGTAACGTGAATCTCGAGTTTTGAACGATTCGTTCACGAATCGCACATCACTATTACTTTGTCATTTTGGTCAAGAAGTGTCCGCTAAATGCAATGTAATGACAACACACTAAAACACATGTGAAGAAAGTTAGTTTTGCCAGTACAGCTGTTTTCAGCAGAGGTTTCATCCACAGAGGTGAGGGAGGGCTCCTTTGGGGAGGGGCTTTCCACACAGGGCTATAAAAGCCCCCAGTGACTTCCAGCTGGACTCTGGACCTGTGTGTGACCCTGTCGGAGGACAGTGACTTTTTACTCTGCCGCTACGGGCCGTGTTCAACAGCCTGACGGCCGAGAGGGAGAGAGACTGCGGGGTCAGGTGAGGAGAAGAGGAGAGCAGGGGTTTGCACGGAGCAAGAATAACGTATAAAACAAGCATTTTTAATACCGTCAGACAGGGAATCTTCACGGTAGTGACACCGTAGCATTTTAATACCACGGTATACCTTGAAACCTGTTATCGTCACAGCCCTAAACACAACACTAACTCCTGTTTCTGTCTACAGAGAAATGGGCCCAGCTCGGCCTCTGAAGACTCCCCGCACAAAGGGAAAGACATACAGCTGTGAGCAGTGTGACAAAACCTTTACTCGGTTATCCAACCTCAAAATCCACATAAAGATACATGCTGGGGGAAGGGAATACAGCTGTGATGAGTGTGGGAAGTCCTTTAATCAGCTCTCAGGTCTCTGGCAACACAAGAAAGTCCATGGACTAAAGCCGTACAAGTGTGAGCAGTGTGGGAAAACATTCAGCCGCTCAGAGCATCTTGAATGTCACATGAGAATCCACACTGGAGAGAGGCCATACAGCTGTGAGCAGTGTGAGAAGACCTTTAGTCGGTCATCCTTCCTCAAAGAACACATGATGAGCCACACTGGGGAAAAGCCCTTTGAGTGTGGCCTGTGTGGACATGTGTTTACTCGGTCTAAAACTCTTCAACGTCACATGAGAATCCACACTGGAGAGAGGCCACACAGCTGTGAGCAGTGTGACAAGAGCTTTACTCAGTCATCCACCCTCAAAAAACACATGAGGATCCACACTGGAGAGAGGCCATACAGCTGTGAGCAGTGTGACAAGACCTTTACTCATTCATCCACCCTCAAAAACCACATAAAGACACATGCTGGGGAAAAGGAATACAGCTGTGATGAGTGTGGGAAGTCCTTTAATCACCTCTCGAGTCTCAGGACACACAAGAGAGTCCATGGACTAAAGCCGTACCAGTGTGGGAAAACATTCAGTCGGTCACAGCAACTTAATAGTCACAAGAGGATCCACACCAGGGAAAAGCGCTTTGAGTGTGGCCTGTGTGGACATGCGTTTACTCATTCTGCAAGTCTTGAATGTCACATGAGGATCCACACTGGAGAGAGGCCTTACAGCTGTGAGCAGTGTGACAAGAGCTTTGCTCAGTCATCCAGCCTCAAAAACACATGAGGATCCACACTGGAGAGAGGCCATACAGCTGTGAGCAGTGTGACAAGACCTTTACTCAGTCATCCCACCTCAAAGACCACACGAGGAGCCACACTGGAGAAAAGCCCTTTGAGTGTGGCCTGTGTGGGCATGCGTTTACTCTGCCTGCACATGTTAAAATTCACATGAGGATCCACACTGGAGAGAGGCCATACAGATGTGAGCAGTGTGAGAAGACCTTTACTCAGTCGTCCCACCTCAAAGACCACATGAAGAGGAGCCACCCTGGAGAGAAACGGCTGTGATGAGTTTGGTCAGACCGACAGATATTTTAAGATCAAATGTGCTCCAGTTCACTCTATTTCAAACTAATGTTTCACAAATGCTGATGTTTTAGGGAGATCGTAGAATCTTAATCTTATATGAAAACACTTTTTTTTTTTCACAAATATGGAATTATATTTGTTTCACCTTCAGAAGTGCAGGACAAGAGTGTTGTGTGCGGCAGTGGAAATGTTACAAGCCGAGAATTCACATTTTGAAAAGAAAATATTAATTTGTCCAAACAACTCTTTGTTCTGCGCACTCTAAAAATGATCCTTTAAAGCAGAACTAGGTAACGTGTTTACCTTAATAAATCCTTTCCGTAGTCCCTCTGGGGGTAATACAAGTGTTAATGGGATGATTGGAGGGTCTTTCATCTCCCCCTGGTGTCTCTGGACAGATAACCATGCTTGCAACTTGACTGCAACCGGGGCGGAGCAACCAATACACACTAATGGAATCACGGAGAAGAAGCTAACAGGCTAACGGGCAAAGCTAACTGCGGGCTAGCACCACTTAAACAATATTTACAGTCAAGTTTGAGTGGGAAAAAAAAAAAATTCCCATTGTATAACTGGATGTACAACACCCCTCTCTCCCTTCACCTTTTCTGTCAGTGTAGTATTTACTCCAAGACATTTAATAAGTTAAAAAAATCCTAATTTGCTAAGACACCTGCAGTTGCGCTTATGGCCTCTAGGAGCAAGAGTTACTTAGTACTGCTTTAAATAGTCTCATCATTCCCTTGTGCTGTTTTCCTGGTGTTTTTTCATTCATGTTTGTGTCGTTCACAGAGACTTATTGAGTTGACTCTATTTCAAACTAATGTTTCAGACTTGCTGATGTTTTAGTGTTGATGGAATGTAAAGCTTTACACTTATATTACACTTTTTAACCTCTTAACCCCCACCTGAACCTAGAACATTTTTTCTTTTCACTTCAGGTTTACCCAAATCTAGAAGCTTCTTGACTGGAGCCTACAGCCTTTATATCAGGGGTCTCGAACTCATTTGGACTGGGGGCCACAAATGCAAACCCAGTGTTGGTCGGGGGCCGCAACAGACAAAGCCTTTTTTATTAAGTCAATTATGATTTAGCTTTTTATTGTTTGCTGTAATATACCTTAAAATAGACTGTACATTAACTATCTGCACATTTTTAAGCTTCCAGAGGTTTCCAATCGGCCAAACATTTGCTGAGCTTCTAAATTAGAAATTAATACAGACTTAGACAATTAGTGTTTTTGTAATTAATCTCATTTTGGTTCAGGTAAATTGGTTCAGGGCATCAGTGAATGATCTTTCAGGAGTCAGGTCCAGTTTCTGTCTGTTGGCCTATTTAGAAAGAAATGCAAAATGTACAAATGTCATTTTAATTTAGTGTAGAAAGGCCCAACCAGGGACTGGAGCTGATAATGAGCACTAGCAATAAGCTTCACCTCATGTAAATAATGTGGAGTCATTGGCCTCAGGCCTTTTTGTGACCTACAGTTAGAGAATGGATGGGGCTTATATTTTTTACTATCAATGTTGCAGTATTTTTATACATTTCCATAATTCTCTATTTTTAATGTAACTATGGATCATGTGTTCGCACGTGTCCTTAAGATTAAATTAATTGATATGATGTGCTTCTTGTGTGAGCACAATGTTGCTCTGAGAGAGCGATGGAGAGAAAAGGCTCCTCACTTTACTGTTGTGATAGCCTGGTTTTTACCCTCGTACTCATTTCGTTTCGTACATGTAGGGAAATTATAATTGACCGGAGTTTACGGATGGCTAAGGCCAGGCTACTGTTGTGACGCTTTTAAACACTAATTACGATGTGTTCGCTTTGCAAAGTCATAAAGGTAAAGATGGTAAAGGTGCTTTTTGTCATGCTGCAGTGCTGTAATTTTTCCAGCACATGTTTAGCTGAATAACTAAAGTTTCTCCTCGCGTTCTGACAGTCTCCACCTGTTTCAGAAGCTCCTCTCACAGTCCGCTGCTGTTAGTCCGTTTCTGTGTTGAAAACAGTTGATAAATCATCTGCAGAAGCGCTGCATCTCTCTTCCCCTGTCTGATGTTTTCATTCTCACGTCCGCAGCAGCATTGGCGCTACCGCGCGGTGCCTCATGGGAAATGTAATTCTAACGTGTTTAATGCAATTTACCGGCGGGCCGCATGTAATATAAAAAGAAATCATCTCGTGGGCCGCAAAAAATTATCTCGCGGGCCGCATTTGGCCCCCGGGCCGCGTGTCTGAGACGCCTGCTTTATATAGACGCGTGTAACCCCTCATTTGAAAGCTAAGACCTACAAAACTGATTCTTATTTTTTTGTAACTTTTTTGTTGCTTTTTCATTAAATTTTCAGCGCCTTTATTTGTTCTTCATTATAAAAGTGTTTTTATTAGAATAAAATATTGTTTTGTACCATTTTGTTCTTGCTGCTATATTGTGTAATCCCGTCAGTGGACTATTCATTTTGAAAGCGTTTTAGTTCAGTTTTAATTCTAGTCTTTGGATGAAAATATGTTTAGTTTTACTCAAGATTTACCCAAACAATTGGTTATATTTTCAGTCGACTTTTAGTGGAACAAATAACAAATCTTTAAAGAAGTGAATCAGTATAAAGATGGAACTCCTGAAAAATAAAGTAATGTTACAGTTTTTAAACTAAGCTAATGGTTACTTCACAATCCCATTTATTAAAGAAATAATAAAATAAAGTATTAGATAAAATGAACTTCCTTTCCCCAGAGTCAGTTTTCTTTCTTTAAAATTAGGGCTGGGCATATGGACCGTAAGTCATATCCCGATATATTTTGGTTGAATATCGATTTATACGATATATATCCCGATATTTTTTTCTACAAAGTGAGACCTGTGACATGAAATGTTAAGTCAAAGTCGAAGCCAAATACAAGTAGTTTTATTGAAAACTCACTATAAATGTAAACATAAACACTGTATAACAAAGCTCCGTAAGGGGCACATTTAAATTAAATAAAACCCATCTTAATAAAAATAGCCTAGAAAATAAAATAGGGCAGCATTTATATATAAAGAGATAACAAAATAAAGTGCTCAGTTTAAGAATAAGATTAAGATTTTTTTTAAATCCTCTTGAGATGACCTGTTTCTTTTTGTTAACTTAATAGCTTATCTGAATTTGAAATATCCCGATATACGCGATATGGTCTTAATCCATATCTCATTAAAAAATATATCGATATATCTTAAATATCGATATATTGCCCAGCCCTATTTAAAATGATGTATAAATGTAGATGTTTGACCTTTAAAGTCGCTTCAGTTCTTGGACAGGCTGCTGTTGTGCTCTTGGGCAGGACACAGGAGGACGATGCTCCATCTTGTGGCCAATATAAGCAATTCATTTCACACCATCATCATAGAAAAAGAAAATATGGTTTTAAAAAAATAACAATAAAAGGAGCTACAACATGTTTTATTTCCCAATATTTCAATAATAATATATCAGCCTCGTAATAAACACTGTGTTTGAGTAATGTTTGCGGACGGTATTTTAAGCATCTCAAGGAAGAAATGACATAAGTCTACTTGAATAAAGAGATTAAATGTAAAGTTTCAGAAGGTTTGGTCTGGTGTTAGGCTCAGGCCTTAGCTTTCAAATGAGGCATTATTCTGGCCTATAGGCTGTAACCTTTTAGATTTGGGTAAAGCTGAACTAGAGAAAATGTACTGCGTTAAGGTGGGGGTAAGAGGTTAAATAGGTAAGTTTCTTATTGACATCCATTCTTTGATTACCCACTGCGGTAACAGCACTTTGGAGCTGCTCATTGGGGGAATGTTTTTACTGATGGCAACAGTATGCTCCAAAATGTTACGCAGTGTGCCTTTAAGACCAACTGTTCCAAACTGTTCCCACATTTTCAAACCTTTTCAAAAACGTTTTCAAACTTTTCCAAGATTTTTCAAAACTTAAAAAAAAAAAAAATCTTAACATTTTCCAAAATTTCCAAACTTTCCAATTTTTCCAAAATTTCCAATAAATTCCAACACTTTAAAACTGTTCCAAACCTTTTTCCCAAACTTTAAAAAAAAAAATCCAAAACTTTCCAAACTGTTCCAACATTTCTGAACATTTTCAATCAATTCCAAAACTTTTTTTAAATTTCCAAAAAATCCAAGACTTTTTACAACTTTTTCCCCAAAATTCCCAAACTTTCTAAACTATTCCAGAACCTTCCCAAATTCTCAGTTTCCACGACTTTAAAACTGTTCCAAACTGTCTCCCACAAAGGAAATGACCATATTTGGTTTACAGCCTCATCTCCGTCACAGCCTTTTGTGCTACACGTGGATTTTTTAAATTAATTAATTAATTTTTTATTACAACTTGTATGTAGAAACGTCGTGCCCGAAGGCATTGAGGGGGGGTTCTTGAATATTAAAACATAGTATCAAAAATCAGCCTATGCTTAATGTCCCATAATTTGTTTTTAAAATGGTCCAAAGTAGGACAGTCCCACAGTTCTGGAGTTTTGTTTAATAACTTTGTTGCAAATAGAAATGGAGATCAGTCCAATGCTCGACTCGTGGGGAACTCTATGATGGACACGTGTTTTATTCCGTGTTTGAATACTATACAAAAACATTTTCTCACACAACAAAATGTGTACAGCCTCAGGAGTGCTGATGACCATAAATTTACAATACAACAATTCAAATCAACTATGAAAAGTTTTTGTGTTTCCATTACCGGTGCCAAATTATGGAATGATTTAAGCTCAGATCTAAAACAATGCTCAAGCCTGAATCGGTTCAAGAAGAAATATAGGGAAAACATTTTTTGGAAATATGAGACAACATAATTTAAAGATTCCAAGTGATTCGTCTCATGTGTGTGCCTTCCTTTTCATTAAAAAAAATAAAATAAAAATTGTTTATCTTGTTATTACTATTTATTTATTCTCTTTTGAATTTTGAGAAACTCTATATAGGAACAGGAAATGTATGTTATTAACTGTGTTTGGAATAGGGGGTGGGGTTAAATAAGTTTAACTTCTCACTCCTTTTTGGACATGTGCACTTGTATATTTTGGCTTTGTTCAAGAGATCTGACAAGTTTGCTTTTGTCTTTTTGATTTGTAACAGCCTTTATGTCTAAAATCTTGTAAAGGTGCGTTGTGTTGCTCACATGTTCAAAATAAAGAAGAAATAACCCGAATAGGAGTTCTTTTAATAATTGGACACAGGGACTGGAGAGCCTTTGAGAGTAAACCACATACCAGCTTGTAGCCATAGCACATCACTGCAAAGTTCCTCCTGTGTTTTAAAGGAGCCAGTTTGAGTTCTTCATAGTCCCCATCTGTAACTGGTTGTGTATAGGGGTAGTGTAGGATGATCCTAATGGCTCGGCGTTTAGTTTGTGTGATGTTTAGAGCGGCCCAGATAGGTGACGCATAGTCAAAGTGAGGTAGAACATAACATTTGTACAGTTTTGTTAATAGATTCTTGTCTTTAACAGAGAGGGAGAGTCTACGAAGGAGGAACATTTGACATGCCACCTTTCGGCAAGCGTAGTCCACTTGTTTGTCAAATTTGAGGTCGTTTGTAATCCAGAATCCTAAATGGAGATGTTCTTTAACCATTTCGACTGGACGGCCCATGAATTCAATGGCAATGTTTGTATTTTGCATTTTGGAAAGAAACATTGCTTTGGTTTTGCTTGGGTTAAATTGCATACCCCAAGTTTCAGCCCACTGAGCAATGTCCAGGAGATCTTGATTTGCTTTCTCTACCATTAAGGCATTAAAGAAAATTGCTCTTGTACATGTTATAGTGGGCAGGGAAACTGTAGAACCCAGAGCTTACGTAGACACGAGGAGAACACGTAAAGGCCGGGAATCGAATCCAGGACATTCTAGTTGTGACGCACAAGCCCTAACCGCTGTGCCACCGTGTCCACATAGAAAGATACATTTATTTTACAATGTCATCCGATAAAATACTTATTTAGTTTGGCCATTTTTGTGATGTTTATAGTTTCACTTCCTTATTTTATTGAACAAAAAAGAAAATGGAGGCCGTTCCCTTTGAATAAAGCTTTATTGACACATCCCCCGTGACAGAGGCAGCATTCACATGTACAACACCTGCTCCCCCCCGAAGTTTAAATAAAGTCATGATTCAAGACACGAAAAACACTCACGATGCTCAACTCAAAACAACATCAGCTCCACATTTCAAATAAGAACTTCAATCTGTTTCCATTCTTTTACACAGTCGTCTGTCTTTAAGGTGCTCGGCTTTCAGCGAAACTCGGCACCTTTACAATACCGCGTTCTTAAATATTTTGTACATTTTTAAAAGTGGCCGTTGGCAGTGTCCGTCCCTCCGTCCCCTCGGGCTGGAGGCGGAGCTTCAGTTCATGGTTTGGTAGTTTTGGCACATGATGAAAAAGCGAGTTCCTTCTCAGAGACGTAAGGCCGGGGCTCGGACCGTGGGTTTACAGCACCTCTGCGGAGACACGGGACAAGAGATTAGGACGGGCTGCAAGAGAAGGACTGGGTTAGTTAGTTAGCTGTTTAGTTAAGGGCCTGTCACAATAAGCCCAATGCCCATCTCAGCTCGCCCGTTGCATTATGGGTAATGGAATGTCTTTTGGCCAAACAATAATGATGGTTAGCGTAAAGCAATGAAGAAAGCTCTGATTTGGAGCGTTTTAACCGCTGGAAAGTTGATGATTTAAAGCGTTTTTGTCGTGGCCATGGAGCCTGTTACAATATTAGCTTAAAGTCTATTTTTACACCAGGGCTGCGTACGGAGATAGACAGAAACCAAACTGCCATTCATACGAAGAGATGCTTCAAAAGTGACGACCAGTCCTTGTTCATATAGTTGGAATAACTATGGAATAACTATGTGAGAAAAACATTTGTGACCCTTGAAGGCGACTGTTGGACAAAGTCCAGGGTCTGAAACTGTGGCCTCATGTCGCCGATATTCACAACATTTAAACTGAAATGAGAAATAAAAACATAGAATCCTCTTTTTTTGTGTCAATAAGGAGGTGGACAGTAGACGAAATCTTTTTCTTAATTGTGACCAGAGAGATCCACATACACACATGGGCTTTGCCTCTAAATGTACTTTATTTTTATTTTCTTACGAGTGATCTGATGGAACAACAGAGCTAATCAGTCGCTAATCTGACAGAAGGAAATGTACCCACTATATTTAACATCAACACCGTTTTGGAACTTTTCCCTGTGATTACAAGACCAATTCAAATGATTTAAAAAGTGAGGGTGTCTGTGTCGGGCTGATCCCAGGTCCTGTCGTTCCCCTGTCCGCGATGGTCCGCTCCTGCCTACGGAGCCGCCCTGACTTTTCCCTTTCAACATATTCACAACTTAAATATTTGTAAGAAATGTGACTTGAGACTAGGGATGTAACGATTCACTCAAGCCCCTGATTCGATTCGATTTCCAATTTTAAGTTCCCGGTTTCGATTTTTTCCGATTTTTTTTTTACCTTTGAACTTTTTTTTTTAAACATCTGCATTTTTGTCCTTGTAACAAACTGCAACTGTCTCAGTAAGAGAACTTTACATTACAAAAAATTACAAGACATGAAAATGAACTATCATTTTGACATGAGTGCGTGTAAATTTACATGTTTTCATCATAAATAAGATGTGTAGCAAAGCAAATATTTTGAGATTATATTTATTTTACCAAACCTTTTTTTTTTTTTGTAGTTTGAACATAATACTACCATTTAGAACTAATTTTACAGTGCAGTTTTTTTCACCCTCGAACGCCTCACAGCCTCCTGTGCAGCCTTTGTAATCATAAGGAGGAAAAAGACATGACAGCTCCCTGTAGGTATTGGATTAATTGACAAGCGGACATTTGATGAGGATTTCAGCAGAATCAGAGCAGGTTGGTCAGATGTTTGTCAGTTTACGATCTTTGGTAAACTTCTGTCAAAATGCTAAACTCTGCGTTAGCCGCTAACGCTAATCTCGTAGCTGCATCTGCTGCTTCGATGCCTACACGTGTATGTGTTTACATGGTCTGGCGTGTGTTGGGGGTGAGGCAGGTGGAGGTGTGGAGCTTGTCTTGAGAAAAAGTTAACGTGTTAGAAACAACGAGCTATGTTCCGGTCTATTTCGGTCGCGCAAAATGGAGTAGCTGAGGGTGGCTTTAAAATCGATTGTTTAATTTTTTACATCGATTCACATTTTACGCATATTAAATCGATTTTAAATCGATTTTCGATGAATCGTTACATCCCTACTTGAGACTTATAGTCTGTAAACCAATGCCCGTAAGCCTTATAGTTCACGGTTATGGCTCAATATACTTCAGTGTTCACGCTCCACTACCTGAACTCACACATTTCAATGGCCGTGTGGTTTGAGGAGGTTCAGTCAGGTTAGTTAGTTATAGAGTTAGTTAGTTATATAGTAAGTTAGTTATATAGTAAGTTAGTTATATAGTAAGTTAGTTAGTTACCTGTGACGGGCTGTGGTTTGAGGATTCCTCCGCCTCCGCCCTGGTTCAGTCCGAGCAGCTCGTCGAAGTCCTGTTTCTGGTTGAGTCCGTTCTGATGCGACTGGACGCCGTTCAGCACTGGCGTCTGGGCGGCTCCTCCGCTCGGCGCCGACGCTCCGGCTGTGGAGGAGAGAGGAGACTCATCAGAATGAACAGATCGCTGTGGAAAACAAACACACGGATGTCCTCCTCACCTTTAGCGAGCTCGGAGTCTTTGCCGTTCACCTGAGGAGACGGCTTCACCTCCTTCTGTGGAGCGTGAGGAGGAAAGTGAGGTTTAATCTGTGATCACGGTGAAAACTAAAGTAACTACGGGGGATTCTGACCTTCTCTCCGGCGTCGCTCTTCCTCGTCCTCTTCATGATCTCCTCCAGACGCTGTGGAAACAAACATACGTTAAACTTTATGAGGCAAACGATTAAGGCTCTACTAGAAAAGTGTCTTGCTCTCCGAGATTTAATACCAGTTTCCGCGACGCATTAAAAGTCATTAAAGGGATATTTCAGGATTTTTGACATTGGGCCTCATTTCCTAGTTATCCAGAGTGTTGTTGATGTCTGGAGATATTTTTTTCTTAAATTCATGCAGTTCTTATATTTGAAGAGTCTAGTGGCGCTAGGCTAGGGCAAGGCTAAAGCATGTCTATGGTATCAGTTAGCCTGCATTAAAAACAGTGTGACCCACTCCCAGGGGTTAAAGTGGGCGGGAACGGTCGGGAACGGCGTTCCCCCACCTTCGCATGGCAAAAAAATAAAAATAAAAATAAAAAGTTCATGATTGCAACTTTGTCATTTTCACGCACATACGCAATTCTGCCTGTGAGATAAATCAATGCAATAAAGGTTGGGCCTACTCAATATGCGTCCCGGGGGCCAAAAAATATAATCTGACCTCATTTTCCATAAAAATTATATTTTTTCCGGCATTATCCGCGCCGCATTCGCGTCGCTCCGCAGCGAGTTCGCGGCACTTTGTGTAGTAGTGTGCCTCCGGCTCCGGACCATCATCTCCTAGCGCGGGCTCAAATGAAAACATGGCTCTGTTAAACGGTGTAACGCTAAACTGAGAAAACAGGAGGCTTATCGTTGGACGGACTGACAGATTTGATCAAACCGCAGCACAAGGACAGTATGAATCGTGTTTGCTCGGATTATCCCATGCAGAAGCAGGACTCCTCGCGGTCCGCGTAAGGTGCAGCGTGTGTTCCTGCCGGTGCAAAGGGCTTAACCAGCGACTTTAAGGTAAGGACACCAGTTCAGCTGTGGATGTTTGTAAAGCGGACGATAACGCTGATGGAACGTGAGTTTTGGAAAACTGCTCTGCACCACCAGCACTCGTGTTTAACCGGTCAACACTCTAAACCTCGCTCCCTGTGCTCTAACTTTACTAAATAACATCTGAATCATTCATTTGACAGGTGCATTTTTCTTCCTTTCTGCTCTGACTTCATTCAATACGTGTTTGTGGGAAATGTACAAGCGCAGAGATGCTCTTTGCAAAGTTAACATGGTAAACAAGGCTGAAGCTGAATATGTGGATGAGCGCGCCATCTCCAAGGAGCGCTTCATTTACTGAGTTTTTTCGTAAAGCGCGAGGTCTGGACAGAACAGCGTTTGGTCCGCCCTTATTTATTATTTTCCATGGTCTGTCTGCTCAGCGCTGAGGAGCAGTGGCTGAGCAGGAGTTATGGTGCGTTCCACTTGATCTCGGAAGTCGGAATTTCCGAGCTCCGACTTGGAAATTTCAACTGGAACGCACACCAACTCCGTAATTCCGACTCGGAAACTCGGGACAGAATCAGCTCACCCGAGAAGGAGCACTTAAAGATGGCTGCGCCCGACGTGACATGTAACGCATGTAAAGCTTCATTAAACCGCGTTATTTGGCAGATGTTTCCCAAATAAACTTGTTAGATGTCAACGCGAAACTGATAAGCTTTACTGCTCTGTTGCTAGCGTCTTAATAACGGTAAAAGAAAAAGAAAAAAAGAAACTACTAGTGCTAAATGATAACTGTATTTACAACAATTATAATAAATATTACAATGAAGTTTCTCTGTACACTGTTTATGATGCTCAAACATGAGCAACAAAGTTGTAACTTTTACGGACGTGTCTACCTCCGATGTTTCCGACCTGGACAACTGGAACGCAACAACTCGGAGATAACGTTTTATCCTAGTCGGATTTTCCGACTTCCGACATAAGTGGAACGCACCATTAGTCATGTTGTTTGAGATGTACTGGTCTCACATGCAGCTCTCTCATTCTGTATTAGGCCTTTGGCCTGGTTTAGATGTGATTTAGTCCTGCCTTAGTCCTGATATTGCATGTTTTTGCCCTGGCTTAATCCTGGTTTAGTTCTGAGTAGTCCTAGTTTATTATTAGGCTCTTTATTATTCTGTATTAATCTATTGCTGTGTTTTTTTCCTCTAATAATAATAATAATGCCTTACACTTGTATTGCGCTTTACAAGCCTGTATTACCAAGTTTCTCAAAGCGCTGCACTGTCGTCATTATTCGTTCACTCCATACTTGGTGGTGGTAAGCTACTGTTGTAGCCACAGCTGCCCTGGGGTAGACTGACTGAAGCGAGGCAACCAGTCTGCGCCATCGGCCCTCCGACCACCACCAACCACTCACTCACTCACTACATTCGCTAGGCTTCCTGGTGTTACCAAACGGTCTCCCATCCAAGTACTAACCAGGCCCTTCCCTGCTTAGCTTCCAAGATCTGACGGGATTGGGCAGAGCAAAGGCGGTATGATCACTCTAAAGCCTTAAAATGCTGGAATATAATATAACTTTTATGTTTAGGCCCAATTCTATTCTGTTCAAGCAGTGATGATAATTAAATTTTCATTTATTTATCCCAAAAATATGAATACGTTTGGTAGTGGGAGGCTCACCCCTGACCAGCCTGCAAGAGCCCTGCTGTAAGCACCACTGACTGTGAAAGAGGATTTTCTTAAATAAAGAACATAATAACAAGCCAAAATTGTTAAAAAGTAATGTTTCAGCACACATGTTCATTTCTTTGGTTGGGCCTTCTTTGAATAAGTGGATCCTGACATTTTATTTGTTACTATAATCTATTAAGCTCCTTTCTGGGCAGGCATGGTGCTCTGCAGTCCTACATCTAAGAAGAACCCAAAAGAGTGGATCTGGCAAAAGCAGAATTTGTTCATTTAGTAAATCACATAGACCTCCAATCATTTATGATTGTTAAAACCTACTAAAGGATATCTAAAAATAATTCAAGGTATTAAAAAATATTGGAAAATAAAATAATTACAGTATCAAATACCTTGTATTGTGCAGTATCTGTTCAGAACCCATGACTACATGTCAGTACCTAAGTACATAAAAAAATATAAAATGTAGCGCGATTCCTACTGCTTGTTAAAGGTTAGAGTTCCCCACCTCCCAAATCCCACTTTAACCCCTGCCCACTCCACAGTGCACCTGAGGTAAATCACTTATAACACCAGACTAACCATATAAATGTCTGTGTTAATAGAATAATGTTTGAAATATAACTGACCTTGTATCACATGAATTACCGCATTTTGAGGGACTATTTTCTCGCAGATCACTCCGCCGCTGCGTTAGCTTACAGCCACGAAGCTGATGCTGCTCAAATATAAGTTATTTTAAATGATTCTATTAACACAGACATTTATATGGTTAGTCTGGTGTTATAAGTGATTTACCTCAGGTGCACTGTGGAGTGGGTCAGACTGTTTTTAATGCAGGCTAACTGATACCATAGAAATGCTTTAGCCTTGCCCTAGCCTAGCGCCACTAGACTCTTCAAATATAAGAACTGCATGAATTTAAGAAAAAATATCTCCAGACATCAACAACACTCTGGATAACTAGGAAATGAGGCCCAATGTCAAACATCCCGAAATATCCCTTTAAGAACCCACAGCAATGACATCACTCAACTGTTTTTACTGCAGACGTTCGTCAAAAACTCAACAACTACGATCGAAAACAAATTCAGCTTCAGCTCAAAAGTTTCCAGTTTAGTTTTGAACGTCAACATATTCCCATTTGATAGAATATTTACAAATCTTACTAAATCAAATATTCCGTGATTGTTTTTTTGCCTGCGTGGCATTAAAATGTAATACATTCGACTTACTGCCTCCTGTAGAAACCCTGATTCAGGGCTTTAGTTTTGGCTCGGGCTGAGTGTTGTTACTTTTGTTTATATTGCTGGGTTTCAGGCGACATCACAGCATTCTAAATGCCTATAATATTATATAGAGGTAAAATTATTTAGTTTTTGAGGAAATGTTTGGTCTTGTACAGAGAGATCATGGACCCAGTGACTGATATTAATGATCATTTTTGTATTTCATACATTTTCTTTTTAGATACGACTCGTGAAAAAGTGGCAAAATAGCGACAAAACGAGAAGAAAACAAGGATGAAAACGTGACAAATGAACCGACGAAAGTGCGACATAAAAGTGACAAAAAAGAGTGAAAAAAGAATGCAAGAAAATGTGACAAAACAACAACAACAAATAGTGACGAAAACGCAACACAAAAAAGTGGGAAATAAGACGCAAACGCAACAAAAAAGCCACACACAAAAAATGAACAAAAGCGCAACAAAAAAGTGGGGAAAATGAGACAACGACACGGCTTCAACGCAAGGTAAAAGATGCATATAGATCAGTTTTATAGTTCTTAGCTTTCAAATGAGGCGCTATAGACTAAATAATACAGCCGAACTGGAGATAATGCACTTGGTTAAGGCGGGGGTTAAGAGGTTAAAGAAAGAGTCAAATACGAGACGTAAACATGGATGAAAACGCAACAAAAAAGTGTGGTGTAAAAGTGATGTTTCAGTGTGTTTGGCATAGACCGTTAAAAAGAATAGATGACTCCTCCCCGTTTACCATAATGACCACGTTCGAGGGGGAAATCATGGCGGATTTACAGACTCCTCCTCCCCAGCTCTGACGAAGCATGTTCCTAATAAGGGCAAAAGGGCGGGATCTTCACTGTAGACTCCGCCCTTGCGTGACGTGTAGCTCGCGCAGCTCCAATGCTAACAGTCCAACCTCCGTTAAGTAGGAGATTTCTAAAATGTTTCTTTCGAAAACCAGCCTAGTTTCTTTATTGTGCCTAACCCAGCGTTATCTCAGGAGGAATATGTAGCTGTAGAAAGCTCACAGCTCTAAAGTTGTTTTTAATGTGTCTAAAGTGTAATGATTCCTAATGGGGGACTAGCAGCTTTATGGAGGTACTACAGCAATGGCGGCCTCCAGTGTTGTGGTCATAAAGCAGAGCAGCCAGCGGCCATTGGTGTTTGGAGTAAAAGTTGCTTCAGTGTAAAAGTTCACCTTCTTCCTCTCCAGCCGCTCCTGCTCCTCCTTCTGAAAGTGCTTCTCTCTCTCCACGCGCTGACGCTCGGCCTCCTCTCGCGCTTTCGCCTCCGCCTCCTCCTTCTGCCAGAGAAACACAGTCATACGTGATTAAAATAAGAGAACACGGACGTGCAGGAAGGCCCGGGGATAACGTCCACCAGGGGGCAGCACGGGCTCGGCTTGATAACAGAGACAGTTTAAGTAATGAAACCAAGTCAAGCTAAAGAATAACAATGTGTCCCCTTTAACACTTGGCTCTTCAGACGCTCTTCTATTAGACGTCGAGGCGGCGTCTGTGGAGAACAAGGGGCCTCAGTGGAGCCCAGAGACCGGCCCTGATGAAACCCGCGCCGAGCCGAGCCAGGCCAGAGGCAGACACTGAGGCATTCAGGAAACACAATGGGACAGTCAGCTGAGAGACAGACATGTGGATGATTCATCGAGCTGGACCATTCTTCACACATCTGTATTTAATCTGCACTGATCGATAAAACTTCAGACGGGACAAAACGAAGTCATCGACCGGAGCTAATGTCCAGCTCTGGCGGCCATGTTGTTATTGTCCACAGTGTTGCTACAGATTACTCCTTTAAAAGTTACCGAGTTACTTTACTGATTACTTCATTTTAAACACTAGGTTAGATTACAAGTTACTTTATTAGTTACTGTAATCAGCTGCCGACGTCACCTCCACCACATCAAAATGTAAATGACACCGGTTTTGCAAAAACTCGCGTTATTGAAGTGCATTTTGACATCAACAAAGCTCATCAGAATCAGAGAGTGTCGTGTTTCCTTCTCTCTCCTCGTCTGTTGTCTATGTTTATGTTGTGAAAGTAGAGTCGCTGCTCCTTCAGGTCTAAAGGAGCAGCTGAGGAGGCTCGATGCCTCCTGGTCGCCTCCCTCGGGAGGTGTTCCAGGCCTGTCCTATCGGGATGAGGCCCAGACCCAGGACACGCTGGAAGGACCATGTCTCTGTGGCCTGGTGTGGCCTCAGGGTCAGAACAGCTGGAGGAGGTGTGAGTGGATCAGGAAGTCTGGACATCTCTGCTCAGACTGATGCCTCCGCGACCCGGCCACACAAAGCATCATGGGATGCTAAAGAGCAACTAAACACCAAATCAAGTTTTTTTTACTGATAAACTGTCTCAATGGGTGTCTCATAGTGTTGTCCACTGGTCCCTGACATTATTCTGACATTATAGCGCAAACATGTGTCAAATCCAAAGGCCCACACACTCACCCCCCGCATGTCACCCCCAAACTTCAGAGACCGCCTCTTTCGCTGCAATTTTTGACTTTAGTTTGTGGGTGGGGAAAGGCTTTGGCACGCCCGTTTAGGTACTCTTTAAACAAGTCAGGCAAGCGCTCATTTTGCATCGAAGTCTATGGCCTGAGTCGCTTCGATAGTCGGTCTTTGAAAGTTTTCTGCTACAAAACGTGTTCAAACGCCAAAGAACTAAGCACTAAGATACAGTAGGTGGCAGCATGTGCCTTTGTTTGGCAGCAGTCCGCCATTAAACTGAAAGAAGAAGATTTGGGCAGTTTGGGCTTTGTGCAAATCGGACTCTACATATCCAGACCGGTTGGAACCAGTGTTAATTTCGTCGACTAAAATATTTAGTCTTAATTTTAGTCAAAGTGATATTTTTGACGACAAAAATTGGACTAAAACAAAATTAAAAGTTTTTCATGAGACTAAAACTGTGACTAAAATGTCCAGATATTTTAGTCGACTAAAAGAAATAGAATAGAATAAAAATAAAGAGGAGAGACTAAAATCATCCAAACTTCTATTGACCGTCTGAAAGAGCCTCAGATCATGTAAATCTTCTGCCAAAGGAGCAGCTCTGAGCTTTGTTCATGTGGAGCAGCTCCATGAAGCAGAGGAGCTGATTAAATATGATTATAATGAATATTATAAATGCAAAGACTAAATTTGTCTTAAATTTAGTCGACTAAGTTTACTTGCAATTTTAGTCGACTAAAACTAACTAAGACTAAAATTGAAGATATTTTTTATACTAAATCTCGACTAAAATTGAATTACATTTTCGTCAGAAGACTAAAACTAAAACTAAATTAGAATATGTTGTCAAAATTAACACCGGTTGGAACATGTTTTATCCCATTCCCAAAACCCGGTAAGATCTGCAGCAACATGACACAACTGAGAATGGGCCAAACAAAACAGACGAGGCAAAGCGGTGGCAATATTTATGTGGACGAGTGACTTTAACGTGTGGAGCAGATAAAGGGACGCAGGTATATTTGTATCGGTCGGAAAGGACGATGACGAGCCGATACGAGCAACGCTCTCAGATGTGGAGTTATCGAGGAAGCAGCAACGATGTAAACGAAAGGCCCTGATCAAACACCAGCTCATCCAAACGTGAGCCAAAAAGGATTTGAACAGATCTAAGCCACGGAGACGGCTCATCATTACCAGATCCTCAGACACAACGAAATCCATGTATGTCAATGCGGTTCGTCTGTCTCGCTTTGTGACGTAGAGTTGGCTCTTAGATACTGAATAATCCCTCTTTAAAAACCTTCGAGACTGGAGAGTTTGGATTCTGCAGGAGCGACGTACGTGAAGTTCAATGACTGAAAGAATCACATTTGTTAATCATGGCTGTAAAAAGAAGTGATTTGGATTTGATGGCGATTAAAGGTTTCCCACAGAGACGACATGATCCGCCCCGACACGGGTTACACTCTGATATTTGCACCCCCGTCCCCTCCATCTGGGCTAATCCCACAGACGGTAGATACGAGGGTTAAATCCCAAACGCCCAGGATTCATGTTGTTAATGGAGAGTGTCTGGGGCAGTGATCGGTGATTACGACCACCCAGATTACAAACGTCCTAACGCTGTCCAGGGTTTTCTCTGTCGAAAACATGAACACGGAGTATTTTACAGAATCACACTGGGTTTTTAAAGTGAGGGAAGGGGCAAAAGTGGAGGAACCGTCCCTCTGAGCAGGGATTATATCATTCAGATGTGCGTTTTAGATAATTAATAATACAATGCAAATCCAATCCAAATTCTAATATAGATGAACCTTTCTAAACGCTTCTGTGAGTCCAAAGTCTTTATTGTCAGTTCAGAGTTTGCCTAACCCTGTCAGCTCTGGAGGCTCTCACCTGTTTCTGCAGCCGCTCTCCCTCCTCCCGCTCTCTCCTCTCCGTCTGCTCCCTCTCTCGCTCCTCCTCTTGTTGTTGGGCCTGGTCTCTCAGTCTCTGCTGCTCGGCCATGAATCGAGCCTCTTCCTCTCGACGTTTACGCTCCTCGGCCTCTCGAGCTGCGGCCTCCTCCCGCAGAATCCTACGAGAAAAAACGCCACTGTTTAGACTCAGGAAGTCTTCATGCAGTCGGGAGGTTGGCTGTTTAATAACGTCAGATAGAGCTGAACGATTAATTGCATTTGCAATTTTATCGCGATATGACACAACGCGATTTCGTAATCGCAGGGCACGCGATTTTGGAAGTGAATGGAGCAGCGAGATATGGCAGCAAAGTCCGCTCCGCCGCGTGCTTTTGTTTACGTCTCAGTCTAGTTAAAGAGGGGGTATTATGCCAGTCTATAGCATACTACAATGATGACGTAACCTTCTGTTGGTCTGTATATGCAGTAAATTAAAATAACTGCCTTGAATAAAATTGCTCTCTCAAAATGGCTGTACTGAACGTCTTGAAATAGGCCTCTGTCTCTTTAAGAAGCTTTCCGACACGCCCCCTTCAGCACACTGCTGTGGCATCTAAACAACACTACTGTGCGGGGAGGGGGCTCTGCTGAGCTGAGGAGCAGTGGCGTCTCCAGGAGGTGGGGGCGTTCCTAGGAGGACTGAGGCATAGCCACACCTAAAATGGCTGCCGTCTAAGTTTTTACTGATTACTCAAAAATATGTGAATGAGCCAAGGCAACACTCCAGGCATGTGTTTAATGAGGGAATGACATAATAACATGATATAAAGCTTGAAAAAGTCCATTTGACATAATACCCCCCTTTAAGTGCGTGGTAGATTGTGGATGTACAGTGAAAATATCAGCGTTTATCATGCTGCCACAGTGAAGGACTATTGCTTTCTTCTCCGTTAGCATTGCGTTAGCTGCAGCGCTAATCAAGCCATTCTCTCTCGCTGCTACTACACGCTCTGATGATCACAGAAACTCCCTCACCTCCGGATTCACACGTCTCTGCCTCCACAGAGATATAGGTGAGCCTGTGCTGCTTGTAAAGAGTAAAGAGTCGTTTGTGGCTCAGTTTAGGAGGCTTATGTTTGGGAATGTTGTGGATAAAGAACTTATCTCAAAAGCATAATGACGGTTCATGACCATAAAGTATCCGCGGATACTGTGCCTTTATTTACCTTTGCATCTACCGCATATGCCTCCGTAGGTATTACAGACGCTAGATATAAACACTAAACTGCTGTATGAAAACTACGATCCGAGGCAGGAGTCCGTGTCATGTCTTATTTTGCTGAGTAAATGTGCTGTTTAAGCTGAAATGTCACTAAATGGCTGCGAGTCAAAGAGAAAGTAAAGTGTCTGTGTTTGGCACCTCATGTCTCCGTCTCCTTGTGTCACTGTTCTGCTCTTTCTTCATATTGTCCAAAGTTTCATCCCAAAACCAAAATGCTGCTCCTAATTCCACTGTGTTTTGGCGTGTGCTCCATCTGGCCTCTCCGTGTCCATCAATAACATCTGAAGAAACTACGAGTCGCAGCTCAGACCGGGATTTGAAATAATAAATAATCAATAGTTTATTTTGTATTCATAGGGAGTTTGATTTCCTACAACTTTTCCAACCAGTTAAAGCAGACGTTTGTTCTTTTCCTGCACTTTAGTGTGGCTGATGTTACTGACTGGATCAGTGAGTTTATCTTTTTTTAAATAATATATATCTATATAATTTATCATTTATTTATAGACTGTACTGTTAAGTTCAGACAGTTTGTAAGAAGTGCAGTCCACATGTCCACACATTTTGAATAGGTCAGGCAACAATTGTGTTTGCTTTATTGTTGTAATTTTCACTTCAAATTAATCTAATATTGTTTATTATGAAACAGACCTTGCAACAATAATCGCATATTTAATCGCAATCGCAATATTGAAGATCAAATCGTTCAGCCCTAACGCCAGATAGACCTGCATTCTGAAGACCTGAAAGTCTGGAGTCTAAAGTGCAGATGTTGTTAAAGTTTAGTCCCTGTGTCTCCCACAGAGGAAATGACCATATTTGGATCAGCGTTCAGTCACTTTATAACTGTGTCCGTCACCTGTTCCTGTGCTCCTGCTCCTGCCGCTCCTGCTCCTCCCTCTCGCGCTGCTCTCTGGCCTGGCGACGCTTCTCCGTCAGCGCTCGAGCCGCCTCCTCCGGGTCGTTGGTGCCGGCGCTCGGCCTGGCTGTGCCGGCGCTCGGGGCGGGCGTCTGCGGGGCGGTCTGCGGAGGAGGGGGGCTGGGACCGGAGGAGACCGGGTCTGACGCTGGGACAGACGGGGTGGAGGGAGCGGAGGACGGGGCGGAGCAGGGGGTCGTTGCAGAGGTGGAGGAGGGGGTGGTGGAGGGGGTGGTGACTGAGGGGCTGCAGGAGGGAGGCGTCACTGGAGCCGACGACACGACGATGGCCGGGACTTTAGCAGCGTCTGGAACGACACAAGAGCTAAAGGTTATGAAGACGATAAAGTGGACACAATATCTTTTCTGAACTTCCGATACCGATATTTCAGGTTCAAATCAATACCGACCGATACCACAGGACTTCCTTAAAAGCCAGTCAGTAGATCAGTGCTTCCCAGTCACGTACCCCCTACTTCAGTTAATATAGCACACTTAATAAAGTACAGTATCGAGTAATTTATACATTATTAAAATCAACTCAAGCAAGTTTTCCCACATGAACAATTTTGGCTCGTCTGAGTAATAGGCTAAAAAAATGTAGGATCTACTGACATACAAAAATACTAAACGTAAACGTAATGATTTTCTATAACGAGGCTGCTTTATGTGAGCGTCAAACCGGCACGGTGGCACAGTGGTTAGCGCTCCTGCTTCACAGCTAGAAGGTCCCGGGTTCGATCCCCGTGTCTGTGTAGGTTTCCATCCCCTACATCCAAAACAGTGCAAAGCAGAAAGAGGAGGAGCCATACTGACAACTCCCAAGATGCATCTGTGCATTAGTTTCTCTGGGTCACAGTAAATGATCATGTGATAGAGTCATAACATAGCAGAGTATAATGAGGAACGAGTGCTAAGAGGCTCCAGAGCCTGTCAGTCAAAGACTTAGGCTTCAGCTTTTTATTTCTGCAGAACAAAAACCAGTGTGGTTAAAACTATGACCCAGCTCAGTCTTGTCACGCAGGTTACAGCAATGTTTAGAAAAAGAAAAACTCTTTGGCTTTTAAGCAGTGCCAGGGAGGTCAAAGTCTTCATTGAAACGCTGTTTACCAAGTGTCTTTTGGAGTCGCCCCCTGGCCACCAGGGGGTGGTATTACAGCAATGTCAAAGACCAAAGAGAAGGGCTTTCCTTCACATTGAAAGGAGGTTTAAATGGCGCCAAACGTGTTAGTGGTGAGATGATGATGTTCTGAACCTCGAATATGCGCTGTTACCATCAGGGCGGCGGTACCGTGTGCCACACTTTAATAAAGTCAGATTGAGGAACTCTTTTGTCCATCAGTCCATCCTGAAACTAAACGAGGATCTTAAGTCATAAAATCAAAGTGTGTTATGGCGAGCGGACAATTGTTTATAATGTCTTTGTGAATTGTCTTACATCTGTATGTCTTGTTTGTATTTTTATGGAGCTGCTGAACTGTAAAACAAATTTCGGATCCTTGTATCTGACAATAAAGCATTTATCTATCTATCATGTAACTGCACCAGAGCTGATGTTGGATCTGTGGAACCTTCAGCTGGTTTTCTGTGGGACCTAAGCAGCTTCCTGATCCGCCCTGGGTACAAAGTGTTTGACGAGACTCAGACCTCCAGACCTCCAGCTCCAGTCGAGGTCCAGTGTTTAGTCATCGATTGGACAGTAAGTTTGGGAGTCAGACACTATGGGAGACGAACCTCTGACACTGAACATGTCTCTTTAAACATATTCCAAACCTCCTTCCAGTTCCCATGGTAACACTCACCCTTGCTCTCCTCCGGTTGCCGCGGTTTCGCCTCCTCGCCCGTCTCCACGGCGACCGGAGAGACCGCAGTGGCCGGGGTCTGGACCCGGGCCGGGGTTTGGGACCGTTTGGGGCGGGGCTTGGTCCCGGAGGAGGACGGGGTCTTCTTCACCGGGCCGGACGATTGGACGAGAGGAGACAGGGGGCGGGACTTCGGGGGAGCGGGCGACGGAGGCCGGTTTTTAGGTTTAGACGAACTGAATGAGAGAAACAATAAACATGAATAAATAATGAGCAGGAGTTTATAACAATACACAGAAGTAAACACTGGCCCAACTCAGCACGGACCAAACAAAACCACGATTTATACAAGAGACAGCGAGTCCATTTTAAGGCCTTGCTCGATTCTGAACGCCACAAACGCAACAAATAATGTGTAAAGATTTGGAAACATTGCCAATTGAAATTTGGCGGTAATTTGACATTTCCCTCCCTGTACGTGTTAAGTCAAAGAAGCCTCGGCTCAATCGCTCTCCGTTACCCGGCGTCCGGTCGGGTTCTCCGGTTGGTGGTTGCCGTGGGCGATGGCGTCTGTCTCTTCTTCTGTGTTTTCTCTTTGGACAGAGCGTTTTTCTCCTTCTCGTTCTCCCGCTCTTTGTCCTTCTTCTCCTTCTTCTTCTTTTCCAACTGCAAAACAACAACAGCCCGATAGATCTGTCAGAGGTTATTTATAACACGCACTTCTCTGGGATATATTTAGTCCGGGAGATTCCCCCAAAACGCCCAAAGCAGACGGGAATCTGAGCGAGGCTATATTTACCTTTGTGAAAGGTAAGAGGCTGAGTAAATGTATATATATAACGGCTTGAGTCAGACGCTGTGGGCAAGTTCTCTGTCATAACTCAGTACATTTTAAAACTGATTTCAGTGGAGAGATAGTCCCCTCTTTTCTATAGTTTCTCTCTAGGGCTGAAACAACTAATCGATTAATCGACGACTAATCGATTATTGAAATAGTCGACAACTATTTTAGTAATCGATTCATCGTTTTCTGATTCACACAGACTCAAATAGAGCAAAAATCGCATGAAAATGTAGTATTTTTGATGAAAACCTACTTTGTTTTTATAGTTGGGGTTTGTAGTGTTTTGTACATTGTAAATTTCGTGAATATCCGTCTGTGTCTCATCCAATCAGAAAGCAGAATTAGCGCTAAGAGCCTCCAACAAACATTTACTTTAAGTTTACTCCATCAACATGTCCTCAAGTGGTGCCACTTTAGCTTTATTTGATTAAAAAAAATGAAAATATAAAATTTTCCTACACCATTCACAGACAAGCGATTAATCGATTAATCGATAGATTAATCGATTACAAAATAATCGTTAGTTGCAGCCCTATTACTCTCTGAACTTTGATGTCAAATTTAGGCCACAGCCACAGTTATGAGGAGTCAAAATAACTAGGGGCACATTCAGGGTGTTAAAGTAGAAGTGTTATTGTACTTTATGCTGGTTTTGAGCAGCAGCAGTTAGGTTGAATGTGCATCGTCAATTTATTTTCAGCATTTATAACGAAATGAAGAACTCTGCGAACATAAACTAATCCATAAACGTAGTCTTGGGGCTGGGCGATTTATCGATATATTTTTTAATGAGATAAGGATTAAGACCATATCGCGTATATCGGGATATTTCAAATTCAGATAAGCTATTAAGTTAATAAAAAGAAACAGGTCATCTCAAGCTGATTTTAAAAAACTGAGGTCTTTATTTTGTCATCTCTTTATATAAATGCTGCCCTCAGAAGAAGACTGACCTATTTTATTTTATTGGCTATTTTTATCCAAGATATTTTTTATTTAAATGTGCACCTTACAGAACTTTGCTATACAGTGTTTATGTTTACATTTTAAAACTGATTTCAGTGCGTGGATAGTCCCCTCTTTTCTATAGTTTCTCATTTTATAGTGAGTTTTCAATAAAACTACTCGTATTTGGCTTTGACTTTGACTTAACATTTAATTTCACAGCTCTCACTTTGCGGAAAAAATATCGGGATATATATCGTATATTGATATTCGACCTAAATATATCGGGTCATGACTTTTGGTCCATATCGCCCAGCCCTACGTAGTCTACTCTTCTCATCCTTTTAGCCACTTTTTATTTGACAACAATCCGCCTCATACAAACACTCAAGATCTGGCCTTTACTCTGACAAAGGCAAAAACAGTTTATACAAGTCCACTTTAACCACTGAGTAAAGCGCGGTTGTAAATCTACTTCAATACAAGTGATCGCGATGTCGTCACGTCTGGGGTCTGTGGTCGGCAATTTAGTGTTTTAAATAAATAAATAACAGTTCTATGATCAGCAAAAGCAATGTTCACAAACAGGGCGTGGCTTTCCTTGCGCTGAAACAGATCGATAATTTCATAAAACAGCGTAAACCGTCCGCTTGTCCTGACAGCTGTTAGCTCGCGCGTTCTTACCGGTGTGGAGTCGCGTCGCCGCGGCGGCCTCTGGGTGATGTCGGGCGTCGAGGCCGAGGACAGTCTCCATCGCTCTGCGCTGTTCTGATGCGAGCAGCTCAGCGGGCTGCAGGCTGCACAAAACAACACCAGCTCAAAACCACACATTTACCTTTACCTCCACATCTGGGAGAAACATGTTCAAATGTAATATTGTTTTTACTGATAACTCCTTTTATTCTTGTGATGGAATAAAAATCAGTTTAAACTCAGATGTTTGTGGGGTTTCCGTACAGTTTAGCCAAGTCATATTTAAAGGGATATTTCAGGATTTTTGACATTGGGCCTCATTTCCTAGTTATCCAGAGTGTTGTTGATGTCTGGAGATATTTTTTTCTTAAATTCATGCAGTTCTTATATTTGAAGAGTCTAGTGGCGCTAGGCTAGCGCATTTCTATGGTATCAGTTAGCCTGCATTAAAAACAGTCTGACCCACTCCACAGTGCACCTGAGGTAAATCACTTATAACACCAGACTAACCATATAAATGTCTGTGTTAATAGAATCATTTAAAATAACTTATATTTGAGCAGCATCAGCTTCGTGGCTGTAAGCTAACGCAGTGGCGGAGTGATCTGCGAGAAAATAGTCCCTCAAAATGCGGTAATTCATGTGATACAAGGTCAGTTATATTTCAAACATGATTCTATTAACACAGACATTTATATGGTTAGTCTGGTGTTATAAGTGATTTACCTCAGGTGCACTGTGGAGTGGGTCAGACTGTTTTTAATGCAGGCTAACTGATACCATAGAAATGCTTTAGCCTTGCCCTAGCCTAGCGCCACTAGACTCTTCAAATATAAGAACTGCATGAATTTAAGAAAAAAATATCTCCAGACATCAACAACACTCTGGATAACTAGGAAATGAGGCCCAATGTCAAACATCCTGAAATATCCCTTTAATGCTGTTTAATGCCATTTTAGTGCCACAAATGTAACTAAAGCATTTATTATCACTTAATACTGGAGCAAAACCGGAGGAAATTTGGTGGGAACATTGGGGAAAATGTGGGGAAAAATGTGAAATCTTTCAAAACAGAAAAATAACCCAAGGTGGTCCAAAACGTTGGGGAACATTTTGAGGAAAAAAAACTGGAAGAGACATATTTTAGTTAATTGGCTAGCTACCACGATTACTAGTCTCAGCACTCGTTTGCATAGACTAGTGTCCTGCCACTGGGCTCTTCAATCGATTGCAGGAAGAAACCGGTTTCTCCCTGACAGGACCGTTTCACACCTAAGGACACAATAGGCCCAGAAAGCCTGTCCTCTAAACATCACAAAAGGTCTTCACCGCGACCGTTTGATTGCATCACCCTCTGAGGCGCCTGTTGGTCGCCTGCATTTACATCTGAACTGCATCACCACTCCCCATGCTCCTGCTGTGCTGCATTTTCCTGTACTTATATATATAACTGTGATATGGGAGTCTGGCAGGAATAGTTGATTGAAAGCTTGAAAGCCAAACGTGTGAAAGCTGGTTTTCTTTTCGTACTCACAGTCGCTGTTGTTGAGCAGCGCGGCCGCACTCTTGCTCTTCTTCAGGAAGGACAACGTCGGGGTCATCAGCCGCTCCACGATCTTACTCTCCCACGGGCTGAGGCGCAGGCTGCGGGCTGACACAAGGGGGCGCCGTGAGCACTTTCACAACACACAGTTACAGCAGAGGCAGCGGCGATAAGTGTCGACAACAGCCGTTCCTCAAATATTAATCATTTACTCCATTTAAACTAGGAACTGGTCATTATTGTACGGCCTGAACGGCATTTACAACTGGGATTAAATATATACATTTACTTTCAAAATCCATTTAGTTCAATGTAAAATGAAGGTTTTGGGGCCCCCTGCAGTGCCTCTGATGCCCTGCAGAGGGCCCCGGACCCCACTTTGGGAACCACTGACCTACAAGATCATATGAAAGTGCTGTTTGGAAGATCTGCAAATTTACAATATCGAGTTTATCTCCAATGTCTAGTAAATGGGGGAAAATGGTACAAAATGGGGGAAATATTGGGGGGGGACATTGAAGAAAAAAAAAAAATTGGGGGAACATGTGGGGAAAAATTGGAGAAAATTGGGGGAACATTGGGAAAATAATGGATAAATTGGGGAACATTTGGGAAAAATTGGGAAAATGGGGGGAACATTTGGGAAAAAAATTGGAAAATTGGGAAAAGTTGGAAAAATTGGGGGAACATTTGGGAAAAAAAAAAAAAAATTGGGGGAACATTTGGGAAAAAAAAAAAAAAATTGGGGAACATTTGGGAAAAAATGGGAAAAATATGGGGGAAATTTAAATATTTTTTCTTAAAATGTGAAATATTTAAAAAACAGAAAAATAACCAAAAGCTGGGGTCACATGGTCCAGAACGTTGGGAAAAAATGTAAAAGAAAAATTGAGAAAACAAAAAATCAGCCCTTTTTGTCGTCTGTTCAGGACAGTTACCTTTCTGAGCGACAAAGCTTTGTAAATGTAAATGTTTGCAGCTCCTTTTTGCAGATTTCGGATGGTTTGCAAAAATGTCTCTTCATCCTCTTTCCCCAATGACACTGAGACATTTATTTTGGTCAATATCTTCCGGCCCTAAGCCACAGTATCAGCTTTTTTAAGACTTAAAAGAAAGGATGGTCAGAGTAAGTCGTTCCTTGAGACTATTTTTACTTTCTTATTGCTGCAAAACACCTCAGGAACTTCCCTCTTATGCAGATCCAGGATGATCTGCAGATGATCAATATTCAAATGGAAACACCTCGACCGTTTTGACTAAACAAACAGGTTTACATGGATGAATGTGGTGAAGCGAATGAGTGCGGCGTAAACCCCGGCAGCGCCTGGACGTGTTTATGACGGTTTCCTGTTACTAGGCAACGCTCGGCTCCTCTTCTTCACCTTCGTCTCCCTCGCTCTTCACTGCGGTCCTGGACTCAGGGATTGATTCCTGGCTCTGAGTCGTGTCACTCGAGGCCCTTTTACTCCTTCAAACTGCGTCTCCACAGACCTGCTTTGGCCGCTAATATACATGTTTATGGCAAAGACACTGCAGGCTGAACAATGGACAGAGCCAGGTTTAAACGTGTGCTTTTATTTTGTAACATATTAGACACAAAGATTTGCTCAGAGGGATTTTGGATCTTGTTTAGTTTTTGAATAAGCCATGAATGACAAAAATCTGCACATTTCACCTTGTGTTTTGGTTCAAAGCTCAATAAATGTGGGAATTTGATCTGTAAAAAGTCTAATGGAGCGACTAAAGTGCAGATGTGCAGAAGTTTAGTCCGTTTGTCTGCACATGCTCCCTGTGTATATTCCTCCCGTCTTTAGCCGCTGCTGTCTCCCACAAAGGAAATGACCATATTTGGATTACAGCGTCATCTCGGTCATAGCCTTTCCTGCTACACGTGGATACCAAACATGTCAGTATTTGTGAATGAAGAAGCGTGGGAAAGACCAGGGAGCCACACAGACATGTTGGAGAATCAAAACTATACATTTTTGAAAACTTTATTAAATGAGCATTCAGAAAAACAATGTGTGATAATAACATTTATATGGGGCGTAAAAAACGTAGTTTGGCGGAAATTTACGAAATTTGGCAGAAAATTCCATTTGTTCCAGTCAAAAGAGTCAATGAAACCCTTGTCATATGTGTCATGTTTCAGTTGCCGTAGCGACGACCAGAACTCCCCATTTACTCTAATGGAAAAATTATATAATTGCACAATTTTACCAAATGACCAGGGCAAATGGAAACATCGTTTTTCTCATTGCTTAGACCAGTGGTTCCCAAAGTGGGGGCCTCAGAGGCACTACAGGGGGGCCCCCAAAGCTCGTCTACAACACAAGTACATTGAAATTATACATTATATTATATATTATACATTTATTTGCTAAAATGGTTTGCATTAAAACCTTTAGCCTAGAATCATTGCAAGATGTTGCTTTAAAGAGCAACTAAACACCAAATCAAGTTTTTTTTTACTGATAATCTGTCTCAATGTGTGTCTCATAGTGTTGTCCACTGGTCCCTGACATTATTCTGACATTATAGCGCAAACATGTGTCAAATCCTAACTTTGGCCTGAAAACGAATGGGTTGCGCCCCCTTCAGGGTAAACTCTGCTACTAAATTAGAATTTCCTGATTGGCTGGAGACGTGTCCACGGCCTCCACAGAACGTCATAAGCCGCACCAGCTCCACACATCGTCATCAGGTGCTGCCCATTGTCCCGCCCCTGTACCTGTGGTATATAACCAAGTCCCTCCCACGTAATCAGTCTGCTGTGATTGTGCCAATGCAAAGGCCCAAACACTCACCCCCCGCATGTCACCCCCAAACTTCAGAGACCGCCTCTTTTGCGGCAATTTTTGACTTTTGTTTGTGGGTGGGGAAAGGCTTTGGCACACCCGTTTAGGTACTCTTTAAAGTGCATATGGCACATTAGACACAATTTTAGCTAAAACACAGTTAACACGATTATATTTAAGATTTTGCTAAAGATTATTCCCAGTTTTCTTTAGTTTGACCATTTTTGTGATGTTTATGTTTTCACTTCCTTATTGGACACCGACAGGAAGTGACATCGAAGAAGGTAAACAACTTTAAACTGTTGCCGTGCAACCATGTTAAGTCAATGGGAAATGAATGAGTCAAACTGCTATGGAATGTTTCCTTCCTTTATGTCACTTCCTGTCAGCAGCTTAAAAATTCAAATAAAAATAACTTTTCTGCCCAACATTTCTTCATTAAAATTGCTGCTTCACTGAAAAAAATGAAAACTATGCAACTGATGTAATCCATCTAAATAAGTCATATTGTCAAGAGCATTAAAATCTGTCATATGCACTTTAAATGTAATTTTAGCTGTAAAAAAAAAAAGAAATAGAGTAAATTATTATTAATGGGGGCCCCAAAAAAAATCCGATAGTCCACACTTTAGGAATATATCGTTTTTATATTCTCCAGGAAAATCCTACAACAGTGGAAATCTAAACATAGTGAACCGGACAATGTTTATTATTCAGATTTCGTTGCCGGAACTATGGGACATTTTTGGACATATTTTTATATGAAAACATAAAATGAATGATATCTCATATTTAAAATGTTTCCCTATTCAGCTGCAGCGTCTTTAAACCTGGCTCTTTTCATAAATTCTATCCCAGTTTCCTACATAACCTTATTTCCATATGAAAACATTTCGGTTTTTGGTTTGCAGCTTTGAGACATAACCCACTGCAATTTCACTGTTTTGGAACTGTTTTGTTGCCGTGTGGCTGTGGGCGGATCTGCGTTTCCCACGGCAACGGGACACGGTGGGCAGATTGCATTGTGGGGAACGACCAGGCGTTTGTTGACACTGAAGGACGACAGCGGCTCTCATGGAGAAACACAGTTAACATGTTCTGGCCCATTTATAGGAATGTTGTGAGTCCTTTACCATTTACCTTATTAATGAACAATAATCAACATAAATGAAAGTATATCACATTAAGAAGAGAAATCCCTCCTCTTCTATTCAGGCGAGTTAGATTCAACCCATTATTGACACATTTCCACATGAAACAAGATGCACGTATTACATTATTAACTGTGAAAGACATTATTATTCCCATCGGCAACGACAAGCAGCCACCACATCAAATAAAACCAGACTCACGGAGCAAAAACCCAGAAGCGACGTGACGAGATGCGAACCAAAGACCAGCACAGAGACACGGCGAGATGGGAGGGACAAAGATGCACCACCACCAAATAAAAAACGTGATCAAAACTGAAAGTAAAGTCGAGATGATGCAGACGAGGTGATTCCAGAGAGACAGGCAGCAGGCAGCGCGGAGCAGGCGGGGGGCCGGGCGCGAGGCAGGAGCGGAACCCAGGACTGAGGCCGAGGCAGGAGTCCAGGACCGAGGCCGTTCTGTAGGAGCGGCTCCAGGACTGAGTTACTGCAGGAGCTGAACATCCTGAACATGACCTGGTTATTCCACGGGCCGCTGCAGAGTCCTGATCTTAACCCTATTTTTCCACCGCAGGAACCTTTAGCAGTTCTTGGTGCTTTTGCTTGGAGAACTGGGACTGGGCTTTTGGAGGAACTTAAGGCTCTTTTCCACATGCAGGGGCGTGTCAGCCGAATGGCTCTTTCACCCGTTTTGTCGAGCTTTTCCATAACAAAGGCCAAACCGGTCTGACCAGGTATAGGTTTTGGGCCCGACCTCTGACTGTGGCCAAAGCGCTGACCCGTGTCTGATGTGACGTGAACAGACTCTGGCCTCTGATTGGCAACGAGAGAGTGGACAGCCCTCACTATTGACACGCAGGTCATACGGATTTAATATTTACCAACATCATACCGCTGTGCTAAAAGGGGATTTTGCTGATAATAGCATTTAGCCACTGTTAGCGCAGCTTTAGCTGGTGTTAGCATAACATTTGCATGTAGCTTACCTTCATAGTTGTATTTAGTGGTTTCTTTTCTGTTTTAATACAGCTTGGCTCCTCTGAATGATTCCATAACTCCCACCAGAGGGCAGCATTTGTCCACATGTGTTCTCATCGCGGCTTTAAAAACTTTTAATAACGATCTGTACAGCGGCTCCTCTGTGCGGCACCGCCCACAACAAATGCATGCGTGTGTGTGGTGGAAACACAAAGGTCTACGGGCTAGTGCCGATACGTGCACGTAGATCATGGCGTGCGCGGCCGGTTCGCGCTATGTGGAACGACGGCTATATTCAGCTCCTGCCCTGGGACGGTACTTTCTAATCAGAGCAGGAAGTCTTTGGATGCGGATCTAAGGCAAGTACACGTGAACCGCTGCATTTGGTCGTTATCTTTAAATACGTGCTTTTCGTAAACTCCCAAAGCAGCTCCTGTGATCTGGAGCCTTTGGACGGCAGGTTAATCTCACTGTCACAGCGACCTCTCCGTGACTCGGATCACAGGTCTCAGAGACACTGCAGGGACGTCAAAGAAACGTCTCACTGGTCATGGACGACAAATAGTGTTCGCGAGATCGCCACAACCGCCAGAGACTTTTCTGAAATCGAATATTTGTTTTCACCACGACTCCCTGGAGACTCGCCTCATCTCCAGAGGACGTTACTGAGACATCTCCGTGACCAGCGGCAACTTGAGTCGCCAAATGTCTCCAGCAGTGTTAATTTCGTCGACTATAATTGGGCTAAAACTAAATTAATCGTTTTTCATGAGACTAAAACTGTGACTAAAATGTCCAGATATTTTAGTCGACTAAAATAAGACTAAATAAAAATGAAAAGGAGAGACTAAAATCATCCAAACTTCTATTGACCGTCTGAAAGAGCCTCAGATCATGTAAATTCTCTGCCAAAGGATCAGCTCTGAGCTTTGTTCATGTGGAGCAGCTCCATGAAGCAGAGGAGCTGATTAAATATGATTATAATTAATATTATAAATGCAAAGTCGACTAAATTGACTTGCAATTTTAGTCGACTAAAACTAGACTAAAACTGAATTACATTTTCGTCCAAAGACTAAAACTAGATTAAAATATGTTGTCAAAATGAACACTGGTCTCCAGGCCAGTGAGACAGGCCCTTTAGCGCGGTCCAAACTTCAGAGTATACGGTGTGGAGGCCCACAGATCTGAGGTCAGTGTGTTCAGCAGAGTTTTAACCCAAGCCCTGACTTGGAACCTCAAAACCAGCTCATTCCCACAATAAAGTGTGAGCTTTTGAGGTGACAGTTGTTTAGAATTATGAGAACTATTATGAGAGACGCTGAGTCACTGAGCCCCGTCCTGCTGCTCCTGTGAGGACACGAGCAGAGACTAAAGAGGGACTAACCATGACACTTTATCTGCAATGACTTCCCCTATCGATTATGTGAGTCACGTTATTTTCTCATAAAGATGTCGAAAAGTCGTGACTACATTTGAAATATTCAGCCAAAAGTTGAATCAGGTTCGGAGCTAATCCCTGACCAATACTGATGAAACTTTGGTGCTTTTCCTGTTCTGAGCCCTCAGCTCTAAGACACTTCCTGAGTCTGCTGTTTTTGTCCCTCGCGCCTGGAGTCCGGCCCACTCCGGTCCGCTCCGGCCCGTGCCCGGCCCGCTGCTGTGGGTGACTTGGTTGTGGCTCTTACTTCTGCTGGGGGAGTTCCAGAGGGTGGCGGACGACTTGGACAGCCTGTTGTTAAGCACAGGGTCCTGGGTGCGAGGCAGGTTCACTGTGGAGGCGGAGCACCGGCCTGCACCGAGAGAACGCAACACACACGCTCAGCCACCGGGCGGCGCTGTACACACACACGGAGGCAGCGCTTCTTCTGCTGTCGGGGCTGAGAAGAAGGTTAGGGCGGTTTCCTCAGGGCAGGTATGGCCCAGGGCGGGTCGGGGAGATTAACCAACACTGTCATCTATGGTTTAAATCAGCTTTAACGACGGATGAGGCAATAGTGTCTTTATCCACAAACAACAGGCTTTTATATCATTATCATCAGAGCTGGGTAACGTTAAACCAGACCCGTTTGGGATCAGTATTTGTATCTTGTTGCTGATGAAGCCAAAATGTAATAAATGAGTTCCATAATATTTAACAAAAGTATTAGTCCATCTGCTGCTCAAAGTGATGAAACATTGGCCATATGTAAATATTAAAACCAACCGCACATTGAATCACAATCGCAAAATCCGTCAGAAAAGGCTTGCCCTGTTATAAGATAATACATTACTTAAAGAGGGGGTATTATGTAAAATGGACTTTTTCAAGCTTTATATCATGTTATTATGTCATTCCCTCATTAAACACATGCCTGGAGTGTTGCCTTGGCTCATTCACATATTTTTGAGTAATCAGTAAAAACTTAGACGGCAGCCATTTTAGGTGTAGCTATGCCTCAGTCCTCCTAGGAACGCCCCCACCTCCTGGAGACGCCTCTGGACCTTTCGTCACCAGCCAAGCCACCAACCACTGCTCCTCAGCTCAGCAGAGCCCCCTCCCCGCACAGTAGTGTTGTTTAGATGCCACAGCAGTGTGCTGAAGGGGGCGTGTCGGAAAGCTTCTTAAAGAGACAGAGGCCTATTTCAAGACGTTCAGTACAGCCATTTTGAGAGAGCAATTTTATTCAAGGCAGTTATTTTAATTTACTGCATATACAGACCAACAGAAGGTTACGTCATCATTGTAGTATGCTATAGACTGGTGCTATGTGATTGAAAAAAGCATAATACCCCCTCTTTAAAATGTAAAGTCTTAGCAGTATTAGCAGAAAACGAGCCGCCCGGACCATACCATCGGAAACATGGGACGGGACAGAGCTTTGGGAAAGGCCTTAGGAACAGGGTCATCATCATCATCAGAACCTCGACTTCAGACCAAACGACTACTGTGAAACATGAGCTTTTATACATGTTTTACCCAACGAGCAGCAGAGTTACCGTCGCTAAAACAATAAAGAAGAGTAAAGAAAAGGTCTTTGTTTGTGAATGACGACACTTTCTTGTGGTTGCATCATCTGCTGTTTGGACCGTTGCGTTGGAAACCGAGCACATGTTTATTCCAGAATCCACATCATGTTTTTGTCTTAACTCACTCTCTCGTCGCGAGGTCTGGTTCAGCCCTCCGGCCCAGGACCATCTCTGCTGACGGATCTCGGCCCAGGTTTTCTTCGTGGACCTCTTTATCGCCGCCTCGTAGCGCTCCTGAGACACAGAGAGGAAAGAACGTTAGCTGTGTCCCTGATTGTATATGAATAAACTAAACACATCTTGATCACAGTCTTTCCCTTTGTTGGTTGGAATCGTCGACTGGACTGGGTTTGTGTCAACACTTTGAGACAGAAGTGAGTCCATTCTAAAGATAAGAAGCCAGGCTGCAACAGAGTAATGCAGTTACTCCATGCAGGAAGAGAGTAGTGAGCCGTACACGGGGGAAACCAAGCAGCCTCATCAGCATCAGTGGTCCATAGTCAGCTGTGCATCTCCATCTGAAAGCCACTAACCTTTGAGGATAAAGATGTTAAAATACTTTGAGCGAGGGGTAAAGCAGCAGTAAGGCCAGTCTCAACAGGGAACTGAGGGCTTGTCCTTAGAAGAAACACTGCTGTGGGAAGTACGGTACACTGAGCGCTATCCTCTTCTTCTTCTTACTGCAAACTGTCTCATTATGATACAATATTTATATTATCTGTAGTCTGTTCATTACTATTCACATGGTGTCTCCTGTCCCACTCCCCCTCAGGAGTGCCTGTCTAGATCGAGCGGAGGAACCCGGCTGAATGGAGGAACCCTGGCCGACTCCATCGGCCCTGGGTCTCTATAGCCTGTCCGTCCATGGGAGTGGATCTCTCCTTCTGTGGTTCTCCCGAGGTTTCTCTTTTCTCCCACTGGGTTTTTGAGTTTTTCCTTGCCGTGCTGGAGAGTCTAAGGACAGGGGACACCCGGCCACTCGTCATCACCTACTGCTGACGCTTATCTGGACATTATGTTTGCCTGGATACTTGATTCAGCTGAACTTTACATTGTCTTATTTACTGCTCTGTTTTATTGCCTTAATGTTCGGTGCAGCCCTATGAGGAAACTCCTGTTGTGATATTGGGCTATACAAAACCATTGATTGATTGATTGATTGATTGTCCTTTACTATGACGGCCGGTTATACATTACATTAAAAGTATTTTCATTGTACTTGTATTGCAGAACACCTCTGGGGGCCCCACTTTGGGAACCACTGCTTTAACGGATTGAAAATGGTGCAATAGTGAAAGTCCAGACGCAGCCCTGCTCTGTCTCTGAGCGGCTCTGCCTAAAGCAGCTACGGCAAATAAACAGCATCAAACATGTCGCCCTCCTTTGAGACTTTTACGCACAAGTTGAAAATTGTTGTTGCAAAATTTGTGTTCCATAATTTCTGTCCATCAAAATGATGGGGGGAAATTATCCCTAACAAAACCACAGAGGCTGTAGCTGCCACAGTCTCAGCCTCAGAGCAAAGACTTGTTCACTGAGTGATGCAGTAAACAACTTGAATAGGTGTTTTCAGTCTCCAGGGGAGGAGCCTGAGTCTTAAATATGGCCGCTCTAGTTTGGGTAAAGTGTCACATTCTGACCACAGGATCTAAGAAGCTTCAGAGAAAAAAAGCAAAACATCCGAAACTCAACCAAACCCAGTCGACGATTTAAACTTCTCTTTGTTTCACTGTTTGAATGTTTGGTCGTGTTGTGATAATGGGCCATAGACGATTCACTACGAAGCATCTAAAACCTGTGGTCATTCCTCCAGCTCTACACCAGTGGATATTAAAGTTTCCGTTGGTCTGTACCTTGTTCTTCTCCAGTTTCTGCCTCTGCTTCTCCTCCAGGACGGCCCGTCGTCGCTCCGCTTTGACCCTCTGCTCCTCCAGCCTCCGCCTCCGATCCTCCAGCTGTGACTCCCTCAGCCTCCGAGCTCGCTCCTCCTTCTCCAGCCACTGAGCCTTCTTCACCGCTGGAATCACAGAGAGAGACATGAGGAATCACAGACAGAGACATGAGGAATCACAGACAGAGACGTGAGGAAGCTTCACTGTCTCTCCGCCTCATTGGAACGAGCGATTAAAGGCAGATTAGTTTGTTTAAAGAAGAGCGAGTCCCGCCGTCAGCAGCTGCTCCGACGACAACACTCGTGTGTCTTTGTCTCGTTCTGAAGGATTTTAATTACGGTGACAAACAACGACGTGATGGAGCGAAAACTGACGCCTTTAGTCAGTATTTGAGTGAATAAACACGTTAACCTCCATAGAATAAACACAATAAAGAGCGAGTTTGGTCTTTTTTTTACTCTGACACTTAAGCTAAGATGTTAAGGATCTGCAAAAGTTTAATTTTCGTCCATTTTAACCTAATTTTGGTTCATGGAAAACCAGCGAAATGCATTTGGTTTGTCGAGGTCGTCTCCAAAGTGTCTGTAAAGCTTTAACGGGAGGTTTTAAATCTGATAAGCAGATCAACACGTGGTCAGAGCAAGTTTTTTATCTTTTAACCAAAGTAAAGCCTTGTTTAAATTGCACCGACCTTAAAATGATTATTTCTGCTTTGATCAGTTCAGGAATAGATAATGCAAAAGATGTCGGTGTTTCCCAGTTCTTTTAACAAACACACCCAGACGTTTCTCCCTCCACTGACTCCCAGAGTCTTTTAGGATTGATTTAGTGTTTAAAGTTCTTAACGGCCCTGGCCCTGCGTATCTGTCAGTTTTTTTTAAACTGTAGATATTTGTAATTGCAAGTGTAAATACTGTAAATACTGCATCTGAATGTTTGTTGAAGGGATCCTTTTGCTGGTGTTTTATCTGTATTTTATATTGTGAATGGACTTAAAGTGTATATGACAGATTTTAATGCTCTTGAAAATATGACTTATTTAGATGGATCACATCAGTTGCATAATTATCTTTTTTTTTCAGTGAAGCAGCAATTTTAATGAAGAAATGTTGGGCAGAAAAGTTATTTTTATTTGAATGTTTAAGCTGCTGACAGGAAGTGACATAAAAGAAGGAAACATTCCATAGCAGTTTGACTCATTCATTTCCCATTGACTTAACATGGTCGGCACGGCAACAGTTTAAAATTGTTTACCTTCTTCGATGTCACTTCCTGTCGGTGTCCAATAAGGAAGTGAAAACATAAACATCACAAAAATGGTCAAACTAAAGAAAACTGGGAATAATCTTTAGCAAAATCTTAAATATAATCGTGTTAACTGTGTTTTAGCAACAATTGTGTCTAATGTGTCAGATGTAGTTTAAGTAAGAATGCTCATTGGCCACTGTATAAACCTGCTGTCACTTTGCCTCTGCCCTGGGACGACAGATGAAAATGAGCTTGTAGCTCTCTGGTCTGTACAACACATTTGTTGTGCAACGTCCCTGTCAAATAAATAAATAAGTAACTCTAACAGGGTGTGAGGAACCGATAACGTCATAAATGTGTCCATAAGCCGATATTGTAATAACGATTAACCGGCCGATAATGTGATCATTATTACATTATCAATACCAGATTAAAATCGTTCACACATGTAACACATTCGGCCAGTGATGAACACATTAAACATAGAAGAGTTTGTGGCTTTTTCATCAACTTTAGTATTTTGTTGTTTGTACAGTTTTGTTTTTCACTTCCTGTAACTTGTCGTGTCTCTCAGACCTTTTCCCAGGACGATGGCTCAGAGTGAAGCAGGTTCTTATGACAGAAAGGTCTCCGGTTCGAGTCCCTCCTCAGGCGAGTGCATGACGTCGCCGTGTCGTTGGGCAAGACACTTCACTCACATTACAGATGTGTGACTGTGGGACATGTGAGTGAGTGCGGAGGTCAGACAGGCCAATGGGGCGGTTTGGCAATGATTCTGAAGTTTGATATTATTGCGATATTGCGCGAGTTTTTCAGCAATTTGTGTCAAAACAAGACAAACACTCACTCATCACCACAGCAAGACTAACACTAAACTAAATTTACATTACATTTACATTTATAAGTTCAAATCATGGGTTCATTTTGGCTGAGTTTGACAAAAATATGTGGATGCATGATCATATTATTGTTTTTGGTTTTTTTAATCATTTTCCTCTTATCGTTGTACCAAGCTGTGTTTTCATCGCTGGTGGAAAAGTCCTCAAATACAGGAGCAGGAAGTAACTGTTCCTCCCATCAGCCACTGGGCCCAAACACTCACTCACAGACTCCACAGTCACACAGGGTAAGGAGGGGGGAACACGGGTCAGAACCGGCCCGCTTTACCTTCATGGTTAGATGCAAATGAGCTGCTTCAAGTGCAGAAAGATTGTGATAAAAACAAACAAACAAAAAAAGCAGCAAAATAAAAAAGCTGATGAAAAAACAGCAGATACATTATTGGCTGAATTTATTACATTTGTGAACGATTTTCATCTCTCGGCCAATAATGTAAAACATATGATATTATTGGCCGGTAAATTGTTATTACGTAATCGGTTCCTACAGGTGTTAAGGTCCAGAAACCAGCTCCTGATGGAAGTCCCAAGAGTCAACGCCAAACACTGGGCTGATCCTGAGCCCAGACTCTGGAACAAACTGCCCCCTGACCTGCACCGAGCCCGGCTTAAAACCTGTTTATTCAGACTGGCTTTAAAGTAAGGGATAATGTAAAGAACGCCGGTCATGATCGGGACAATAAGGACCTTCAGAGCGAACTGGACGCGCAGCGGAGGGGTCCAGTTCGCCCTGAAGGTGCTTATTGTCCCGATAATGACCGGCGTTCTTTACATTATCCCGCTTATTATACGGCTGTTTACCAACTGTACACACAAATAAACTTCATACACTTTTATGAAGGCCCAAAGGTTTATTTCATGATTTCCACGGCAAATAGTTCCCAAAGTTTGCGCGTTGATTCCAGGCAGTGTGGCGAGGCTAGTAGCAGCACGGCTAGCTACTTATTGCTAGCCTAGCTACTTAGTTGAAGGTGCAGTTAGAGAGGAGGAATGGTGGTGAATCTCTGGGTAAGTTGAAAGTCGGACTCCCGTTAACTTCACAGGGACAGAGATAGTGTCTCTACTACTGGAGTGATATGAAAGACCTGTTTTACAAGCACGAACTCCGTTGCCATTGGCAGCGGTCATTATTTTTCTCAGAGGTTGTCTATCAGAAAATAATGACCGGTAGAACATTGGAAAATCACATTCAAGTCAATGGAGCGTTCTACTTGCATTGTGAAGAGCCGTATAATAATACTCAGTAATGCGGTGATATTTTATCCAGTTTATTTTATTTGTTGTTATTTATTATTTGTTTGATTGTTGTTCTCTGATCTGACTTTGATCACCTTGAGTGTTGCAAAGGGCTTTATAAATAAACATTGATTGAGCGACGCAGACAGAGATTTGTGTTTGGCTTAGTTTTTTTGCCTTAAATGGACAATCCCAACTGTAAACCCCAGAGCACAGTCTCCGGCTCCTCCCCCTGCGCCGCTGTATCTGCTCCTAATGAAGCCGTAATTATATGTACTGGCTCTGTCTGGACCGGCCTCACGGTGATTAACTCATTCTGCCCCACAGGCTTTTACATCTCCACCTCTCATCTCTCTCCGGAGCTCATGATTTAGTTCTTATCTTTTAGACATTTTAGGCACAGCATTTAGGTAACGGCAAACTAGACTGAAATAACCTGTACATGTAAATGTGAAGCCACAGAGTGAATTAGGGCCATGCAGAGATCAGGGATGAAGCAAAAATACAGTTATGCCACAGGATACAATGATTTATTATGATTTATTATGATTGAAATGACGTCGTGATTTGAAATGAAATCAAAGCGGCGTCAGTTTGATTTCACCCAAACGACAGACTTTAGGTCAGGGCAGCCCTTACCTTGGAGCTGAGTTTGTTGTTCTGAAAGCCATGCAACAAAAGACGACAAGAAAACTGTCAGTAAGTCCAGGAAGAGAGAGAGGAGAGAGGAGAGAGAGAGAGAGAGAGAGAGAGAGAGAGAGAGAGAGAGAGAGAGAGAGAGAGAGAGAGAGAGAGAGAGAGAGAGAGAGAGAGAGAGAGGAGAGAGAGAGAGAGAGAGAGAGAGAGAGAGAGAGAGAGAGAGAACATGCAGAGTTAGAGTTGGATAAACCCTGTGTTGGTTCTGGTCTCACCGATGTACTTGGCTCGTTCTTCTCTTCGTTCCTTGGCGAGTTTCTGTCTTTGTTCTGACGTCATTTCTGTAAAAAAAAAAGTTTGGAGTTAACCTCTTAACCCCCACCTGAACCAAAGGAGGAGAGGAGATTTTGGATCTTGTTTAGTTTTTGAATAAGCTGATCAGGAGTGAAACAAATCTGTAAAAAAGATCAAATTTCGCCTTGTTTTTTGAGGGTTCAAAGCTGAATAACTCCATCCATCTTCTTCCACTTGTCCGTTGCCGGGTCGTGGGGGCAGCTGTTGGAGCTGCACCAGCCCCTATGGCTCCTCCTGCAGGTGGTGGGTCCACAGAAGGACGGCCTCATGGTTCTAACCGGGCCTGTTGGTCTCTCATAAGGGGCTTCTGAACCGCTCTTTGTCTGACCCGTCACCTAGGACCTGTTTGCCATGGGAGACCCTACCAGGGGAACCAAGCCCCCGACAACAGAGCTCCAGGATCATTCAGGCTCAAACCCTCCACCACGTTAAGGTGGAGGCTCCAGGAGGGGCTTAATCAGACATCAAATCAGATATTAAAAAATCCCTCTCAAAAAAATTATAAATATTGTTTGGAGTCTGTAGGAGCGACTAAAGTGTTGTTGCAAGAGTTTAAAGGAACGGGCCCTAAAGGTTTGTAACATTTCTCTGGTCTTTCGTGTGGGCGGCTCCCATAAAGGAAATGACCATATTTGGATTATAGCCTCATCTTGGAGCCTTCAGGACACGTGGATGTAAAATATCTCAATATGTGTGAATGAAATCACGAGGGAAAGAAATGATGTTGTAGCTGCTTCCTGGAATCTCGACAATTATTATTATAAATAAGCATCGTTTCTAAACTCTGACATGAAAACTAAGATGTTAAGGAGGAAACTATTAAAAAATCTCTATTGACCAGTGCGTTCACCTTCACCTTAAAGGGATATTTCAGGATTTTTGACATTGGGCCTCATTTCCTAGTTATCCAGAGTGTTGTTGATGTCTGGAGATATTTTTTTCTTAAATTCATGCAGTTCTTATATTTGAAGAGTCTAGTGGCGCTAGGCTAGGGCAAGGCTAAAGCATTTCTATGGTATCAGTTTGTTTTTAATGCAGGCTAACTGATACCATAGAAATGCTTTAGCCTTGCCCTAGCCTAGCGCCACTAGACTCTTCAAATATAAGAACTGCATGAATTTAAGACAAAAATATCTCCAGACATCAACAACACTCTGGATAACTAGGAAATGAGGCCCAATGTCAAAAATCCTGAAATATCCCTTTAATGTAACAAAACCAGCAGAGCCACTTATGCATCAGAGACGCTTCTGTCCCTCTGAGGTGGAGCTCACTGACTCTGAACAGTGAATAACCAGAGGACTGTGATAGAAACGTCTCCAGGCCTCACATAAACCACAGCTTCAGTCTGAGTCTGAGGCACGACTGATGCACAATGTACGCCGCGCTCCTCGGCCAATCAGAGCGCTCCGTGAGGCTGCTGTCGCCATGGAGACGGGCTCTTCCCCCCTCACACCCCCTCCCTCCCCTGCGCCGCTGCAGATACGCTCTCTCCAGACCTTCTCACTCCCGCCTTCCTTGCGGTTTAAAGGGACATTGTGAAATAAAGTATCCGTACCTTTCTTGGGCTGAGGGCCGGGCGTCGGCGTGGAGGCGCTGGGCTCGCTCCGGGACGTGTCGGTCTTCGTGATGGTGTCCGAGCGGCCGCTGATGGAGTCGGTTCTCGGGGACAGGTCCATGAAGGCCGAGTCGTCTGGGGAGAGGGAGGTCTTCAGTGAGGGCTGGATCTGGTCCGAGTGCAGAGGGAGAGCTGAGGAGAGAGAGAGATCAAGATTATACACATGGACTTTAGTCAAACAACATATTCCTGCTCGTGTCTGTGTAGGCTCTCAGTCGTACAGGAGTTGTCCATCTTCAGTGAAGGTTCTTGAGTCCTCGTCTGTACTCTGCTCCAGACGAGGACTCAAGAACCTTCATTGCACATTCTCGCTCAAACTGCCCCACATCAGAACAAAACACAATCATCTGCTGTCAGAAAACAGCGCCCTCTTCTGGAGGAGTTTCCCCGACAGTCAGAGAGTAGCTCTGGGGGACAGACACGTGACTCTGGAATCACAGAGCATCTAAACACTAGAATCTGCTTCAGGGAAACTCAGACAAACTTTATCAGAGACATCTTTATAAACACAGAGACAGAAGAAAATGAACCTCAGACAAACCTCAACTGTGATTCAATAATATCGTTATAGACCAGACATTTTAAAAAATCAGATACAAATCGTCGGTGGAAATCGGCCTTAGAAACACCCACATTGATTTTGGAACAATCCTAAAACTGTTTCTTCTGTTTCCTGATCCTGAGGCCGATTAATGTTTCTTAAAGCTCATCCCCAAACACTTCATCAGCCGTCTCTTTATTAACCGCTGTGTTTACCAAACACTCTCAGACGTGACTTTAATTACTCTCGATTGTCTCTGTCGTTCACAGTTATTTCTGTCTCTTCACATCTGCAGCGACGCCTCACGTTCTAACCTGCTAATCCCGCGTGACTTCATTTACACCGCGCTCTCATTAAGAACCATTAGGCCTCTCGTTCACACGTGTTTTTACACCGCAGCGTGAGCAGAATGCTAATTCATCACGCCTCCAACACCACCAGGAGAAACGCAGAGCAGGAGCACGAGAAGTGGATTTGGAAAAGAAACTTTCATAAGTGACCTTTCTCGTTCTGGTCATAAAATATTCCTTCCCAGTGTCAGAACCAGGAAAAGTCCAGTCTCAGTCACAAACACATTAGTTCACAGGCAGAAGACGTTCTTATTTAAGGCCAATGTGCTTTGGTCCTCATGGCAGCAGCTGATATTACTGTAATAGCACCCTCTGGTGGCCAGGGGCGACTCCAAAATACAGGATTCTTATGTAGCTTTGGGCCTCGTTTGAACTGGCTCCAAAGAGTTTTTATTTTTCTAAAAATCGCTATGACCCATACGCTGTGGAGGCCTCTTCCTTTTGCCCTTTTAAGGACAGGCTTTGTAGGAGGAGACTGAGCAGCCACTCAGACCATTACAGTGAATGGGGCTGAATGGAACACTGGTTATCTCTTGTATATTATGTCTATGGGAAAGACGCTGCAAGTGAATAGGAAAACTTTCTAAATGTAGAGATATCAATTTTAAACGTCTGCTGTAAATCACTGACATAAATATGAAGAAAAAAATTATCAATGTATTTTATGTTTTCATATAAAAATAAGGCGTATTTTGCCTAAAAATTGAATTGTACTAATGTTCACCAGTTGTTGTTTTTGTCATGTTGTTGCTGCATCTGCACTATGTGCCCAGAACAACTGTCCCCATGAGGGACAATACAGTTCATTCAGTCTATAGTGTAAACAGAAGCATGTGGAGAAACTACAGAGGAAATGCTCTGATGCCGTGTTGTTCTCGCTCCTCAGACAAAGGTTATTGTTTTCTCACACTCGTCAGCTACAACAGGTGAGAACAAACCGTCAGCGCTCGTTCTACGACTCCTGAGACGCAGAAAGCACATCTCTAGTGGCTCGAGCTCAACTCTGAGTCGAGACCATCCATCTGCTGGATGTTTTATTCCAGAGACATGAGCTCAGAGAAAGAGCAGATCTGATTTCCTCCGTCTGTGACTCAGCTGTTCAGCCTGTAATCCAGAGCAGATCTCACCACGTCAGAGAGAAGCCTTTCATCTCCCCTCGGTTTAAAACAGTAACGACGCCACAAACCCAGACCAAGAAACGACTTTAAACAGGCTCCAAGCAGCGAAGAAGAGCCGACAAACTCTCTCTGTTTATCCTCTGAGATTCATCCAGGAAGTGACTCCAACAACACGCTTCTTCATTCACAAATACTGACAAGTTTGGTATCCACGTGTAGCAGGAAAGGCTGTGACCGAGATGACGCTGTAATCCTAATATGGTCATTTCCTTTTTGGGAGACAGTAGCGGCTAAAGGGCAGACAAAACAACATCTGCACTTGAGTCGCTCCATCAGACTCCACACTTTACATTCTGTCACAGGGATTTTTTAATATCTAATTCCTAACCTGATTTGAACAATGCGAAACGCTACAGGTGAAACGGGAAACTTCTTAAATGTGCAGATATCAATTTGTTCTTTTTAAGTTTTTATATAAATGACACGTTTTATGCTTAAATAAAATTGCCCATAATGTCCCATGTTTTCGGCAAGAAAATCTGAATTTATGGTTTATTTTGTGACATATCAAAGACTTTTTCAGAGGGATTTTTGATTTTGTTTAGTTTATAATAAGCTGTGTTTTTTTTTTTTTTTTTTTGAAAAATCTGTAAACATTCCCTCCTGGAGCCTCCACCTTAACGTGGTGAAGGGTTTGAGCCTGAATGATCCTGGAGCTCTGTTGTCGGGGGCTTGGTGCCCCTGGTAGGGTCTTCCAGGGCAAACAGGTCCTATGTGACGGGTCAGACAAAGAGCGGTTCAGAAGCCCCTTATGAGAGACCAACAGGCCCGGTTAGAACCATGAGGCCGTCCTTCTGTGGACCCACCACCTGCAGGAGGAGCTATAGGGGCTGGTGCAGCTCCAACAGCTGCCCCCACGACCCGGCAACGGACAAGTGGAAGAAAATGGATGGATGGATGGAATCTGTAAACATTGAAATTTCATCTCGTTTTTCTGAATTTCAAAACTCAATAAATCTGCCTGATTTATGCATGTTGTGTTTTTTACTCATTAATTGAGTAAATACTACGCTGACAGAAAAGACAAAGGGACAGAGGGATATTGTTCATCCAATTACACAATGGAGATCTTTTTTTTCACTCAGACACACCTTTTTCACAGTTAGCTTTGCCCGTTAGCCTGTTAGCTTCTTCTTCATGATTCCATTAGTGTGTATTGGTGACTTCGACCCGGCCAGAGACACCAGGGGGACATGAAAGACCCCCCAATCATCCCATTAACACTTGTATTACCCCCAGAGGGACTACGGAAAGGATTTATTAAGTTGGGGCATTTTTAGGCATAAAACGTCTTGTGTATGTCTTTTATATGAAAACATAAAATGACAGAAACTTGCGATACATTTTCGTCTCATATTTGTGTCATTAATCCACAGCAGAAGCTTCACCTCATGTCAGGTTTTCATCATGTACTTTCACAAACTCCTCAAATAGTCACAAGATTGGAAACACTATCTACTACTGTCCTTGAGTAATGGTCCAAAGTACTGCAGTACAGGCTGGTATTCCAGGCTGATGTGTGAATATAAACTCAGGCAGAGACAGAACATGCCTGGGATTCCTGAGGCCGCTGTGACCCAGATCTACACGCTCCACTTCAGTCCAAAACAAAACCACACCAGCCTACAGCGATCACAGACCCGCAACAAGTCTCATTTCAGAGTGAAGGAAGGTTTTACCAAATAACTGTTCTGTGTCGAAGGTGCTCTCTGCAAAAACCAAAGAGCTCTTCCTGTACCAAAGTCTCTGTTTACACCTTCACTTTAACAGGTTCATTCATGTAGGTGTGTTCAGGGCCCTATAGGCAAGAAGAAACCACAAAGCCAGAAAACTGAATAATTAAAAGTAAAATGGACCAAAGACCTCCAGGTGAGCACAGGGTGTAAGTTAACGATACCAGTCTGTGAAAGGCTGAACTGAGAAGCTGAAGGTCACAGAGTCTTCATCAATGAGGCAACACAAGTGAGCAACAGATGCTCATGTGACTGGAATCACGTGACAATAATTAAACATGTACAATATTTACAAGGAGACTTATAGACAGGAGCAGAAGTACAAAGAGAACGGTCCAGACGGGACAAGAATCTGTCTGGATAAACAGTTTAAATACAGTGCAGAGCCTTATCAGTGTCAGAACCATAATGACAGGATCGACAGCATCATAAATGACAATTACAAAATAGTAAAACAGAGAAGTGTTGGTCACATAGACCAGGAGGTCAAAGTCAGAGATAAGGAGAAAAATCTATTTCCTCTTTAAGGCCCAGATGGGTCATCGCTTTTATTTGATTCATCCAAACAGTCTCCCTGCAGAGAAGTTATCTGAGACGGTCACCACGTGTCCACGTGTTGTGGGACGACTTCCAAAACCATGGCTTTGAGAGTTGGGCTACTGTGGTCACATGTTTAGCCAATAGAGCATGTTCTGAGTTCTGAGTATTGATGCTCCGCGAGTCTGTTTAGTGCGGCCCATATAAAAACATCTGCATTGGCTTTCAAGCCTATAGACAAAGGTACCTTTGCAGTTTATTTATTTATTTATTTATTTATTTATTTGGTCGGGACAGTGCATGTTAATGAACATACATGGGTCTCATGCATGTAAACAAGCCACACCGGATTGTAGCCTTGGACTAATTTGCATCCGTCGTCCCCCATGCGCACTCTCAGACACACTCTCATTCATCCTGGCCTATTGTACATGTTTTTAGTGGTAGGGGAAACCGGAGTACCCGGAGAAAACCTACGCAGACACGGGGAGAACATGGAAACTCCACACAGAAAGGCCCCGTCCAGGTGGGAATCGAACCCAGACCTTCTAGCTGTGACGCACGAGCGCTAACCGCTGTGCTACCGTGCCGCCATGTAGGTAGGTCCTACAGGAATATACTTTTAGATTGATCACCTTTACCTCCAGCAGAGCTCCCACACTTAAGGATCATCTAGAAAACGTTCTCTACCTTTGCCCAAACAAGAAACTTGGCTCTCACAACAAAATGGCACTTTCAGGAGCAGAAACTGCAGCCATTGTAACAACATCATTCACACGGACTCATTCATCGATATATTGTTCAGTCTAAGGCTGTAAAGTTTGGAGTTTGGAGCTAATGTGGAAATACTGTCGCACCAACGAGAGAAAAATACATTTGAAAAATGTCCTTCAAATGATAATTTCCCAAATAAATCTATGGAGAAACATTGAACAAAGGCAGTTTTGCCTTTAGTGTCTCCCCTTAAACAAAACTAACTGGGTGAAAAATATCCTTAAAATCCGCAAACAGACAGAACAGCGTCGGAAACACGTCTTAAAGATCCATAACTTCACGTGTTAATTACAGTCATAAACGTCTGAACCTCGGCAGCCACAGATCAGGGTCATCTGTGAGGTATTTATAAAACGCTTCCACACGAGCAGCAGAGACACTTCGCTGGAAACAAACATGTTCAGAGTTTAGACAGAACTTAGTGGAGTAAAGTAGAGGAGCCTGTTCCATGATGAGTTATTGAAACATTAAAGCCATGAAGGGAAATGAGTCTCATGTGAAGAGACTGAACAAACACAGAGCCGCTTTGCTGGATTAAGCAGTAGTTGTAGTAAGAGTAAGAGTAAGAAATGTAGTACAGTCAGTAGAGCTCGACCGATATGGGTTTTTCTAAGGTCGATGCTGATATTTTTGGCAGATTTTTCTAATATCCGGACTATAATCCTGTGTGTGAAGCTTCTACACTGTAAAATGTGTCAGTGTTGAACTGTGACAGCAGGGGGCGCTGTATGAGGAGCAGAGGGCTGATTTATTCAGGACATTCATGTTTAGTCGATAGTTCAGAGGGAGCTTCATTTGAAAGTCAAAAATCAGCAAACAAAACATAAAAGAGTAAATCTCTGTCTCTGATGATTCTGAAATTATGAGCAAAAGTCTGCAACATAAAACATATAAAACAGCCTCAGAGATGAACAAACTACGGGACGACTCTATCACTTTAGCTTCTGGAGATATAAGCCGATATTACAAAATACCCAAACATCGGCCCGATATATTGGTCGACCTCTAGTAAGAAGTAAATCTACTCCAGTCCTGCGTTCAAGTTGAGTTTTTAAGGATCTACTTTACTCATTTACATTTCTCTAATTCCATTTGTCCTGGTGTTTGGTTCATGTTAAAACCCTAATAATGACACTCTCAGAGCAGTAGGTGGCGCTGTGCAGATGATCCTGGTTCACCATGAAGACGCTGCAGTTCATTTAAGTCTCAGCCTGTGATCTGTGTGTGACGTCTTTCACATAACATCACATCAGAGCTACTGAGGTCCAGGAGGAGGAGCCTCAGGACAGATGTTTCAGAGCGACTGAGGTCCAGGAGGAGGAGCCTCAGGACAGATGTTTCAGAGCGACTGAGGTCCAGGAGGAGGAGCCTCAGGACAGATGTTTCAGAGCGACTGAGGTCCAGGAGGAGGAGCCTCAGGACAGATGTTTCAGAGCGACTGAGGTCCAGGAGGAGGAGCCTCAGGACAGATGTTCAGAGCGACTGAGGTCCAGGAGGAGGAGCCTCAGGACAGATGTTTCAGAGCGACTGAGGTCCAGGAGGAGGAGCCTCAGGACAGATGTTTCAGAGCGACTGAGGTCCAGGAGGAGGAGCCTCAGGACAGACACCGCTCAGGAAGGAACGGCTTTTATGGGGATTCAACTGTAAAAGATCAATGAATCCATTATTCTATGGAAAATCAATACAGTTTGGAAACGATTTGTGCTCGACTTTGTGTCTCGGGTTTGTTTCAACTAAAGTTTGAAGCGTTTGAGTTGTAGAAAACGTGAGTATTTGTGAATGAATAAGCGTGGGAAAGACCAGGGAGCCACACAGCCATGTTGGAGTCACTTCCTGGATAAATCTCCGGCTCAAAGCCACAAACGTCAGAGAATAAACATCGTAAAGAGAGAGTTTGTTCTTTCTTACACTCACATACATTAAAACTGATATGTTAAAGGGATATTTCAGGATTTTTGACATTGGGCCTCATTTCCTAGTTATCCAGAGTGTTGTTGATGTCTGGAGATATTTTTTTCTTAAATTCATGCAGTTCTTATATTTGAAGAGTCTAGTGGCGCTATGGCTAGGGCAAGGCTAAAGCATTTCTATGGTATCAGTTAGCCTGCATTAAAAACAGTCTGGCCCACTCCACAGTGCACCTGAGGTAAATCACTTATAACACCAGACTAACCATATAAATGTCTGTGTTGATAGAATAATGTTTGAAATATAACTGACCTTGTATCACATGAATTACCGCATTTTGAGGGACTATTTTCTCGCAGATCACTCCGCCGCTGCGTTAGCTTACAGCCACGAAGCTGATGCTGCTCAAATATAAGTTATTTTAAATGATTCTATTAACACAGACATTTATATGGTTAGTCTGGTGTTATAAGTGATTTACCTCAGGTGCACTGTGGAGTGGGTCAGACTGTTTTTAATGCAGGCTAACTGATACCATAGAAATGCACTAGCCTTGCTCTAGCCTAGCGCCACTAGACTCTTCAAATATAAGAACTGCATGAATTTAAGAAAAAATATCTCCAGACATCAACAACACTCTGGATAACTAGGAAATGAGGCCCAATGTCAAAAATCCTGAAATATCCCTTTAAAGGAGAAAACTACATTGACCAGAGATGTAACGATTCACTCAAGCCCCAATTCGATTCGATTTCGATATTTTTTCATGATTTTTTTCATGAACCTTTTTTTAAGAAAAGGAATATGACTCATTCATACCAATGTTTCTTTTGTTTTAACATCTGCATTTTTGTCCTTGTAACAAACTGCAACTGTCTCAGTGAGAGAACTTTACACAAAATTACATGAAAATGAATTATAATCATTTTGACATGAGTGCTTTATATTTACATGTTTCAGCATAAATAAGATGTGTAGCAAAACAAACATTTTGAGATTATATTTATTTTACCAAACTTTTTTTTTTTTTTGCAGTTTGAACATAATACTACCATTTAGAACTAATTTTACAGTGCAGTTGTTTTCACCCTTGAACGCCTCACAGCCTCCCGGTGCAGCCTTTGTAAACATAAGGAGGACAAAGACCTGACGGCTCCTGTAGGTTTGGATTATTTGACAAACGAATATTTGATGAGGATTTCAGCAGAATCAGAGCAGGTCGGTCAGATGTTTGTCAGTTTACGATCTTTGGTAAACTTCTGTCAAAATGCTAAACTCTGCGTTAGCCGCTAACGCTAATCTCGTAGCCGCTAACTTTAGCTGCGTCTGCTGCTTCGATGCCAACACGTGTTTGTGTTTACATGGTGTGGCGTGTGTTGGGGGGAGGTGTGGAGCTTGTTTCGCTGTCGCTGTTTCTAATAATGCAATGTGAGAATAAAGCTAATCCGGTCAGGCAAAATGGAGCAGCTCAGGGCGGCTTTAACATTGATTCTTTTTTTTCTTTTTTTTACATCAATTCACATTTTACGCATATTAAATCACATCCCTATTGACCAGTGCGAGAAAAATCGCTGTTTTCACCTGCAACAGAAATGAAATGCTCAAATCAAAGACAAATCGACTCATTTCCAGAAGACTGCTCTTATTTATCGGTGACTCTTCAGCCACAGATCCACAAACGAAGCGCGTGAATCGTCCTTCTATGAAACGCGTCTCGAGGCGTCTTGTTTTGGCGACTCCGCGGCCTCAGAGCGTGAGGGTGAGTCTGCAGATTGTGTCTTTGTGGAGACAGTGTTTAACGTGTGGAGCTGCCGTTGCTATGTTTATGTGGATCACAGCTGTTGCTCCTCGGAAAGTAGGGCATAACTCTGGGCCTGGACCGGAGCCCTGGCTGAGGACTCGGGCCTGGACCGGGGGGTTGGATCGGGTCGAGGTGTGATCGGGTTTCTGTGAGTCTCTCGGTCACAGCGGGTCAACGACATGGACCCACTGAGACCAACAGACAAGAGTTTATCATCAGAGCTCAACTTCTATTACACCAGGTCCAGATTTGAGCTGGTTTTCTCCTGAACGTCTTAGTTTTAACATCAGAGTAAGAAAACAGACCGAACTCGCTCTTTACCATGTTTATTTCAAGACGTTTTGTTGAGTCGAGCATTTTTATAAATATTGTGTAGGCTGGGTAACCGGTACTTTATCGATACTTGGTTTTCGATACGATACCTGAATGATACTTTTCGATACCTTGACTAAAATGTTTGTCATATTGAACCATGAAACAGATTAATGTTAATTAATTCCTTTTCCTTCCATTTAATTTCTTTTGCGTTAGTTTCATTTGTTTGAGGTGAAACAACCAAGAAACTTCCTTTAACGACAAAAGTGTTTCTTATTTTTCCCCCATTTTTAACACATTTTTTCCAAGTTTTTCCCCCATTTTTTTTTATTTCCCCCCAATTTTTCCCCAAATGAAAAATAATAATTTCAACTGTGTTTCAATTTTTTTTGTCTTTTAAATTTCGACGACCAACAGCATCAGAACTTGAATGTAAAGATTTGATATTTCTTCTCGGTACCTGCCTTTGATACTTTTATTATTTCGATACCAGTGGTAACTAAACTTTTTTTTTCGATACTAAACTGGTATGGTTTCATGGTACCCAGGCCTAAACCTTATCCACTGTGAGGGTTGGGCTGTAGGATCCCGTCCCGCGCCTGTAACGTGTGTGAAGGTGTAAAACAAGTGATTCATTCTCTCACCACTGAAATATTAAGGAAGGGCAGAGACAGTCGACAGCGATTCACCACAGACCCAGCTCTGCTGCACTCAGAGGAAACTTCCCTTAGAGCCCGGGCAGACAAACCAGGGAGAGCGTCTCTAACCACACTGAGCCGCTGTGAGGAAGTGAGACAGTCTGATAAAGAATAACCTCAATGAATTTATGAGCTCTTGAGTTCTTCACCCACTTTTATTAAAGTAAATGTACCTGTAGTTCACCGTTCTCTTAGAAAATGTGACGACGAAGAGAAAAGCCTTTTATTTCCAGAGTGATGATGGAGCTTCAGCTGAGCTTTGTAAAGCTGCCTTAAGGCTGAGTTTGAAACTTGATAGAAATATGAAACCTTTTGTACACTGACACTGTGTATCATTGCGCTTTATTACAAACATGAGGTCGCTGACTCATCACTGTGTCCTGTCACCAGCGAGGGCTGGTCACCTTTGTCGTGTCATAGATTGAAACATTGGTATCTTTTGATTTATAAATTTATTGCTGGACTTGTCCCTCCTTATCTGCAGCAGCAGCTCTAGTCTGCGCTCTCAGGACTTTCTCCTGCTCTCTGTGCCCAGAGTGCAAACAGTACTGGGTAAAAAGGCCTTTAGGTTTGCTGCACCGCACTCTTGGAATGAACTACAGAAGGAGTTTCAGTTCAAAGAACTCGTGTCACTTTAAATCATTATTGACAAATCTAGAATCAAAGTCTTTCCCATGTAGCTGCTTTATCTGAGTGTTTATCTTGATTTAATTATGCAATGTTTATTTGTGATTACGTGTGTACGTTGTAACTTATGTGTAAACTTGTTCCCCTGCATCTTGGCCAGGACACTCTTGAAAAAGAGATTTTTAATCACGAGTTTTATCCTGGATAAATAATGGACAAATAAATAAATATTTTAGGCCTGTCTCAAAAACACATTATGTCGGTCACTGACTCAGGTGAAATATTGTATTTATTTGTATTTTCCTGTTTTTCTCAGGAGTTCTTCTTGTTTGCCTTTTAGGAAATCCTGATCCGGGAGAAACGAAGCCTAAGTGTAAATTCAACCTGGGAGACTCATTTCAGCATCACCTCCAACCAATGATCGTCACACCTCCACCTCAGCCCATCAGCGTAAGGGCCGCACCTCCATAGCAGACAATTATCACCCTCTCTGAGGTTTCTCTGAGTCTCTTCTGAGTCTCTCTGAGTCTCTTTTCTGAGGTCTCTTGATCTCTCTGAGTTTCTTTCTCTGATCTCTCTGAGGTCTCTTCTGAGTCTCTTGAGTCTCTCTGAGTCTCTCTGAGTCTCTCTGAGGTCTCTCGAGTCTCTCTGAGGTCTCTGAGGTCTCTGAGCTCTGAGGTCTCTCTGAGTCTTCCTCTGAGTCTCTCTGAGTCTCTCTGAGGTCTCTCTGAGTCTCCTCTGAGGTCTCTCTGAGTCTCTCTGAGGTCTCTGAGGTCTCTCTGAGTCTTCTGAGGTCTCTCTGAGGTCTCTCTGAGTCTCTCTGAGTCTCTCTGAGGTCTCTCTGAGGTCTCTCTGAGGTCTCTCTGAGGTCTCTGAGGTCTCCTGAGGTCTCTCTGAGTCTCTCTGAGGTCTCTCTGAGTTCTCTGAGTCCTCTGAGGTCTCTCTGAGTCTCTCTGAGGCTCTGAGTCTCCGTCCTCTGAGGTCTCTGATCCTCTGAGTCTCTCTGAGGTCTCTCTGAGTCTCTCTGAGGTCTCTCTGAGTCTCTCTGAGGTCTCTCTGAGGTCTCTCTGAGTCCTTGATCTCTCTGAGGTCTCTCTAGTCTCTGAGGTCTCTCTGAGTCTCTCTGAGTCTCTCTGAGTCTCTCTGAGTCTCTCTGAGGTCTCTCTGAGGTCTCTCTGAGTCTCTCTGAGTCTCTCTGAGGTCTCTCTGAGGTCTCTCTGAGTCTCTCTGAGGTCTCTCTGAGTCTCTCTGAGTCTCTCTCTGAGTCTCTCTGAGTCTCTCTGAGTCTCTCTGAGTCTCTCTGAGTCTCTCTGAGTCTCTCTGAGTCTCTCTGAGGTCTCTCTGAGGTCTCTCTGAGTCTCTCTGAGTCTCTCTGAGTCTCTCTGAGGTTCTCGAGTCTCTGAGGTCTCTCTGAGGTCTCTCTGAGGTCTCTCTGAGGTCTCTCTGAGTCTCTCTGAGTCTCTCTGAGGTCTCTCTGAGGTCTCCTGAGGTCTCTCTGAGGTCTCTCTGAGTCTCTCTGAGTCTCTCTGAGGTCTCTCTGAGGTCTCTCTGAGGTCTCTCTGAGTCTCTCTGAGGTCTCTCTGAGTCTCTCTGAGGTCTCTCTGAGGTCTCTCTGAGGTCTCCTGAGTCTCTCTGAGGTCTCTCGAGTCTCTCTGAGGTCCTCTGAGTCTCTCTGAGGTCTCTCTGAGTCTCTCTGAGGTCTCTGAGTCTCTCTGAGGTCTCTCTGAGTCTCTCTGAGTCTCTCTGAGTCTCTCTGAGTCTCTCTGAGGTCCTCTGAGGTCTCTCTGAGGTTTGGTCTCTCTGAGGTCTCTCTGAGTCTCTCTGAGTCTCTCTGAGGTTCTGGTCCTCTGAGTCTCTCTGAGTCCTCGGGGTCTCTCTGAGTCTCTCTGAGTCTCCTGAGGTCTCTCTGAGGTCTCTCTGAGTCTCTCTGAGGTCTCTCTGAGTCTCTCTGAGTCTCTCTGGGCTCTGAGTCTCTCTGAGGTCTCTCTGAGGTCTCTCTGAGGTCTCTCTGAGGTCTCTCTGAGGTCTCTCTGAGGTCTCTCTGAGTCTCTCTGAGGTCTCTGAGTCTCTCTGAGGTCTCTGAGTCTCTCTGAGGTCTCTCTGAGTCTCTCTGAGTCCTCTCTGAGTCTCTCTGAGGTCTCTCTGAGGTCTCTCTGAGGTCTCTCTGAGTCTCTCTGAGGTCTCTGAGTCTCTCTGAGTCTCTCTGAGTCTCTCTGAGTCTCTCTGAGGTCTCTCTGAGTCTCTCTGAGTCTCTCTGAGTCTCTCTGAGGTCTCTCTGAGGTCTCTCTGAGGTCTCTGAGTCTCTCTGAGTCTCTCTGAGGTCTCTCTGAGGTCTCTCTGAGGTCTCTCTGAGGTTCTCTGGGGTCTCTCTGAGGTCTTCTCTGAGGTCTCTCTGAGGTCTTCTGAGTCTCTCTGAGTCTCTCTGAGGTCTCTCTGAGGTCTCTGAGTCTCTCTGAGTCTCTCTGAGGTCTCTCTGAGGGTCTCTCTGAGTCTCTCTGAGGTCTCTCTGAGGTCTCTCTGAGGTCTCTCTGAGGTCTCTCTGAGGTCTCTCTGAGTCTCTCTGAGGTCCTCTCTGAGGTTTCTCTTGGGTCTCTCTGAGGTCTCTCTGAGGTCTCTGAGTCCTCTCTGAGGTCTCTCTGAGGTCTCTGAGTCTCTCTGAGTCTCTCTGAGTCTCTCTGAGTCTCTCTGAGGTCTCTCTGAGGTCTCTCTGAGGTCTCTGAGTCTCTCTGAGTCTCTCTGAGGTCTCTCTGAGGTCTCTGAGTCTCTCTGAGTCTCTCTGAGTCTCTCTGAGGTCTCTCTGAGGTCTCTCTGAGGTCTCTCTGAGTCTCTCTGAGGTCTCTCTGAGGTTTTCTCTGGGTCTCTGTGAGGTCTCTGAGTCTCTCTGAGTCTCTCTGAGGTCTCTCTGAGTCTCTCTGAGGTCTCTCTGAGGTCTCTGAGTCTCTCTGAGTCTCTCTGAGTCTCTCTGAGGTCTCTCTGAGGTTTCTCTGGGTCTCTGTGAGGTCTCTGAGTCTCTCTCTGAGGTCTCTCTGAGTCTCTCTGAGGTCTCTCTGAGGTCTCTGAGTCTCTCTGAGTCTCTCTGAGTCTCTCTGAGGTCTCTCTGAGGTTTCTCTGGGGTCTCTGTGAGGTCTCTGAGTCTCTCTGAGTCTCTCTGAGTCTCTCTGAGGTTTCTCTGAGGTCTCTCTGAGGTCTCTCTGAGGTCTCTCTGAGTCTCTCTGATCTCTCTGAGGTCTCTCTGAGGTCTCTCTGAGTCTCTCTGAGGTCTCTCTGAGGTCTTCAGTCTCAGATCCAGAGCAGATAAAGTCAGAGCAGAATCACACTGGAGCCTCCTGACTGCAGCTCGTTCCCTCAGGCCAACAAACAGACCAGGAGTCTCTATGAGGATGTGAGACAGGCCTCAACTCTGACAATGTTCAAATCCAGGCTGAAAACAGCTCTTTTTACCCGTGCATATGAAAACTGAAAGTATTTTATCTGCACTCTTGCCTTTTACTGTCATTGATTAACTTTATGTTGATGTTTTATTGATTGATCTGTTTTCTTGTAATTTTATGCAGCTGTGAAGCACTTTGAATTGCCTTGTGTATGAATTGGGCTCTACAAATAAACTTGCCTTGCCTCTAAAAGGTCATATCATAGACATCGTGAAGAACAATTAACAAAGAACTTTCTGTGGGGAATATTTAAAACAACGATAATAAAACACAAAGCTGATCAGACCCTGTGATCTTCACTTTGGACGATCAGTGATTCTGTAGAACCGTCTGAGATAAATCTGAGCTCGTCTAAAAACCAAAACAATCAAACACGACTTCACACGAGTCAGAGAAACGAGACACCGACACCGTGAATGTGAGTCATCCTGGATTTACCGACAAAATCCACTTTACTTTTAGATTTTAACAGGGTTTCAAAAGCTGACACGAATTGGGACAAACATGACAAAAATGTGACCAAAAAAAGCACTAACAATACAACGAAAAAGTGACGTTAACGCAAGGATAAATCTTAGATCAGTTTGTAGGCCTTAGCTTTCAAATGCGGCGTAACTCTGACCTGTCTGTAATCTCCAGTCGAGAAGCTTTTAGATTTGGGTAAAGCCAAACTGGCCAAACTGTGCTTGGTTAAGGCGGAGGTTAAGAGGATTCTGTTCAGAATGATCGAGCCTCGCTGATCAGAAGCAGGAGAATCAAGTTTGTTTGTGCTGCAGTCGCTGAAAACAAACTCCACACAACTGAAAACTAATCTCACACTATAACAAACAACAATCCATGAGCAGCGGGTCGGGTCGGGGCGGGTCGGGACGGGACGGGTCACAGAATCATCATTTGCGGGTTGTGGGTCAAAATATGGAATTGCCTCCATGTATGTGCGTAGCATTGTATTAAACTGCGTCTAAATGTCACATCTTTACAGCAGGTTTTTGTGATCAATCAATCATGAATAATGAATAAGGAAGGAGGTTTGGAGGCCGTCCCGCCTTCGCTCTGCCCAATCCTGTCAGACCTCAGAAGCTAAGCAGGAAGGGCCTGGTCAGCACTTGGATGGGAGACCGTTTGGTAACACCAGGAAGCCTAGCGAATGTAGTGAGTGAGTGGTTGGTGGTCTGAGAGCCCGATGGCACAGACTAGTGGCCTCGCTTCCGTTAGTCTACCCCAGGGCAGCTGTGGCTACAATAGTAGTTTACCACCACCAAGTATGGAGTGAATGAATAGTGCAATGTAAGTGTGTCCAGAAAAGCGCTGTATAAAACTAATGCATTATTATGATTCCATCCATCCATCTTCTTCCACTTGTGCGTTGCCGGGTCGTGGGGGCAGCTGTTGGAGCTGCACCAGCCCCTATAGCTCCTCCTGCAGGTGGTGGGTCCACAGAAGGACGGCCTCATGGTTCTAACCGGGCCTGTTGGTCTCTCATAAGGGGCTTCTGAACCGCTCTTTGTCTGACCCGTCACCTAGGACCTGTTTGCCATGGGAGACCCTACCAGGGGCACGAAGCCCCCGACAACAGAGCTCCAGGATCATTCAGGCTCAAACCCTCCACCACGTTAAGGTGGAGGCTCCAGGAGGGGCATTATTATTATTATTATTATTATTATTATTAAGGAGAAAGACTGAGAGAGCGACACGTTTATTAGAGAAGATTTAAACTAAGGATATTTTCCATTTCCATAAAACACCTCTTTGCCTCTCGCAGATTTGTATCTTGTTGCTGATGAAGCTGAAATGTAATAACTGAGCACCGTGATGTTTATCTGCAGCTCGAGGCTCAACAGCAAGAAAAATAAAATAAAGGCGTAGCATCAAATCGTAATTTTTCATTCGACTCTTTATCTGCACGTGAGTCGCTCCTACAGACTCACACTTTTTCAGTCGTGAGTTATTGAGCTTTGAACTGCAAAAAACAACTTGAAATTTTCTAAACCAAGATCCACAATCCCTCTGAGTAAAATAGTCTGCGCTCAGATGAACTTTAGTCCGAGCGGTTTAACAGTCAGAGCCTTAGTAAAGTCAGAGTCTTAGTAAAGTCAGAGCCTTAGTAAAGTCAGAGCTTAGTAAAGTCAGAGCTAGTAAAGTCAGAGCTTAGTAAGTCAGAGTCTTAGTAAAGTCAAGAAGTCATTAGTAAAGTCAGAGCCTTAGTAAAGTCAGAGCCTTAGTAAAGTCAGATCTAGTAAGTCAGAGCTTAGTAAAGTCAGAGCTTAGTAAGTCAGAGTCTAGTAAGTCAGAGTCTTAGAAGTCGAGCTTAGTAAAGTCAGAGCTTAGTAAAGTCAGAGTCTTGTAAGTCAGAGTCTAGTAAGTCAGCTTAGTAAAGTCAGAGCCTTAGTAAAGTCAGAGTCTTAGTAAAGTCAGAGTCTTAGTAAAGTCAGAGCCTTAGTAAAGTCGAAGTCAGGTCTTAGTAAAGTCAGAGCTCAGTAAAGTCAGAGCCTAGTAAAGTCAGTCAGTAGTCAGGTTAGTAAAGTCAGAGTCTATAAAGTAGACGAGTCAGAGCTTAGTAAAGAAAAAAGTCAGAGTTTAGTAAAGTCAGAGCTTAGTAAAGTCAGAGTCTTAGTAAAGTCAGAGCCTCAGTAAAGTCAGAGTCTTAGTAAAGTCAGAGCTTAGTAAAGTCAGAGTCTTAGTAAAGTCAGAGTCTTAGTAAAGTCAGAGTCTTAGTAAAGTCAGAGTCTTAGTAAAGTCAGAGCCTTAGTAAAGTCAGAGTCTCAGTAAAGTCAGAGTCTCAGTAAAGTCAGAGCCTTAGTAAAGTCAGAGCCTTAGTAAAGTCAGAGCTTAGTAAAGTCAGAGTCCTAGTAAAGTCAGAGCTTAGTAAAGTCAGAGCCTTAGTAAAGTCAGAGCTTAGTAAAGTCAGAGCTTAGTAAAGTCAGAGTCTTAGTAAAGTCAGAGTCCTTAGTAAAGTCAGAGCCTTAGTAAAGTCAGAGTCTTAGTAAAGTCAGAGTCTCAGTAAAGTCAGAGTCTTAGTAAAGTCAGAGTCTCAGTAAAGTCAGAGTCTCAGTAAAGTCAGAGTCTTAGTAAAGTCAGAGCCTTAGTAAAGTCAGAGTCTTAGTAAAGTCAGAGTCTTAGTAAAGTCAGAGTCTTAGTAAAGTCAGAGTCTTAGTAAAGTCAGAGTCTAGTAAAGTCAGAGCCTTAGTAAGTCAGGTCTAGTAAGTCAGAGTCTTAGTAAGTCAGAGTCTTAGTAAAGTCAGAGCCTTAGTAAAGTCAGAGCCTAGTAAAGTCAGAGCCTTAGTAAAGTCAGAGCCTTAGTAAAGTCAGAGTCTAGTAAAGTCAGAGTCTAGTAAAGTCAGAGTCTTAGTAAAGTCAGAGCTCAGTAAAGTCAGAGTCTAGTAAAGTCAGAGTCTAGTAAAGTCAGAGTCTAGTAAGTCAGAGTCTAGTAAAGTCAGAGCCTTAGTAAAGTCAGAGTCTTAGTAAAGTCAGAGTCTTAGTAAAGTCAGAGTCTTAGTAAAGTCAGAGTCTTAGTAAAGTCAGAGCCTTAGTAAAGTCAGAGTCTTAGTAAAGTCAGAGTCTTAGTAAAGTCAGAGTCTTAGTAAAGTCAGAGTCTTAGTAAAGTCAGAGCCTTAGTAAAGTCAGAGTCAGTAAAGTCAGAGTTCAGTAAAGTCAGAGCCTCAGTAAAGTCAGAGTCTTAGTAAAGTCAGAGTCTTAGTAAAGTCAGAGTCTCAGTAAAGTCAGAGCTCAGTAAAGTCAGAGCTAGTAAAGTCAGAGTCTTAGTAAAGTCAGAGTCTTAGTAAAGTCAGAGTCTTAGTAAAGTCAGAGTCTTAGTAAAGTCAGAGTCTTAGTAAAGTCAGAGTCTAGTAAAGTCAGAGCCTCAGTAAAGTCAGAGTCTCAGTAAAGTCAGAGCCTCAGTAAAGTCAGAGCCTTAGTAAAGTCAGAGGCCTTAGTAAAGTCAGAGTCTTAGTAAAGTCAGAGTCTTAGTAAAGTCAGAGTCCTTAGTAAAGTCAGAGCCTTAGTAAAGTCAGAGTCTTAGTAAAGTCAGAGCCTTAGTAAAAGTCAGAGTCCTTAGTAAAGGTCAGAGTCTTAGTAAAGTCAGAGTCTTAGTAAAGTCCAGAGTCTTAGTAAAGTCAGAGAGTCCTTAGTAAAGTCAGAGCCTCTAGTAAAGTCAGAGTCAGTAAAGTCAGAGTCTTAGTAAAGTCAGAGCCTTAGTAAAGTCAGAGTCTTAGTAAAGTCAGAGTCTTAGTAAAGTCAGAGTCCTTAGTAAAGTCAGAGCCTTAGTAAAGTCAGAGTCAGTACTCAGTAAATCAGGTCTTAGTAAAGTCAGAGTCCTTAGTAAAGTCAGAGTCTCAGTAAAGTCAGAGTCTCAGTAAAGTCAGAGCCTTAGTAAAGTCAGAGTCTTAGTAAAGTCAGAGCCTTAGTAAAGTCAGAGTCTTAGTAAAGTCAGAGTCTTAGTAAAGTCAGAGCCTTAGTAAAGTCAGAGCCTCAGTAAAGTCAGAGCCTTAGTAAAGTCAGAGCCTTAGTAAAGTCAGAGTCTTAGTAAAGTCAGAGCCTTAGTAAAGTCAGAGTCTTAGTAAAGTCAGAGCCTTAGTAAAGTCAGAGTCTTAGTAAAGTCAGAGCCTTAGTAAAGTCAGAGTCTTAGTAAAGTCAGAGCCTTAGTAAAGTCAGAGTCTTAGTAAAGTCAGAGTCTCAGTAAAGTCAGAGGTCTCAGTAAAGTCAGAGTCTTAGTAAAGTCAGAGTCTTAGTAAAGTCAGAGTCTTAGTAAAGTCAGAGTCTTAGTAAAGTCAGAGCCTTTAGTAAGTCAGAGTCTTAGTAAAGTCAGAGTCTAGTAAAGTCAGAGTCTAGTAAAGTCAGAGCCTCAGTAAAGTCAGAGTCTTAGTAAGTCAGAGTCTCAGTAAGTCAGAGTCTAGTAAAGTCAGAGTCTCAGTAAAGTCAGAGCCTTAGTAAAGTCAGAGTCTTAGTAAAGTCAGAGTCTTAGTAAAGTCAGAGTCTTAGTAAAGTCAGAGTCTTAGTAAGTCAGAGCCTTAGTAAAGTCAGAGTCTTAGTAAAGTCAGAGTCTTAGTAAAGTCAGAGTCTTAGTAAAGTCAGAGTCTTAGTAAAGTCAGAGCTTAGTAAAGTCAGAGTCTTAGTAAAGTCAGAGTCTCAGTAAAGTCAGAGCTCATAATCAGAGCTAGTAAAGTCAGAGTCTTAGTAAAGTCAGAGTCTAGTAAGTCAGAGTCTCAGTAAAGTCAGAGCTCAGTAGTCAGAGCTTAGTAAAGTCGAGCTTAGTAAAGTCAGAGTCTTAGTAAAGTCAGAGTCTTAGTAAAGTCAGAGTCTTAGTAAAGTCAGAGTCTTAGTAAAGTCAGAGTCTTAGTAAAGTCAGAGTCTTAGTAAAGTCAGAGTCTTAGTAAAGTCAGAGTCTTAGTAAAGTCAGAGCCTTATAAAGTCAGAGCTTAGTAAAGTCAGAGCCTTAGTAAAGTCAGAGTCTTAGTAAAGTCAGAGCCTTAGTAAAGCCAGAGTCTTAGTAAAGTCAGAGTCTTAGTAAGTCAGAGCCTTAGTAAAGTCAGAGCTTAGTAAAGTCAGAGCCTTAGTAAAGTCAGAGTCTTAGTAAAGTCAGAGCCTTAGTAAAGTCAGAGCTTAGTATCAGAGCCTTAGTAAAGTCAGAGCCTTAGTAAAGTCAGAGCCTTAGTAAAGTCAGAGTCTTAGTAAGTCAGAGCCTTAGTAAAGCAGAGCTTAGTAAGTCAGAGTCTTAGTAAAGTCAGAGCCTTAGTAAGTCAGAGCCTTAGTAAAGTCAGAGCCTTAGTAAAGTCAGAGTCTTAGTAAAGTCAGAGCCTTAGTAAAGTCAGAGCCTTAGTAAAGCAGAGCCTTATAAAGTCAGAGCCTTAGTAAAGTCAGAGCCTTAGTAAAGTCAGAGCCTTAGTAAAGTCAGAGTCTTAGTAAAGTCAGAGCCTTAGTAAGTCCAGAGTCTTAGTAAAGTCAGAGTCTTAGTAAAGTCAGACCTTAGTAAAGCCAGAGCTAGTAAAGTCAGAGTCTTAGTAAAGTCAGAGCCTCAGTAAAGTCAGAGCCTCAGTAAAGTCAGAGCCTTAGTAAAGTCAGAGCCTTAGTAAAGTCAGAGTCTTAGTAAAGTCAGAGTCTTAGTAAGTCAGAGTCTTAGTAAAGTCAGAGTCTTAGTAAAGTCAGAGTCTTAGTAAAGTCAGAGCCTTAGTAAAGTCAGAGTCTTAGTAAAGTCAGAGTCTTAGTAAAGTCAGAGTCTTAGTAAAGTCAGAGGTCCTTAGTAAAGTCAGAGCCTTTAGTAAAGTCAGAGCTTAGTAAAGTCAGAGCCTTAGTAAAGTCAGAGTCTTAGTAAAGTCAGAGTCTTAGTAAAGTCAGAGTCTTAGTAAAGTCAGAGTCTTAGTAAAGTCAGAGTCAGAGCCTTAGTAAAGTCAGAGCCTTAGTAAAGTCAGAGCCTTAGTAAAGCCAGAGTCTTAGTAAAGTCAGAGTCTTAGTAAAGTCAGAGCCTTAGTAAAGTCAGAGCCTTAGTAAAGTCAGAGCCTTAGTAAAGTCAGAGTCTTAGTAAAGTCAGAGCCTTAGTAAAGCCAGAGTCTTAGTAAAGTCAGAGTCTTAGTAAAGTCAGAGCTTAGTAAAGTCAGAGCCTTAGTAAAGTCAGAGCCTTAGTAAAGTCAGAGTCTTAGTAAAGTCAGAGCCTTAGTAAAGTCAGAGCCTTAGTAAAGTCAGAGCCTTAGTAAAGTCAGAGCCTTAGTAAGTCAGAGCCTTAGTAAAGTCAGAGTCTTAGTAAAGTCAGAGTCTTAGTAAAGTCAGAGCTGCTCTCGTTCATAACGGAGAGAAAACATCATGACAGTCTTAGTTCTTCAGGAAATGCCTTGATCCTTAGCAGAGGACGGACTTCCTGCAGATTAGCCTCATTTTTCCGCTCAGAGAGTTTGTGAATGACACGTTTATGAATAAATCACGTCAGGGCATAAGACACTTACACTAGGAATAGAAGAGATATTGATTTGAAACTTCTGCTGAACATCACTGACAGAAATATGAGGAAAAATGTGTCGCAAGTTCTTAGTCATTTTTATGTTTTCGTCTAAAAATAAGGCGTTTTGTGCGTAAAAATCAAAACGGCCCAAATTGGCGATATTTTCAAAAACTAAATCTAAATAATGTTCAGAGCCAGGTTTAAATGTGTGCTTTTATTTTGTGACATATTAGTAACTAGAGCTGGGCGATTTTTTTGGGCTGGAGTTATGAAGATGTTATATTAAAAAGAGCCAGTCGTCTGAACGGCTCTTTGAAATGAACGGCTCCCAGAGACTTACAGGAGCCGTAAATCCCATGACTACAAGTGATAATGATTGACTGTTTCATGAGAGTTGTTTATATTCATGTAAAGCCCGTCTTATACCTGAGGACATTTAGTGCAGAAAGTCCAGTGATCCTGGAGTCATGGTTTTCCCGTTAGTTCATTCATAGATATAATTGATCTGTAACGTAGGGCTGGGCGATATGACGATATTAGACCGTCTTACGATCTCCAGGGCTGACGATCTGTTATTTATGTGGGATCGTTTATCACGGTTTATGCACTTCAGCAAAGTGGACTCTTTTCACTGTCTGTGAAGCAAACACAAGCCGTTAACTTTCTGCTATGCAACGTCAGACGCTAATGCGAGTGTTTGGCAGCGAGCCGCTCCTCTACAGTCACATACACGACCAGGCTCCTCAATCTGGAGCTTTTAAACCCAGCGTCTCTATTTCAGCGGTGTTTATGTCAGTGTCTTTCCCCCTGTAACGCCGCTGCTCTGCTCAGATCGCAGCGCGTGTTTATTTATTTACCTGACACATGTGCGAAGACGAGTGTGTCCTTCGTCCTTACAGTTCTGTCAGGCGCCGCATCCTTCTCATTTGTTCAATTTAAATCCTGGACCGTGTTCACAAATGCAACATTTATCCATGTCTTTGAAAATATAAAAGTTCCCCAAAAACACCGTCAGTCTGAGTTCATTATTGTAAATTCGCCTTACAATGACAAACTTCTTCCTGTTTGAGTTTTACACAATAAAAGTCACTGCATGTTATCGCTTTAGTAAGACTCTTATTGTGAAAGGGTCAGACAGCGACAGAGCGTTACATTTACAGCAGCTCGACGTTATGAGAGAGACGTCTCAGTAAAAGTGCCAAACAGCAACAGACACTAACAACAAGCATTTACCAAACTTACTCTTTAACTTACTTCTACTTAATTTTATTATCTGGAGTTTTATTGTGTTTTTCATTTATAAAGTGAGTTTGCTTTAGGTCCAAGTCTATTATTGCTGTGTTGATTATCACAAAGTTGAATAAATTAGTGTAGTATTTTTCTTCTTCATTGTGTAATTTAAGTAATTTTGTCATTATAAAAAAATCGTGATAAAATCGAAATCGTAAGTTTATAATTCAAAAATCGTGATATTCTATTTTGCCATATCGCCCACCCCTACTGTAACGTCTGCAAGAAAAGATCAGACTTTATTGATCTTAAAATGGAGAAAAGACGACCGTTCACTTTTTCACTCACAGCAGCCACTTTTAGGTCTCTTGGTATCGGTTAATATCGGATATCGGCCGATACTTAAACCCCAGTATTGGAAGCAAAAACATCTGGATCGGTGCGTCTCTTTTTCACCTGCAGCGTCTCGCCTTTATCAAAACATCTGTCAAAGTTTCAAAGCTCAGTTAATCTGTCAGGAGTGAAAAACTCTTCCACTGAGTCTGAGCCAGTAAAGAGTCGAGTCTGACGGAGCGACTACATAAACCGTGTGAGATCGAGGCTTAAAAAACCGTCCACAGAAAAAGGCCAATAACTTGTCTCTCTCTCCCTGAGCGAGTCTAAGGAGAAGGTTCTGAGCCAAACTCCACGTCAGCGTCAGCGCCGGCTCCAGGACGTAACGTCAGCGAGACCGAGGCCAAAGGGAGTCCAGGTCTGAAGATTAAAGACCGAGAGTCAGAGGGATCGGCCCAGACAAAGGGAGGGCCGGTCCTTCAGCACCTCTGCTGGGCCAGACTTTACATTTAAATTACAGACAATTTGGGCTCAAAGAGAGAGGGAAACAAGACCAAACCAGGACCAAACCAGGACAAAAGCAGGTCTTAAAGTGAATTATGCATTAAATGACTTTTCAAAGCAAAACTTCCTGACTCTGCATTTACACAGGAGGTATTAGAGTATAAATACAGCAGCACACGTGTGACTGGTTTCCATTTGAACCTTATCATAATCATAATATTTATACCCGTCAGACCAGGCCTGAACTAGAATGGACTTCTAATTTTGAAATGCATAAGCGGCAAACTCTGGCTTTAGTGGAGTGTATTTGGGAAAATGGAGATTTGGCAAAGACACAAGTGTAGTGTAAATGTATGTTTTAGGAAATGTGTGAATATCCACTGACGGCTCCTGATGCAAAACATTTCAACGTGAGAGAAATGACTCAAATTATTTTGAGTCATCTTTGGATCATTCCCACTGGATGTTTTTAGCAGCGAGGCGAAGCTACAAAAGAACACTTTGTACATTCCCCCCACCACCACATCATTTTGTTATCCATTGTTTACAATTCTTTCATTTTTTCCCCTTTTTTTGTTTTGTTTGTTTTTTTGTTCCAATTTTACCAATTATTCTCCATTTCTATTAGCCCCTCCCTCCACACACACACCTTTTCTCACATTTTCTTTTAATTTTTTTTCCCTTTTCTTTGTTACAATTCTCTCAACCCTCACCCCACTTTTTCCTGGTTATTTATTTTTCTAACTTTTCTACATTTGTTAGATTTTTTTTTGCATATCTTCTTTTGCAAACAGTGATTTTGATAAAATCATGTATACGTCATATTGCCCACCTCTAGTCAGTGATTCTTCAGAATGTTCCCACAAAGCACTGCCTCAAAAATATCAGACTTTCAAAGGATCGACATCAGAACAAAGAGCTGCGTCAGAATAAACCAGGAATAAACTGGGCGTAAACCAGCAGACTTCAGCTCCAGTATTGACTTCTCCCAGAATCCTCCATGTTCTGAAACAGCCTCATCTCCTGTGAGGTTTCTCCAAGACGGGACACGTTCAAAGTGCTGCTCCCGATTCTCCCAATTCCCCTGTGTCTGTGTTTGTGTTTGAAGCCGCTGTGGAGGAGAGACTCGAGCAATGTGGATTTAGCAGATAAAGACCGGGGACAATGTAATCTCCACAGAGTCAGGAAGAAGAACCAGGGCTAAAGTCACTCCCAAAGCACGAGTAAACTAGAACCAAAGAGGATTTAATCAGGAGTAAAGCGCGACCAAAACAAGACCAAACCGGGGCTAAAGAGAGTCAGTTCACACCAGGCCATCCCTGGAATTACGCAGGATAAAACCAGGACTAAACTGGAACAAAGGCAGGTCTTACATTGGAAAGGTGAGGCATCACAAACAAACGGCCTGTATTCACTGAGAATGAAAGTAAGAAGTAAAACCGATGTGTCAAAAGCAACAGACGATACAACGAGCTGCACCATTTTGACCAAAAAAAACAATTGCGACTTTTCTGACAGATATTGCGATTCGATTTGAGATTTTATTATTTTCTGTAGTTCAGATGCAGCTGACGACATGTAAGACAGAAACAAAAACTATTACTGCAAATTAGTATAAAACTGGTGATAAAATAAGTGCAGACTTGTACAATGAGCTCATCCAGGTCGATACAAACACTGAAAGTTAACCTCTTAACCCCCACCTGAACCATTTTCTCCTGTTTGGCTTTTCCCAAATAATAATAATAATAATAATAATAATAATAATAATAATAATGCATCAGTTTTATATAGCGCTTTGCTGGACACTCAAAGACGCTTTACATTGCACTATTCATTCACTCCATACTTGGTGGTGGTAAGGTACTATTGTAGCCACAGCTGCCCTGGGGTAGACTGACGGAAGCGAGGCAACCAGTCTGCGCCATCGGCCCCTCCGACCACCACCAACCACTCACTACATTCACCCCAGGCTTCCTGGTGTTACTAAACGGTCTCCCATCCCAGTACTGACCAGGCCCTTCCTGCTGAGCTTCAGAGGTCTGACGGGATCAGGCAGAGCAAAGGCGGTACGGCCACAAATCCACAAATCTAAAAGCTTTCTGAAAAAATATAGCAACGGAAACGAGGATGAAAACGCACAAAAATGTGACGAAAGAGCAACAAAAAAGTCAACAAAAAGGGACAAAAACGTAACAAAATAGCAATGAAAAAAAATGCTGAAAACACTTCAATAATGTGACAAAAATGTGTGACAATGCGACAAAAAAGTTAGGATCAGTTTTGTAGGCCTTAGCTTTCAAATGAGGTGTTGCTCTTCAATCTAGAAGCTTTCAGATTTGGGTATAGCCGGGCTGGAAAATGCCCTCGGTTAAGGCGGGGGGTAAGAGGTTAAAACATTTAAACTGGACATTTTTGTACATAATTGCCCGACATTTCGAGAATCATCCATTTCTCTTCTTCAAACGGGCCAAAGATATAAAGTCCCAGCAGATGTTAGACCGTGTGGCGACTCCAGTGCACAGGTGTTGTAGATTACACCGTCACCAGGCAAGACTTTCCTGATTAAATTTCAACGAATATTGAATCATCCAGGTACAAACACTGGATGTGATCAATAAAAACATTTAAAGAGCAAAAAACTCGATCATCCAACTAACCAGGTGATGCAGAAGAGCGGAGCCAGAGGGATGATGAATAATAATGGATCCACAGCTGAGGGGCCTCCACACTAATACGTTTGTTAAGTGGTGATGTCACAGCTCTACTTCCTGGTCCGCAGAAACTACAAAAAACTCTTTAATACCACAATCAATATTTCTGAAACTCAACAGAGAGTTACTGAAGCTACTTATTTCTCAGACTCATTAGCCAAAAATGCTGCACCTACTGCTATAAAAGTCATATTTACCAAAATCGCTACATCTGGGTTAGCGGTTAGAAAAATGCTAACGGCGCAGCAGCTACGCTAAACCCGGAAGTAGCGACTTTAGTAAATATGACTTTTTTAGCAGTAGGTGCAGCATTTTTGGCTAATGAGTCTGAGAAATAAGTAACTTCAGTAACTCTCTGTTGAGTTTCAGAAATATTGATGGTTATTTTTAAGAGTTTTTTATGTTTTTTTCTCACATATTTTGCCCGTCTGCCAGGACCCGGAAGCGGAAGTCGTGACGTCACACTTAAAGGGATACTTCGGGATTTTTGACATTGGGCCTCATTTCCTAGTTATCCAGAGTGTTGTTGATGTCTGGAGATGTTTTTTTCTTAAATTCATGCAGTTCTTATATTTGAAGAGTCTAGTGGCGCTAGGCTAGGGCAAGGCTAAAGCATTTCTATGGTATCAGTTAGCCTGCATTAAAAACAGTCTGACCCACTCCACAGTGCACCTGAGGTAAATCACTTATAACACCAGACTAACCATATAAATGTCTGTGTTAATAGAATCATTTAAAATAACTTATATTTGAGCAGCATCAGCTTCGTGGCTGTAAGCTAACGCAGCGGCGGAGTGATCTGCGAGAAAATAGTCCCTCAAAATGCGGTAATTCATGTGAAACAAGGTCAGTTTTATTTAAAAAATGATTCTATTAACACAGACATTTATATGGTTAGTCTGGTGTTATAAGTGATTTACCTCAGGTGCACTGTGGAGTGGGTCAGACTGTTTTTTAATGCGGGCTAGCGTTTACCATAGAAATGCTTTAGCCTTGCCCTAGCCTAGCGCAACTAGACTCTTCAAATATAAGAACTGCATGAATTTAAGAAAAAAATATCTCCAGACATCAACAACACTCTGGATAACTAGGAAATGAGGCCCAATGTCAAAAATCCCGAAGTATCCCTTTAACAAACGTATAGGAGGGGAGATGTATAGCCAGTGTTTTATTCTTCATGCAGATAAACCTCTAAACCTGCTGCTAAACATCAGGAGCTCAGTTATTACATTTCAGCTTCATCAGCAACAAGAGACACATCTGCGAGAGGCAAAAAGGCATTTTATGGAGCTGTCAGAAAAACATGCTTAGTTTTAACCTCTAATAAACATGGCGCTTTCACTCGTTCTCTCTATTCAGCTGCACAAATGCATTCTCCCAATCACAAGCAACTTTAGATCTTTACATGTTCTGAACTGTGTGGGATTCTTGTCATAGTTGAGCAGCTCATATTCCAGACTTCTTCTCTCTCGGTAACTCTCACTGAGACACAGTCGTCCTGTTGTCTCTGTCACAGCTGAGGTATGTTGTTGTTTGCCTTGTATCCATGAGGTCGATGGTTGAAATTCCTGAGACGTCAGCTGTTTGTCTAAGGCTCTGGGTTTCAGCTGCAGGAGCTCCTCTGTAAGTGCCCTGTCATTAAACGCGTCATATTTGGGCAGAAACTACAGTCGGCCGCACAAAAATACACACAGCTCTTTCCCTGTCATTTCTCTGAGTCTTTTCAGACGATAATCACAGTTAATCCAGCTCTTTTGCTTTATGTTTTTATTTTTGAACCATCTTCCACATTTCTTGACATTGGAGATAAACTTGTAAACTTCATTTGATCTTGTAGACGATATTTGTGAACCTGATGTTATAGGCCTTTTCTATTTAAAGGATTATCTCGTACAAACCCTGTAAATATCGACCTAAAGCCTCTATGGGAGAGTTATGTAATCCTGTTTAGATCGACTGGAGACGCTTTCTCTATCCACACGTCGCCCAGTACTACAGATACTGCACAAATACATGTAGAGTACAACGAGGCCCGACACCTACGCAGACCAGAATATACAGAGGAGAGAGGGAGGAGTGAGAGGAGAGGGAGGAGAGAGGAGAGAGAGGGGAGGAGAGAAAGGAGAAAGGAGAAAGGGAGGACCTCTCAAAGTCACCGTCTCTTCAAAAGAGCAGCAGCTCATGGAGAGACTTCCAGCACCAGAGGCTTAGACAAAGGAAAACTGAGCTGTTTGACAAACAGTCAACAAGTTTCCCAAAAAAGCTGCTTCACTCCGACAGCCGTGTGTACAGGAGGTTATATTTGAAAAGAAAAGGGAAAAAAACATATGGCTGCTCTACTTTAGCAGTGATACAGTATTATCTGAATCCATACATTTAATGTTTTATTTAACACAGAAGTGAGTTTTTGTCAGGAAATATTTAACCAGAATAATGCAGATGAAATATCAGTATTATTGTTATTGGGATATTTTTAAAAGATGATGCTGTATATTGACTTTTTTTTAAATATCGTGACAGGCCTAGTTCAAACACAGAACCTGGTGAGTGTAAGTTATGTTAAAGGTTGAGAAGCTCAGATGGATTCAGTGTCCTAGAATATGTCGACCCTTCTAGTTTGCACTTTGTTTGGTCCATCCATCCATTTTCTTCCGCTTTATCCGGGGCCGGGTCGCGGGGGCAGCAGTCTCAGCAGAGACGCCCAGACTTCCCGATCCACGCACACCTCCTCCAGCTGTTCTGACCCCGAGGCGACACCAGGCCAGCTCGGAGACATAGTCCCACCAGCGTGTCCTGGGCCTTCCATGAGGCCTCCTCCCAATAGAACATGCCTGGAGCACCTCCCGAGGGAGGCGACCAGGAGGCATCCGGAACAGATGCCCTAGCCACCTCATACTTTGTTTGGTTATATACAGTGTTAATATTGAAGGCCAAAAGTTCAATACATTTTAGTTAAAATAGTTGCTTACAGTTTCTTTTTATTGCCTACAGTATTTGCATTATACTCAATATTATCGTTTATCGTGGCAGGCCTATAATCAGGTTTAAATCGATTGTTTTACAGCATTAGTTGCACATATATTTTAGAGGGAGGGCGAGCCTGTAAAGTGTGGAGTCTGTGGGGGCGATGTTGTAAAAGAGTGGAATGAAAAGCGGCCCTAAAGCTGTGTCTCCTGCTCCATGTGCTCCATGTGCTCCATGTGCTCCATGTGCTCCATGTGCTCCTCTGTAACAGGATGGCAGCAGCTGATCATCACACTCCAGAAACCTCGCTGCGACATTTGGAATCGACTCGTGAACTCGGCCCAAGTGAACGGTTGCTAAGAACGCGCTGCACTCCGGTCTCTCCTGTATCACATGTTCCGTGTTTTCATTCCAACCCCACAGAACGATACTGACGCACAATGCTAACGATTCTTTTTGCTTCACTTCAGAGTAATGTGCCAAACCTGCAGCTCCAAGTGTTTAACAGAAGTGCTAAAGCTCATGATGTGATATATGACACGCTGCTGACTAATGTCTGACTATTAAAGCCTCATGATGAGACAAACTCCGGACTCGCTTCCTTCCTGTGTCCAGTCGCCTTTTCCATTTCCTTCAACCTTTTGTCTTATTCTCACAAACTCGTACAGATCTGTCCCTCCTCTTTAAACAGCCTCTCGTCGGGTCCTCCCAGTGCCTCGGTTTATTATTGCTCTGCACAAAACAATATGTATAACAATCATGTAACATTCTGTGCTACAGAGCAGGGCTGGTTCCAAACTTTTCCAGCCCCAAAATGGCCTCTTGAATATCCCGGGACCATCAGTGTCAGAAGTACTCACTATACTCACTAACACAGATCATATCAACAACCATGTAAGATATCTTTGAGAAATCTTACATGCTTTACTTTATTTGACCTTGATTCATAAATCTGTGCTGGTTTTAATGAAGAATGATGTTTATGAATATGATCAGTGTTGCTATAACATGTTACTTACACAAAATACTGTAATATACTAGTCATTACATTGAAATGCCAAACTCCCCCAAATAAAATGCACCAAATCAAGTTGTACATTAAGATCTGCAGTTATGTGTAACAACGACAGAACAAAACACAAGATAATTGGGGAAAGAGAAGGAAAAGGAAATCTCTGACTGCACAGTTGCTCTTTCCTTTGAGAGTATTTATTTAGAATACAGTTACTTTCCAAATATCAAGGGAAAACATCCCAGTATCAATTAGGGCTGGACAAAATCGTAATCTCTACTTTGGTCAATCTCAGTAATATAGGACTAGGGGTGTCACCATTATTGTGAAAGAAAATATTGCGATTTTACGATTATTCACGATTATTGACTGAATGAAAGGAAAGAACTGATATTATTAGTTTTTGTCTTTAAAAAGCTTTTTAATACTTAAACATTCACTGTTTCTAAAAATGAAAAATGCTTTAAGATTGTTTTGCATTAAAATAAATAGGCCTACAATGAATAATACAAAACAATGTCAACTTTACTTCTTTATAATGACCATAATGATCATAATTATTTCACTATATATCATTAGGCCACAGTCTAGGCTGGGTTTCCTGTTCTCTAAAGTTCTGCTGCTGCTTAATTATATGTCAGATGTTTTGATGAACAGAGAATGAAACGTGTTTACAAAATGACTAAGGAGACTCTTTTGAACAGCTGATTTCCACATGTGCGCGGTTTCACTTTCCTTTCTGTTACGCTGAAGCAGAGCGGAGCGCGTTAGCTTTTTCTTTACATCCTGAGCCAATTGTGGCTATTTCCCAACATCTGGACAACTTTTGTGGGAATTCTGCAGTTCGTTACCTTGACCTGGACATTTACAGAGAAGGATTATCTCCAAGATGTTGTTTATATTCCACGTAGCCGATATCAGGGTTTGCATAACGGATGTTCCATCGACAACAACAACGCCTTGGTCATGTTTTGGATCCTAAAGACGTCCCACTCTGCTGACTTCAATCGTTTTTGGGTGGATACAACACTGGAGGAGAGCGTCCTTCTGCCTCGCTCAACTACCGCTGAGTTTACGCTGTTTATGTCGTGCAGCGGCTCGTGCGTCAGCGTGAAACATTTCCGCGGTAAAACCGTGGCTTCTGAAATTCTTACGGAAAACCTACCGCCTCCTTTTATAATCGTGGTAATCGTAAAACCGGTTCATCTTGACATCCCTATATAGGACTTTATAATAATTTTATAATCGACAGGTTTACAGTTGTTTCTTTGGCACAAACAGTTCCTCGTTTGGGACCTTAAAGGGATATTTCAGGATTTTTGACATTGGGCCTCATTTCCTAGTTATCCAGAGTGTTGTTGATGTCTGGAGATATTTTTTTTCTTAAATTCATGCAGTTCTTATATTTGAAGAGTCTAGTGGCGCTAGGCTAATGCAAGGCTAAAGCATTTCTATGGTATCAGTTAGCCTGCATTAAAAACAGTCTGACCCACTCCACAGTGCACCTGAGGTAAATCACTTATAACACCAGACTAACCATATAAATGTCAGACATCAACAACACTCTGGATAACTAGGAAATGAGGCCCTATGTCAAAAATCCTGAAATATCCCTTTAATGTGTCTGATGAAACTGGAGGAAAGGATTTGTTTTAGTTTGAGCTGAGGTTTGAATAAAACATGTATCGAATTTTATGAATCAGCAAGATGTGTCTCTTTTTTTTTTCCAAAACCGCCCAGCCCTTATTATCAATCATTACATTTCAGCTCCATATTGCACAACATTATTGAGAAAGAACTTTTAATGTTGAGCTGTTTTTCCTCCTAAAATAAAATAAAGATTTAAACCGCCTTACGCCACAGTTCATACAAACACATGTGTCACATGACGCTGTCTCTGCTGCTCCATTGGCCAAGAGTTAAAGAGTTCCTCATTAATGGTGACTGAGTTTATAACAATCATAGTCTTGATTTTTGTAATTATACGCCATATTTATACATAAATATAATGACAAATCAATGTGAAAGTATCTAAAAGTATTCAAAGTATTCAGAATACAGTACTCTGATTAGACAAAGTACGGGCGGCACGATAGCACAGCGGTTAGCGCTCGTGCTTCACAGCTAGAAGGTCCTGGTTCGATTCCCACCAAGGCCGGGGCCTTTCTGTGTGGAGTTTGCATGTTCTCCCCGTGTCTGCGTAGGTTTCCTCCGGGTACTCCGGTTTCCCCTACCACTAAAAACATGTACAATAGGCCAGGATGAATGAGAGTGTGTTTGAGAGTGTGCATGGGGGACGACGGATGGAAATTAGCCCAAGGCTACAATCCGGTGTGGCTTGTTCATTAACTTGCACTGTCCCTACCAAATAAACCAATAAACAAACAAAGACAAAATACATTTTAATTCAAGTATTCAGTACTTTGATTTCTAACTGTAGCAAACTGGGTTATATTATATTCAATGTTTATCACAGCTTTGCAGCATTTTAGTATATTTATGCACTTTTAGAACAAGTTTTTATTAAGAGTTGACAGTATCGAGTATCTTTAGAGTCTATAAAATTAGGGCTGGGCCATTTCAGAAAAAAAAAAAATCACAATTATTTTCCCCATATTGATCGATCTCGATTTTCGATTCGATTTTATGTTTAGACTGTAAACCTGTCGATTATAAAGTCCTATATTATTGAGCTTGACAAAAGTAGAGATTGCGATTTCGATTCAGTTTCGATTAATTACCTGATATAAAAATCATTTATCGCAATATTTTCCTCCCTCAATATATCAAACTTCAAATTCGCTCTGGAGTCAGGCCTATTTTGTCACGAATAACTAACATGTCACAAAATAAAAGCTCACATTTAAACCTGGCTCAGTCCATTATTCACATTTTGTCGCAGAAATAATGACAAGCCTGATTTGGGCCATTTTTTTTATGCGTAAAATGTCCGTATGAAAACATGAACCGAAAGATCTCGCCCGGAGCCATGTTTTTACCACATTATGACATATTTATTTCTGTATTTAGGTTTGTTTCGCTGCAGATCAGACGAGCACAGCCGTAAACCAGCCTGGTCTTTTCCATTTCCAGCGGAATTTCCCACCAGCAGCTGCAGCAGCAGAACCAGCCCACACCCCGCAGCCCCTCCGCCTCAGCCCCGTCTTTACGCACTCGGACCCCGGGGCTTACCCTTGTCGTGCAGCGTGAGCTTCTCCTCCAGGCGGTTCCCCAGCTCCTTGTAATCCATCGTGTCCATCGTTTCAGGCTCCAGCCGCGGTCATTCCTCTCGCTCGACCCCGGGGAATCGAGCTCTGAAGTCCGGGCTCGCTCTCCCCCCACACTCCCCTCAACAACACACGCCCTGAGAGAGTGAGGAGCCGCGGCCGAGAGAGGAGAGACAATAAGCAGAACTGCGGAGCCCGGGAGGAGGAATGTGAGGGAGAGCGAGGAGCTTTGAGGAGGAAAACGCAGTTATTGTCAGAGCGGGACAAATCCAAACGCGCTGGAAAAATCTACTGAGAATGAAACGCGTCAGAGGCTTCGACCAGAGGCAGAACTAGAGCGAGCTGCACTTCCGCTTTGACCTTTCAAAATCAAAGCCTCCTCTGGTTGTAAACTGTATCTTTGGATAATGAATAAACCATTATGATCAGGACGGTCTCCTCTTTGGCATCGCTGTAACGGAAAATAACTACCCCAAAAGCCATTATTAGGGCTGGGACCGGAATATGGGGAATCATTTGAGGACAGAGCCGGTGCTGGCCCTTCTGGGCCCTAAGCAAAAATCCACATGGGGCCCTACAGTTCACATCCCATGGCTGTTCGACAAAGAGTGAACACATTCACGGTCAAAAACAGTTCCACTGTGCAATCATGCAGGGTAGAAGGGAACATAATGACCTCAGTTCAGGCCCTGCTCCTCTGTGTGAGAACCACTAACCACTAAGCCACTGTGAGACTGGGATTCAGGACTATTAGTCTATTTCCCCCACTTTTTAAAATGGTAAATGGCAAATGGTCACCTTCTCTCACCTCTGGTTCCTGACCCACAGTTTGGGAACCGCTGATTTAAAACTAACTGAAACCTGCACCTGACGGTTATTTCTGTCTCACCACTGAGAATTAGCCTGTGAGTCGCCCAACTCGTTTAGACTGTGCACATTCAGAGAACGGATTCAACTCCTCTTTGAGACAAAAATGCCACGTGTACGGCTTTTTACTCTCGTCTATTCACCAAACTCTACTGTCCTGATCTTCCGCTAGAGACGATAAGAAGAGTTTAAATGAGTGTGTGGCCAATGCAGCCCCGAGTCCGAGCAGAGAAAACATGAGAGCAGCGCCCGGGACACGAGAGACATGCAGCCGTGGCCCGCGCAGGAGGGGAGGCGAGCACCGGGAGACAGACAGACAAGCGGAGACCAATGGCCGCTGGCTGCTCTGCTTTGCGACGACGACACTGGAGGCCGCCATTGCTGTAGTACCGCCATATAGCCGCTAGTCCCCCATTGGAATCCATTGCACTTTAGACACGTTAAAAACAACTTTAATGCCCGGTGCCTAATCTTTTGGAACTGTCTACAGCTCGATATCCCTCCTGAGATTACTCTGGGTTAGACACAATCAGAGGCACCGGGCTGGTTATCGTAGGATACATTTTAGAAATCTTGTACTTAATGAGGGTCGGACTGTTAGCATTGGAGCTGCGCGAGCTACACGTCACACAAGGGCGGAGTCTACAGTGAAGATCCCGCCCTTATGCCCTTATTAGGAACATGCTTCGTCAGAGCTGGGGAGGAGGAGTCTGTAAATCCGCCATGATTTCCCCCTCGAACGTGGTCATTGTGGTAAACGGGGAGGAGTGAGGAATGATGGTCTATTAATAATATGTCTATGGCGGCGACGCGAAGGGGAGAAGCACTCGCACCTTGGAAGTGACGGGGAGAAGGCGGTAGTTCTCTCCTGCTCATCCACTTCAGCAGACTGCCACATATAACACTAAAACGCAGCAAAGTAGGAGGAGAGTGAGTGAGCGCTGTCAGAGATCCTGTCCTGTAACAACGCGTTGATTAATCAGTGAAACAACACCATAGTTTGACTGAGATGCGGGGGCCTTGCGGCTGAGGGGCCCTACGCACCTTGCATAGTTTGTGTATAGGAAAAACCGGCTCTGTTTGGGGGAAATTGGGAAGAAGAGATATAAGATTTTTTTTTCTTTCAACACTTTCATTTTTCCCGATACAGGTAGAACCATAGACTGTAAAAAAGAATTGACAGCTCCTCCTCACTCCTCCCCGTTTACCACAATGACCACGTTCGAGGGGGAAATCATGGCGGATTTACAGACTCCTCCTCCCCAGCTCTGACGAAGCATGTTCCTAATAAGGGCATAAGGGCGGGATCTCACTGTAGACTCGGCCCTTGCGTGACGTGTAGCTCGCGCAGCTCCAATGCTAACAGTCCGACCTCCGTTAAGTAGGAGATTAAAAAAATATATTTCGAAAACCAGCCTGGTTTCTATTTTTTGACTAACCCAGCGTTATCTCAGGAGGAATATGTAGCCATATTAAGTGTTGAAAAAATTGAAACCAGGCATTAAAGTCTAAAGTCCAATGCTTTTCAATGGGGGCCTAGCGGCCAAATGGAGGTACTACAGCAATGGCGGCCTGCAGTGTTGCGGTCATAAAGCAGAGCAGCCAGCAGCCATTGGGTAGAACCTACACTTTTTTCCCGACACCAGACTGGTTTTGTTTGACAGTATCCAGCCCTACAGGCACAGTCAGTGAATAAATAAATGAATGGCAGCTTTGAAACCTCGTGTGCAGTCATCGCATCAGCAGCAGATCCATGTGACTTTTTTACTCCATCAGAATCCTCATGTTCACATCAGGTTCTGGGCCCTGAAAATGTAATAAGGGGCCTAAACCTCAAAGACACGCTCTACTACAGTGGTTTGCATACTTTGATGAGCATGTTCAGAACAAAAAGAAAATGCATCTAAAATAAAAAAAAGGTCTTGGGTTCGATTCCCACCTGGATGGGCTTTTCCGTGTGGAGTTTGCGTGTTCTATTCTCCCCGTGTGTCTGGGTATGGTTTCCTCCGGGTACTCCTACCACTAAAAACATGTACATTAGGCTGTATATGTGTATGTGAGAGTGAGTGGTTGGAGGGACCGATGGCGCAGATTGGCAGCCACGCTTACGTCAGTCTACCCCAGGGCAGCTGAGGCCACAGCTGATACACTACAGTAGTAATCATGATACGTTTACCTTCAAAGAAAACAGTCATGTGACCAAAGTTCATAAACCAAATGCCGTTTATTGAAGAGTCCATCTTAACCCCATCGAGAGTCTTTGGGATGTGCTGGGGAAGTCTTTGCGCAGTGGTCGCACTCTCCCATCGTCAGTACAAGATTTTGGTGCAAAATCAATACGACACTGGATCTTTAGACGTTGCAAAAGCTTTGGAAACAACGCCACAGCAAATGGAGCTGTAATCCAGTGGTGGAAAGTAACAATGTAAAAAGTACAAGTAAAAAGTACAAAGTATAGGTACTTTTAAGTACATTTTATGATGAATACTTTTTATTTTCTACTCCACTACATTTTTACAACCCCATTGGGTTAAAAGTAAAAGTATTTTATTTTCAAAGTGACCTCTTTACGATGAACTGGTTTAGTGGTTTACTCCTTTAGACCTGGTTTAGATCTGATTTGATTCAAATGAGTTTGAAAGATTCTGCACATTAAACTCTTAAATACTTTTACTTTTCACTTATACACTACATTTTGCAATGCATTGTTTTGTACTTCTACTGAAGTAAACATTGTATCAGCTACTTTTACTTAAGTACATTTTTGGTCCTGTATCTGCACTTTTACTTCTTCCACCACAATCAAAGCTAAAGGTGGAGCAACCAGATATTAAAGTGTGTGACTTTTATTTTGTTTTGTTTGTTTTGCAGTTATAACCACCTATTAGATCAAACATATAAAGTCTGGACCGTGTGCGTAAGAACTGCTGCATCGCCTTTATTCTGAAAGCCTTCCCGCTGGTTCCCGCTGAGTTTCGGCCGTGACTTGACTCTGACAGAGACAGACCGCATGTCGGACAGAAGGAAGGACCGTACCACCGGCGTCAGTCCCGGTAAACCTCCGCCTCCTGCAGCTCCGCACACGCGTCACACTCAGCTCAGACTGACTCCAGGCTTCTGCCGCGGTGTTTTCAGATCGCTCGGTGTGAAGCAGTGCTGAGATGTTCCCTCAGGTGTAACGTGTTGAATGGAATGGAGTGTCCGGAGGAGACGGATTCTGCTGCGGCGTTTACGCACGAGTCCGAGTCATAACCATTCGCGATAATGACGCGGGATTATGGATAAGGCTGGTCCATACCAGAACTTTAACGATACTTGGTTTACGATACCGATACATGAACGATACTTTTTCCGATACTTATAGTAAATATAATATTTTTCATCTAGAACCAGAAAACAAAACAATAATGTGTGGAAGCTCGACAATCGGCAATTTACAATATCGGGCTCATCTCCAAAGTCAAGACAACAAATGAAGAAAATATATATATATATATCAACTTTTCGCCCCCATTTTTTCTCTATTTTCCCTGATTTTTTTTTTTTTTTAATTCACATTTTTTCCCACATTTCTTGTCATTGGAGATAAACTCGATTTCGTAAATGTTCATATCACAGTTACTTCGATTTTATGTTGATGACGATTCATGTGCCCACCTGGAGTTCAGATTGTGTTATTGTGACAGGCCTATAGCAGTGTGGCTTTAAGGCTTTAAACAGTGTTCAGGTGTTAGTCCTGAGCCGCTGTGAGTCGACCTGAGCTGCAGGTTTCTGGAGGAAACTGTAGCACCTGGAGGAAACCTGTCTGCCTTCAGTCTCCTCTGATGCTCTGAAACGGTGCAGCGCCTCCTGGGTTTGTCCCTTTTTTAGAGCGTGGTGTCCTGCACTGGTCAGCTCCTCCTCCTTCCTCTTACTCGTGCGCAGCTCCCTCCGCTCCACAACAGTCTTTCACCATCTTCTGAGCTCAGCAGTTCATCTGTTTAATTCTCCAGTGAGCGTCCATTAGCCAGAACAATAGAACGTGGGTGGGGCTTAGCTGTGAGTCTCGCCCGGATACCTCCTCATATGTCCCTTCCTTGTTTCCTGTAGCTCCTCTTGGTGCCTCTTCAGTGTCTCAGAAGAACAAATGTGTAGATCTAAAATGTGCTGCTGTTACTTTAGGACCATTATAGACTCTTTGCAGTGAGAAAAGCCGCTGAATCCCACAAAACATGGAAAAGACACAGCTGTACCAAGAGAGAGGGAGGTTGCCTCTTATTTACAGTACAGTGAAATGAACGCGGCCAATGAGAGTCTAAATCAGAGGACAGGAGCCTATTCAAATCCATGGTAACATCTAAGGAACTAAATCTGGACTGAAATCTCTTCCTTTCTCTCTGTTTCCAGCTCGTGGCTTCTCTTCATCTCGTCCCACAGTTCCCTCTGAACCTTTGCCTTTTCCTCGCTGGTCGGCCTTTTTCTTTCTCCTTTGTGATAAAACCTTCCATAATCACGATCCAAGATGTCCGCTCAGCTTAAACTCAAACGGAAATGCACCTTTTGATCCGTGTCATGCATATTTTATCCATAAGCGACTCAGGGGGACAGGAATCATGTCTACACACTGGAAGAAGAATAAAAATCAAAATGACAAAGTTACTTAAGAGATTAAAAGGGTTTGGTCTAGTCTTAGATAAAACCTTTTATTGTCAAAGGAACAAGCTCCTTTTTCTCTTAATTCTCCTAATTTGTCTGATTTTAAGTGCACACTTTCTGCATCTTCCATTGGTGTTCTCATTTTCTTCTTAGATTAGCTCAAAGCGACTCAAGTTCAAAATAAAACACCTTAAAGCAGGCATTCCCAAAGTCTGAGACGACATAATTAACACAGCTAAAACTACATGAGAAACATCTACACTGACTCGAGCTAAAAACTGACTGGTTCACAGCAAAAGCTCGTCCCATTGGTCGAGACGAGAGGATACTAGACTCTAAACAGCTGCTGAGATGCGGGAAGGAGGGACTTTACCAAAAATAATAAATATCTTAATACTTACGATCAAAATGAACAGGTTGCACATTTTATTACATTTTTAAAACATTAAGCCTTCCAGACGATCACTTTATTGCTAGACATTTTTAGTCATTTACCTATTTTAAGATGGTATTTTTTCCAGTGTAAGTGGGGGGGAATTGCCTTGTTTTTTAGGGTTCAAAGCTCAGTAACTCTTCCAAATGTGTTTGAGTGGAGTCTGTAAAGTGTGGAGTCTTCTGGAGCGACTAAAGTGCAGATGTTGTTAAAGTTTAGTCCCTTTGTCTGCACATGTGGATATTCCTCCCGTCTCGTGCTACACATGGATACCAAACATGTCAGTATTTGGGAATGAATAAGTGTGGGAAAGACCAGACGCTCATATTAATGTGGATGAAGATATTTGTTGGTTCTGTTTTGTGTGGTGCTAATTTCCCTTTGCCCTCCATGAAAACCTGGCTGTGTGAGCCCTGGTCTGGGATTGGAGGACTCGTTCATGCTCGGTTCTGCTTGGCTGCTCATCCCTGGTTCTGATTGGTGCGGTATTGGAACACCTGGCCCCAATCAACCTCCTGTTGCAGCCACGCCTTTAAAAGTCCACACCATACAACTTCATCCATTTTACATCTTGGTTTGTGTTACTTCCTTTTAATCTAGCAGAGCCGGGTTGTAACAATATTACATTATTATTTTAAGATAACTTTAGCTCTAACAGTGGATATAAGGCGTTAATTTGTGGAAGTGGCAACAGCGGAAAACTAAAAATACCCCAGAGGAAGTCCCCCATCCTCAGACCAGAGCGTGTCGAGACTGGCCCAGATAATGGAGCGCTGCTGTCGGAGCCTCACACTGGCATGCAGGCGCTGAACCACAGACATGTCACCAAGGAAACGAAGAATTCAATTAAAGGGCTGAGACTTAGAAAAGGTGCTGAAAGCTGGTGTAGAAAAGAATATGTTCCTTTGTTACCGAGTGTTCAGGCCTGGTGCTTAAACTGCTCTGAAGAACGTGACTGCTCATGTAGTGCATGAACATGATCCTTCTGTTGGTTCTCGGTCAGTGTTTCTCAGTTACAGTTTTCACTGGGCCCACACCGACACCAAACATATTCATATATTGGGGATAAATAGTGGAGCTGGAGGGTGACTGACGGATCAGTGCGGCAAGAACATGCAAACTCCTCAAAGAAACACTTTACTGGTCGGGATCGAACCCGGGACCTTCTATCTGTGAAGCACCACCATGCCGAGGCGCCCACTCCACACAACAAGGCCACACCCAGGATCAGACCTGGGCTGGTCCATCATATCGTCCTTAAGTGATGGCTCTGGTGCCGCCCCTGAACCACTCAAACCTCGTAACCCCAGCGTGAGCAGTAAAGTCCCGCCCGCTGGTGGTTTCGGGGTTTGTGGGTTTGTGGGCGTGTTCACATTAGTGAAGAGCGAGCGCTGCCGTCAGACTCCAGATTTAACCCACGGCTGTCGGAGAGATTCAGCCTCAGACAACTGCCCTGATCAGCTGCAAATGTTTCCATACGAAACACATGGTGCTCCACACGGGCACTGGGTATCACTACAACTACTACAACTACTACTACTACAACTACTACTACTACTACAACTACTACTACAACTACTACTACTACAACTACTACTACTACAACTACTACTACTACTACAACTACTACTACAACTACTACTACTACAACTACTACTACAACTACTACTACTACTACTACTACTACTGTGGTTTGATCTGTCGCCCTGAGGTTAGGCCTGTCACTGTAAGAAAAGTTGAAGCTCAATGAAAATGTGTTTTACATGAGCTGCAACAAACAAGAAAATACAAAGAAACACAATTTACTTCAGTATTACAAAAATAGAATTTAAAAAAGATTTAAAAAAGCAAAAACAATGTAGGCCTATACTGATAATAAATATTGAGCCAAAAATAGTTTATTTGTCACTGATTGAACGATAGGTGGATATAGTCATTATTGTGACCCTAGTCCAGGCGTGTCTAAGTGATTTGTGCCAATGGGCGAGGAAAGCACTTCTCTTTGGTCCTCATGGATGGGAGCTGATATTGCTGCAATACCACCCCCTGGTGGCCAGGGGCGACTCCAAAAGACACTTTAAAATGGATTACAGTGGAGACTTTTCATTTTTGTATCCTTTATTTAACCAGGAAAGTCCCACAGATTAGGAAACCATTCTCCTAACAGGGAGCACCTGGAGGAAACCAACGCAGACACGGGGAGAACATGCAAAGAAAGGCCCCATTCAGGTGGGAGTTGAACCTGGGCCGCTCTTTGAGCACCTCTGCCCTAATGGCCGAATTATAGTCTCCTTCTTTCTGAAGCTGTAAGGAAACGAGTGAAGGCTCTGGAAGTCCCTGGCTCTAATTGACTTTCCATTTAAACGTTTTTGCCTCTTGAAGTCTTTAATGAACACTGGCTCGTCATTCTGACATCCACACGTTTGTCTTAACACTTGCATGATTGTCCTATTCTTTTTCACTATTTTTATTTTTGCCCTATTCTAAACAGTGGAGCTGTCAAACCTCGACCGTTTCAGCTCCTTCCTCAAAGACCCAAGCACAGTGCACCTGAGGCAAATCACTGATAACACCAGACTACACATAGAAATGTCTGTGTCGACTGAATAATCAGAATCAGAATAGTTTTTATTGCCATTGTTTGAAAACAGGTTCACAAACTAGGAATTTTCCTCGATGCAGACGTGCAACATAAAACATATAACACAGAATTTAGATACAAATAAGCTATAAAACCTCAAACTATAAGGCTTTAGGGGGCATGCATAAAGAATATTAAATGTTAATGTTTTAAATATAACCATTTTGCATTTAAAATAACTTATATTTGAGCAGCATCAGCTTCCTGGTTGTTGCGCAGCGGCGGAGTGATCTGCTCAGTTACTGGATCTACAGTTGTTTGTTTTTGAAGAGGTTTTTAATGCAGGCTACTAGTTACCATAGACATGCACTAGCCTAGCACTAGCCTAGCACTACACTGCAAAAAGTGGATTCTAAGCAAGTAAAACATTTCTTATTTTAAGAAATAAATTCTTATTTTTTCCCTAAAAAGTAAAAATGTCTTGTCCAGCAATATTTTCTTGAGAAAGAAATTCTTATTTTAGGAAATAAAATCTGGCCATTTCTTGTTCAGATATGTTTGCTAAAAAAAAAAACAGCTATTTTTTCTTGTAACAAGAAAGACTTTTTGAATCTTCTTCAGCATTAGACATAGAAAACTTTGCTTAGATCTAGACACAAAAGTAAAATTATTCAGATTTTCTTTCCCAAAATAAGAATAATTTCCTTAAATATTAGCATTTATTAAGAACATTTTGCTTAAAAATTGTTATAATTTAGAACATTTTTCTTAAATCAAGCAACATTTAAGCAAAATACCCCACAATGTTTCATAAAATAAGAATGTTTTTCTGAAATTCTTCCATTTTGCTTAATTCTATCAATTCATTTGCTTAAATTTAGTGTTTCTTTCTTGTTTTATAATAGGAAAATATATTGTAGAAATAAGAATTCTTAGTAAGAAAAAAATGCTTACCCCATTGGCAGATTTGTTTTGCTTAAAACAAGACAAAATATCTTATTTTAAGAATTTTTGTTCCTGTTTTTAGGAGGGTACTTTTTGCAGTGTAGCTTAGCACCGCTACACTTTTAAGGACTGCATGAATTAATAATATATATACCTCCAGACATCAACAACACTCTGGATAACTAGGAAATGAGGCCCTGAAAAATCCTGAAATATCCCTTTAAATTGAAAAACTTGATTATTTTAAGTCAAACTGGTGGTAATGACATCATCGTTAGAGCCATGGTCATGCTAACTCTCTCTGCCCCCCTCGTGCATGGATCATATTGCAAACGTCTGACCCTTCCTGCCCCAGGCTTCTGCCCCTCTCTCCCCCCTGCAGCAGGTGTTGAAGCGTCCTGTCTCTCAGCTGTTACATGAGTGAATGAAGCGACAGCTGCTGAATCACGACTCAGAATCTGCACATTATGGGGTCAGACCTACAGCACAGACGAGCCTCGTAAATGATCTACCATGTCGATCTATGGAGAGAAAAGCAGTTTACTTAACTACAAGAAAACTACACCTGAACCAAGCACATTTTCACTTCGGCTTTACCCAAATCTAAAAGCTTCTCAACTAGAGAGTAACAGTGTCACGCCTCATTTGAAAGCTAAGACCTGCAAAAGTGATCGTAACTTTTTTTGTCACATTTCTGAAGCGTTGTTGTCGTTATTGTGATGCTTTTTTATTTTAGCTTTTAGATTTGGGTAAAACCAAACTGGAGAAAATGTGGTTAAATTATAGCCTCATTTAACCTTTTACCGCGGCCATTTTCTCCAGTTCTGCTTTACCTCAATCTTAAAAGCTTCGTGACCGGAGAGCTTTCAGCCTCTAGGCCAGTGTAACGTCTCATTTGAAAGCTAAGGTCTATAAAACTGAGTGCAACTTTTTTTGTCGCGTTGTCGCCCCTTTGTCACATTTTTTAAGCGATTTTGTCGTTTTCCGTTTTGTCTCTTTTTGTGTGTCTTTTTTATTGTGTTATTGTTGTTTTTCTGGCACATTTTTGTCGTTCTTTTGTTGCTTTTTCTTCACTTTTTAGTCATGTTTTTTGTTTCTGTTGTTTTTTTGTTGCTTTTTCATTGCTTTCATTGTGTTATTGCAGCTTTTCCAGTACGTTTGTATCACTTTTTGGTCACTTTTTGTCACTCTTTTGTGGCTTTTTCATTTGGGTAAAGCCAAACTGGAGAAAATGTGCTCAGTTCAGGTGGGGGTTAAGAGGTTAAGTCAGCAGAAAAATATGACTTTGACTAAAATGACGATGATAATTCTGATGATACTGTACCTACTCCCAGACAAAGAAGAGCCGGGATTCATAGAACCGTAGTTACATTTGCGACTGTCATTTAAAGCTCTACAAACGTGTTCTGAAAAGCATGAGAGTCTACGGTTTGCATTTTCAGTCATCTCTGCCATGTTTTCTTATTGCTACATAACGAAATACAAGGGGAGCAGAAGAAGAAACACAACATCGACACAGACATACTTTACACACATATATTTCATCCTATAATTGCACGTTTTTCACATTATATCCCATGTCCCGCTCTCTCTGTGTCTCAGACGGGAAGCCAGATCCTGGAGTCGTTGTAGAAGAACGACTCCTTGGACCTCACGTACGGGTTGTAGAAACCTGGAAACAGAAAACATGACAGATGAATATGAGAGTTTTCAGGATGAGCTGGAGGCCTGGGGGATATTTACATAACAGGTCTTTGAACGCTCCGTCCTACACTGTTCATTCTAAACCTTTTTGCACACGTTTTGGGTCATTGTGTTGGCAGTTCGATCCCAGGTCCTACCGTTGTGTCTGTGGGGATAACCACTCTGCCACAGCGACACCGGGAGGGCGCCGCATCTGCTGCTAATTCACACTTTTACATCCCTCTGATTTACATAATGCCAGACTCAGCAGTTCGTTATTGTTCCCGAGGCCGAAAAGCTCATTAAAGGTTTGTGAATTTCACGGCCTGACGCTTTGTGATGCAAACATACAGTAAAAACTTATTTAGTTATTTTACAAGCGGTGATTATTACAAAGTTACGCTTGTATTGTGCTTCAAAATCCTATATTGACAAGTTTCTAAAAGCGCTACACTCTAGTTAGTATTACCTTTACTTTTACTAACCTCCTAACCCCCACCTGAACCGGACACATGTTCTCCAGTTTGGCTTTACCCAAATCTAAAAGCTTCTCGACTGGAGAGTTTACAGCCTTTCCTTCCGTTGCAGCTGTCACGTTTTTCACGTTCTTTTTCATCTCGTTTATTGATTTGATTTGATTTTTTATTTCGAGCCACACAATACAGGCACAAAGCCAGAAAAAAACACAACAAAAGAAAAACAAAAATAAATAATTAATTACATTCAAGCTCGAAAAGGAGTGGGAAGAAGACAGGCTTATTGACTCCCACCCCTGTTCATAAACTTAAATAATAATGTGGTTGCAACAATAACATTGCTTAGTACTTATTATCCTACAGAACAATTAACAATTAAGTTAATTACATATTTACAGACGCAACAATGTATTATATTAAGTCACATTCATTGTATGTTACACTTTATAACAAGTGTATAATTTTGTTCCCTATACCTATTTTATTGCCACGTTGGTATTACTGTTATTCACCATCATCACTACAGCCCATATAAGATCAAAGTGTTTGAATAATACATGACATACTCCACATTTATTCATGAAAGGTACAATAGTCACAGACTGATTGATGCTCATGATAACAAGAGTAGTCTTAATGATGTCACTTTTATCACTTTTTTGTTGAGTTTATGTCATTGTCATTGTTATTATGGTGATGATAATATAATATATGTATAATAAATATGTATGTGTATGTATATATATATATATATATATATATATATATATATATACATACGTCGAAAGGAGCCAGCTGAGGTGGCTAGGGCATCTGTTCCGGATGCCTCCTGGTCGCCTCCCTCGGGAGGTGTTCCAGGCATGTCCTATTGGGAGGAGGCCTCGTGGAAGACCCAGGACACGCTGGTGGGACTATGTCTCCGAGCTGGCCTGGTGTCGCCTCGGGGTCAGAACAGCTGGAGGAGGTGTGCGTGGATCGGGAAGTCTGGGCGTCTCTACTGAGACTGCTGCCTCCGCGACCCGGCCCCGGATAAAGCGGAAGAAGATGGATGGATATATATATATATATATACAGTATATATGTATATCTAAAACACTATGACTACTTAAACAATAAGTAAATCAATAGAATGGTGACCAGAATGGTAATATAAGCAATGATAAAAAAATAAGAGAAAACTATAAAACTAAGTAAATACACTCAGAAATCACAAACGTTTCTATTTTCGCTCTATGTTTTTCATACCTGTAAGTCTCATCAGATTTTTTTGACATGTAAAAGCTTCTAATTATTTTGAAATTGGGGTATAAGCTTTCTTGCTTCGGCCTACTCCTTTTGAGTTATTATTTATTTTTATTGGTTTATTTGTGATAATGTAAATGTAATGATGGAAATATTGTAAATAATAGCTCAAATAAATCAAATCAAATATGTCACTTTTTTGTTGAGTTTTGTTTTGAGTTGTTGTATTTATATTTCTGTCCTTCCTTCTGCTGTAAGAGTAACGTCCGGCCTGTGAGGTGAATACAGCTCTGTCTGTATAAAGTGTGTCTCAGTTGTCACCTGGCCCGGGGTGGTCCGTCCTGCGCGCCCGTGTGATCCGCTCACACTTGGAGGCGAAGGCCGCGGTGGGAACAGACTGTTTGAAGGAAACGTCTCGGGACACGTGGTAATGTCCCGGGCCCGGCGCCGGAGGAGGCTTCGGCATCAGCAGAGGAGGGGCGGAGATCGTCAGGACGCTCCTACGACTGGGATCAATCAAAATGGCGTCTTTAACAGAAGAAACCCATGAATATGCTCCAGGCGTGTGGTACTCACTGCAGGCTGGGCCTCCTCGCTGGGGCAGGGGGCCGGTGTGGGCTGTAGGCGCCTGGTCCTGGGACGTGGTTGTCCTTTGGTCCTGATAATCTCTGAGTTTTGGATCTGAACGGAGACAGCACGGTCTTGGAAACGCGCTGGAACTCATCGTCCACGTGATATTGACCTGTGGCGGCGGGAACAACATCAGAGACTCGTCCCGGTGGGAAACACATTGAGATGAGACGGCGGGGGATTACAGGGCGACGGCAGGTCTGTGATCAGTCTGTAAGGCTCTCGCTTCGTTTTGGAGACGAAGACTGAAGAACCGGACGCACCAAATCTCCTACTGCCGCCATGTTGGATCTAGAAAGGAGCATTAAAGAAGGATCAGACAGTGAGCTCTGCAGGTGAGTGAGGCTGAGGATGAGTGGAGGAAGAAGGAAAAGAAGAAGAGGAGGAGAAGGAGAAACAAAGGAGAAGAGGAAGAAAAGAAGACGAAGAAGAAAAAGTAGAAGAAGGAAAAGAGAAGATGAGGAAGGAGTAGAAGAGAAAACAAGAAGAGAAAAGGAGAAGAGGAAAAAGAAAAAATGAAGTAGATGAAGTAGAAGAAGAGAAAGGGAAACAAAGGAGAAGAGGAAGAAGAGAAAAGAAAAGACAAAGAAGATAAGGTAGATGAAGTAGAAGTAGAAGAGAAAAGAAGAAGAGGAAGAAAATCACTGGAACGGTATAAATTAGAGCTGGTCCAGTGTTCCGTGACCGGGATGAAAACCGCATGTTCCTCCTCAGTCCGGATGGGATTCTCCTCTCCAGTACCCTGGAGTAGAGCCGGAGAGGCTGAGGAGTGTGATACCCCTCCGGTCCCCCTTCTTAAAGCAGAACTAAGTAACTCTTGCCCCTAGAGGCCATAAGCGCCACTGCAGGTGTCGTAGCATGTTGTGTTTTTTTACTCATTAATTGTCCGTGAGAGTAAATACTACGTTGACAGAAAAGACAAAGGGACAGAGGGATATTGTTCATCCAGTTACACAATGGAGATCATTTTTTACTCAAACTTGGCTGTAAATACTGTTTAAGTGGCGCTAGCCCGCAGTTAGCTTTGCCCGTTAGCCTGTTAGCTTCTTCTTCGTGATTCCATTAGTGTGTATTGGTGACTCCGGTCTGGAGGCAGGAAAGTTCCAAATGGGGTTTTCTGTCCAGAGACACCAGGGGGCGATGAAAAACCCCCCAATCATCCCATTAACACTTGTATTACCCCAGAGGGACTACGGAAAGGATTTATTAAGGTAAACAAGTTACTTAGTTCTGCACCACCCCGGTCTGCCACTCCAGAGACACTGTCCCTGACCGCCATGTGATGTTGCAGAGACGTGTCAGCAACGATCGTCCAACAGCATTCACAGACTTCAGGTTCTCAGGACGGGTCTCATCCACCCCCACCTCAGCGCCCGATACCGTATAACAGTGTGCAGCCCGACGCCATTATATGAAGAGCAAAGGTTCCACTCACATTGTACTGGTTTGGAGCCGGGTTTCTGTTCTTGGGTTTGTCCGACTGCACGGCCAAAGGCGTCCTGAAAACCCTGGACACTCCCGTGTTAAAGTCGTACTTATTTATTAAAGACCGCTCTAGATTGTAGGCGTTTGGTCCGGGGACGTGCCTCTGAGGGTGAGACAGTTCTGTGGGAGCCTATGGAGGAAACATGACAGCAGTAAAAGAATAGAAAACATACTACTGTAAAGGTCCATGGTTTAGATATATACCAAAGGAAGAGTAATAAACGTGTTAGAGCCTCAATCATTTTAATCCTTAAAGGGATATTTCAGGATTTTTTACATTGGGCCTCATTTCCTAGTTATCCAGAGTGTTGTTGATGTCTGGAGATATTTTTTTCTTAAATTCATACAGTTCTTATATTTGAAGAGTCTAGTGGCGCTAGGCTAGGGCAAGGCTAAAGCATTTCTATGGTATCAGTTAGCCTGCATTAAAAACAGTCTGACCCACTCCACAGTGCACCTGAGGTAAATCACTTATAACACCAGACTAACCATATATATGTCTGTGTTAATAGAATCATTTAAAATAACTTATATTTGAGCAGCATCAGCTTCGTGGCTGTAAGCTAACGCAGCGGCGGAGTGATCTGCGAGAAAATAGTCCCTCAAAATGCGGTAATTCATGTGATACAAGGTCAGTTATATTTCAAACATTATTCTATTAACACAGACATTTATATGGTTAGTCTGGTGTTATAAGTGATTTACCTCAGGTGCACTGTGGAGTGGGTCACACTGTTTTTAATGCAGGCTAACTGATACCATAGACATGCTTTAGCCTTGCCCTAGCCTAGCGCCACTAGACTCTTCAAATATAAGAACTGCATGAATTTAAGAAAAAAATATCTCCAGACATCAACAACACTCTGGATAACTAGGAAATGAGGCCCTATGTCAAAAATCCTGAAATATCCCTTTTAGAGGTTTATTGGGTCACCACTTTTACTTGTACTTGAGTAAAATAATTTCAAAGTAACGTTACTCTTACTTGAGTAAATATTTCGGCCACTCTACCCACCTCTGACTAAATAAACATAAAGCTTACTGACTTCTCTGGATGGTATGAATCCAGAAGTTCCTCTTGTGGAGAAAGATGGACAGTTCACCTCAGAGATGGAGAAGTATCTGCCCGGGCCTGGGATTTCTGCCTAAAACATCCCAAAACAAAGTGTAATTTGTTGGGAAATATTTAAAGTTTCTTATAAAGATGTTCATACCGGTCTGTGTGTTGTGAACCTCTTGGCCTGTGAGGAAAAGCCTTTCTTCTCCGAGTTGCTGATCGCCGCCGCAGTTTTGTGTTTGGATGGGATTGAAACCACGCGCTCCGAAGAATCTGCGTATTTTTCCACGTTACAGTTAAACACAGTGAATTAAGTTGAGGATAGATTTATACATTCGTGTGTGTGTTACCTCTGCACTCGTTTCCCATGGTTTAGAGGCGTTAAAGGCCTCGTAAAAGTGAAAATTGTCTCGTAAAAGTCCAAAACTAAACTTTGGGGCGGACATTCACGTTGCCAAGGTAACGCGCAAACAGGCAGGAAGTGATTTTTGACGCACCGTGCGTGGTCAAACTGCGCCACCTGCAGGACACTGAGCTTTCAATGAACTTTTGCTGTATGTTGAAATAAATGACATGAGTATAATAAAAATGTACCACATGGTTCATCGGATTATTTTTGTTTGTTTGTTTGTTTGTTTGTATATTATTTTTTATTTATTTATTTGTATTTATTTGAGCAGTAAGTCTGCTCATAAGCGCCCACCCCAAAATTTACAAAAATTATATTTACATTAACAATCAAAGCAAGCAACGTAATGCACGATAACAAATCATAAACAAATCATAAACAAGGGAACATAAGGCAAGGTAACAACAAATAAGGAACAATAATAAAAAACAACGGTAATATAAAGAAACAACAAAAGAATATACTACAACACTCACAATAATTGTTCGTATTTAACAAATAATAATTCTTTGTAAACCTTTTTAAAATGTACCAGGTTTTTACATATGTTAATGGTTTGATTTTAATACATCTAAATTTGTCCATATTTCTTCACATGCTTTTCAAATATGTTCTGGAGTTCTGTTTATTGAAACTCATTTGATTTAACTTCTCGTTTGCAGAACATATTTTGGATACTCTCAGGAAGTGACTTTTTTGAGGCTTTGAACATGATTTGAGCCAGCTTAAATTCAATAAGGTCCTCAAATTTCATTGTTTTTGATTTAAAGAATAATGGATTTGTGTGATCACGGTATCCAGCTATTACTTTATTGTCCCCTTAGGGAAATTTGTCCTTTATGATGGAAATATGAAATAATCACATCTTTGGGGGACAGAGTTGAAATTATGAGGTTTAATGAGTTAGTTTGTTTTGTTGAACGGGATAAGCTCCACTGTTCCAATATTGCACATACAGGCTAATGCACAGCTATAAATGAATGACACTGATGTAAACACTGAAAAGGACTTTCAAAGTTCCAGACAGTGGCAACAGATGCATGGAGGGGGGGGGGGGGGGGGGGGGGGGAGTTATGTAATGTTTCCACACACTTAGCTTCTGTAATCATTATAATACTGCATGTGACATCACCTTCATCCCCTCTTTTGTTAAAAAGTTCATTGTACAAAGTGCAAGTTACAGTTTTTATTTTGTTTTTCACATTAGTTTCATGTTTTACATGTTTTACCTTCTAAATAAAATAGAACAGAATGACAATAACAATCTTTAAGTAATAGTATAATAGCAATTACAGTAATAGCAATTACATTTTTATATATTCAGAGCCTATTTTATTGTTTTTCCCTTGCAGATTTATTATGTAATTTTCTAGTTTATGTTTCATTGTGAATGTTTCAATGGAGCTTTCTCTACTTTTTACTTCAATAATATTGTAATGAAGTATATGTACTTTTTTGCCCCTTTATCTAATTGCTAGTATATTTTATGGTATAGGGTTTTCATCCACACTTTCATCGCTATTTTTTTTCAAGAAGCTTTTATATTTGAATAATAACTGGACTAAATTTGCTCGGTTCAGCTGGGGGTTAAGAGGTTAACCGCTGTTTCTCCGGTCCAACAGTGCCCTCTCCCGGCCTCTCCGCCTCTGTCTCCGGCCGTAAGCTCCGCTGTTCTCCGCTGTTTTTGTTCCACAGCTCCATCTTTCCCGCAGCCATGGCGATGCACGCTAAAGCCACACCGCCCCAGATCCCGGACACCCGCCGGGAGCTGGCGGACCTGGTCAAGAGGAAGCAAGAACTGGCCGTAAGTTCGTACCGTTATAGAAACTAAAGCTAAATATCAGCAAAGGAACGAGAAACGTGAAATAAAGCCGCTAACGCGCGCCGCTGAATGAAGGCCCGGGCTATGCTAACGATGCTAATCGCGGCTAACAACAATAGCATCTCCGTTGTCCGTTTTAGGTGTTTTACAAGCAGTAGCTTCTATTTCAATGACTTTTGTGTCTATGAATATATTATTATAATGGTGTAGATATGTTACATCCTCTCAAAAGACGTGATTTGTGGTTTAATTATGTAATTTTTGTTGAAAGCAAAATGCTAAATCGCGTTAGCAAGCCGCCCGGTAGAATGTTCTCGCGATATGTGGAATTTGCGCGTCACTTTAGAAGAAATGCCTGAGAAATTATGAATAAATCTGTAACATAAATCTCTCTTTTTGGATTACTGGTCTCAAAACAACATCAACTGGGTTGATCAACTTTTTAACGGTTATTTCTTACATATGTAGAATTTCTTAGAAAATAGAATATCCTTGTATCTCCAGTAGGGCTGAACGATTTTGGAAAATAATCTAATTGCGATTTTTTTCTTCAATATTGCGATTGCGATTAAATATGCGATTATTGTTGCAAGGTCCTCTTCTCATGTATTTTTCACCTAACACAAGTAATAAATCAGTCTGTTTCATAACAAACAATATTAGATTAATTTGAAGTGAAAATTGCAACAAAATTGTTGTTTGACCTATTCAAAATTTGTGAATATGTGGACTGCACTTCTTAAAAACTGTCTGAACTTAACAGTACAGTCTATAAATAAAAGATACATTATATATATATATCGATATTAAAAAGTAACATCACCCATACTAAGGTGCAGGAAAAGTAAGAACAAACGCCTGCTTTAACTAGTTGGAAAAGTTTTAGGAAATCAAACTCCCAATTAATACAAAATAAACTATTGATTATTTATTATTTCGGCCAATCAAATCCCGGTCTGAGCTGCGACTCGTAGTTGCTTCAGATGCGCGTTATTGATGGACACGGAGAGGCCAGATGGAGCACACGCCAAAACACAGTGGAATTAGGAGCAGCATTTTGGTTTTGGGATGTAACTTTGGACAATATGAAGAAAGAAGCACAGTGACGCAAGGAGACATGAGGTGCCAAACACAGACACGTCTCTTTGACTCGCAGCCATTTAGTGACATTTCAGCTTAAACAGCGCATTGCATTTACTCAGCAAAATAAGACATGACACGGACTCCTACCTCGGATCGTAGTTTCCAACACTTTTCATACAGCAGTTTAGTGTTTATATCTAGCGTTTGTACTACCTACGGAGCGCATATGCGGTAGATGCAAAGGTAAATAAAGGCACATGGCACATCGCCTCCGCGGATACTTTACGGTCATTATGCTTTTGAGATAAGTTCTTTATCCACAACATTCCCAAACATAAGCCTCCTAAACTGAGCCACAAACGACTCTTTACTCTTTACAAGCAACACAGGCTCACCTGTGGAGACAGAGACGTAAGAATCCGGAGGTGAGGGAGTTTCTGTGATCATCAGAGCGTGTAGTAGCAGCGAGAGAATGGTGTGAAGAGCGCTGCGGCTAATGCAGTGCTAATGGAGAGGAAAGCAATAGTCCATCGCGGTGGCTGCCTGATAAACGCTGATATTTTCACTGTACATCCACAATCTACCGCGCACCTTAACTAGACTGAGACGTAAACAAAAGCACGCGGCGGAGCGGACTTTGCTGCCATATCTCGCTGCTTCATTCACTTCCAAAATCGCGTGCCCTGCGATTACGATATCGCGTTGTGTCATATCGCGATAAAATTGCAAATGCAATTAATCGTTCAGCCCTAATCTCCAGATGATTATGCAAAGGTTTTTGGAGCCATCTGTACCATAGTGCATGCATGTTATTTAAAAGACTGTAACAGGCTTGACATTACAGGGTTGAGAGTGTTTGATAGCCAATAACCGTACCAATAACAATCGTGCTATAAGAATCATGTTCCAAAGAGAAATAACAACAATACCAGTGTAATTTTTCACTTTTGTGGATGATATACAATGGAAGAAGGTCTGGCTTTTATCTAATACATATTTGGTAACGAACAAAGTAAAATAAGTGTCCTTCAAACTTAATCATAAGTTTATCCGTCAAAATGTTACATTAAAAACAGATTTACGAAAGAAATTAATATTTCTGTAGCTTTTGTAAAGAATATCCTGAAACCATTGTGCATCCATTCAGGGACTGTCCAAGTGTTGTGTTATTTTGGCAGAAATAGTGTGACTTATGTGTGAAATATAAGTGTGAAAATATTGAAAAGCATTGTATTCTACATTGGAGGAGAGTGTATTGGTTGGTTTGTTTGAATCTAACTTACAAAACAGTAACTCTATTTACTTCATTAACTTTCCTTTCCTCTCTTTTCTTTCTTTTTTCTCTTCTCTTTACAATTTTGTACCGGCCCAGCTGAGCATCATTCTAATGTTTTACATGTTATTGCCATGTGTAACTACAATTAAAATGTTGATTATTATTGACTCAGTTATTTTTATACTGCTGTCAATATCAACAACAACTTTTAATTTACTCAATAACACATTTTTCAAACTATGTGTTTTAACAAATGTCACTAAGTATAATCCCCTCAACAAAATGTCTTGTGTTTTATTATGCTGTCTTTCTTTGTGATAGAATAAGAGTAACTATCTCCTGATCTAATGTATGTGGATGGATCTCTGCTGCCATGTTTCTCAGTTTTATCATAATTTTCTCATGTTTTGTGCAGGAAACTCTGGTGAACTTGGAAAGACAGATCTATGCGTTCGAGGGCAGCTACTTAGAGGACACTCAGATGTACGGAAACATCATCAGAGGCTGGGACCGATACCTCACCAATCAGAAGTGAGTATTCTGCCGCCCAGGAAGTCTGTAAACATATACCGTAAAACGCTGACGGAAATATGTCTGTGCACAGAAACTCCAACAGTAAAACCGACAGAAGAAATAGGAAATTCAAGGAAGCCGAGCGTCTTTTCAGCAAATCCTCAGTGACCTCTGTCGCTGTGAGTGAAACATCTTTAATTCTGTGTCTGTCTATGTGAAGCTTTCAGTAATTTGCCTTCACATATTTTTCAGGCCGTGTGTGCACTCGGCGGGATTCCTGATCACATGAACGAGAAGCGTAAGTAGCTCTAGTCTCAAATCTTTCGCTTCATCACGATATTCATATTTCCATACATCTGTAATTAAAAAAAAATAAATATCGATGTGACAATATATCGATTTACTGATATATATTGCGATATTTTGCGGGACGATACGATACCGATACTTTTTATTCCGATATTGATAGGTCTCATGACGTCATGCATATTAATGATGCCCCACTATTTTCAGTCAATAGAGGCCAATAAAGATCAAGAATTGAGTCAGACCAGCAGAGGGCAGCACTACAGTTTTAAGCACTTGGACCAAACACTGTCTCACACATACATTACTTTTAATGATAGTTTTTATAATTATAAAGAAGATTAATTTGGGGTTGATTTATTCCTTTTAAACAGGACTGTGGTTTGTTGTTTATTTAAATGTAAATGAAGTCACTGACAGATCTATGACCCATTTTCAGTGAGTAAGTCAGGGATCATTTATAAAAGTGGTACAAAGCACATGAAAAGAAATGTAAATGATGAATAATATGTAGTATGTTAAAGTAAAGGTTAAAAGTATCATGTTTTTTTATCGTCATGTATCGTAGCTTATTTTTGTGCAATATATCGATTATCGCAGTATCGGCGTATCGTGAGCCATGTATCGCGTATCGTATCGAATCGTGAGGTTCCCACCCCTAGCTTATTTTCTCATCATTTACTGTGCTAAAAATCAATAGTTGGAGCTGCAGGACAGTCGGTGCAAAACCTCGGGATAACAGACAGTTTTCCAGGGACTTTAAGTCGGCTGAAACTGATCGGTTTAGAGCTTAACCTAATGGTTGCAAAACTGCAGAAATATAAAATGCATATCTTTGTTAAGTTTGTGGCATAAATATGTATTATTGGATAAAAACATGGCATTAACATGGATTTGTTACCTGTGGAAACCTTGTTATCCTTTGTGACATTTACAGAGACGCTGTGTTATGAACCTCCTCAATCCCACAGCGTCACCACAAATACCGTTACAAATACAAATCCTTTTGTGCAGGTGAAGCGGGCAGCGGCACGGAGAGCGACACCTCCCCGGACCTCCAGAACCAGGAGAACGAGCCCAGTCAGGACGACACTGAGGAGCTGGACTCGGCGCTGCAGGACCTGAAGCCTCAGAAAGCCTCGTCCTCCTCCACGGGCGGCCATCACAACTCCCACAAGAAGAGGAAGAACAAGAACAGGCACAGGTACGAACAGAGAGGGAAGTTCATCCTCATTTAACGTCAACCTGGTTCTGTCTGTTAGTCATATCTAGTAGTAGAAAATACAGGCTGTTTTAGCCATTTTTACGCTTAAAGCTTCTTTTCAAATGTCATTTACCTGAGTAATCCACACCAAAAGTTTGCTATATCTAGATCAATGTTGGGAATGTTACTTAAAACAGTAACTTGTTATCAGGGCTGGGATGATGTACTTTTGTTGCGATACGATACGTATCCCGATACATGACATTATAACGAAAAGATGTTGTTCTTTTCGTTTCAAAACATTTTGAAAACTGCAAATGGCAGAGACATTTTAAAAGTCTCCTCTTTTGTCTAAACCAGTGGTGCCCAAAGTGTGGCCCGGGGGCCGCATTTGGCCAATGTTTGGTGGCCCTCAAGTTTCTTGTTGAATTTGTACATGTCACCAGAGGTAGTTTTCACAGCAAATTTAATCATTCAACACAATTATAGCCTCAAAAACAAAAAACAAATACTTTTTTTCTGAGAGACAGCGCTGCATTAATCTTACAAGTCTGTGACTGTTTCACCGGGTTGGGGCCTCAATGTAATTACTAAATTACAACCAGATCTGCATAAACTTTCTTTACGTTTAGCCACAAGAATCACCCAGTGATTGTTTTGGAAGAAACAGAAAAACAAGGCTGAGCGGTGCTTAAACCAAGGAACGTGTCAGGACTTTCCCTGCTGTGATATTTTACATCACGATACCAATACTTTTGATGACTTCATGCATATTAATGAATGAATATTAATATTAATGAGGCTGCAGAGCCAGTTCAGTCAGAACAGTAGAGGACCAAACACTGTCACTTAAATACATTACTTTCCATGATAGTTTTTGTAACTGGTTAATGTTTTCCTTTTGGAAGCAGCACTAGATTCTTTAGTATTTAATATGAAGTGGTGCCACTGACACCAGGGTCAATCGGCCCATTTTCAGTAAGTCATGTATAAGTTATTCACTTATCTATGCAGAGAAAGAGGAACAATGGCCATGGAAACAAATGTTAATCATATAAACTATGGAGCCTGTAGTTGCACAATGTTACGATGTTAAAAAGGTTAAAAATCACAGATGTTTCTTTAAAAATAGTGACGTATCGCTGTGTTATTATCGATTATCGCAGTGTTGGCATCGTGAGCTTATTGTTATCATGAACCAGGTGTTGGGAATCTTATTGACTCGTGAAGTACCCAGATGTTGAGGCCCCTGACCCCAAACACCTGCACAGTCCGTCACTCTCTGTGGGCCAATCGCTGCTGCTCCGGCCGCGCTTTCTCACTTCCTGAAACATTAAAGTGATTCAGAAAGCTCGGAAGGATCTGAGCGACGCAGCTTTTCTCCAGCGCCTTTTAAGAAATGACTTTTTCCTCTTCTTGTCCTCGTCCTAACCCACATTAACCGGACGTTCCCTCTGAACCACAATAGCTTTACCGTATTAAACCTGTGACACTGAACTAACCCCTCTCTCTTTCCCATAATCCTCTGCTCTCCACAGCCCGTCCGCCATGTTTGATTATGACTTCGAGTAAGTCCGGGTTTCTCTGACCGTCTGCTCTGTGCTTTGCTTTGCTTTGGGTTTTTGCATGACGACTCGTTTTCGGGGTGAAACCATGTGCCTGGCCTCAGCTTTTTATTCATCCATTTACCCATTATTATTTCTTTTAAACGAGTTTGCATTTTGAAGCAGGATTGTTTTGAAAGATCCTTCTTCAAAAGGTTTACGTAGATTTAGGCGCCATTTGCCATTTTTATGTTGTTTAATGTGGCGTTTTTAGCCGTGTTTTGGAGTTTTACGTTTGTTTGTTTGTTTCCCGCACGTCGGCCACGAGTCGCCAAAGTCGGCTTGAATTAACTCTGTTTTCTTTTCCTGTCGCAGGTTTGACATGAAGGTGAACAAGAAGCCGAGAGCGGTGAGTTTAATGGACACCAGTAACTAACAAGCTTCAGGTTAATGAAAGTGTAACTGGCATTAAATCTAAATGACTTTCCTCGACTCTTTTATTACTAAACCTTGTAAAAAATATAAATATTAGGGTTTAAATCACATTCAGCTGCAGTTTACCCCCCCCCCCCACAAAAAAAAATGCAAAAAAATTATCTTTTTATTTGTCCCATTTTAATTTTTATCTAATGATGCAAACCATCAGAAATATGCAAAAAACATCTTATTTAAAGTGCATCTGACACATTAGACACAACTTTTGCTAAAACACAGTTAACACGATTATATTTAAGATTTTGCTAAAGATTATTCCCAGTTTTCTTTAGTTTGACCATTTTTGTGATGTTTATGTTTTCACTTCCTTATTGGACACCGACAGGAAGTGACATCAAAGAAGGTAAACAATTTTAAACTGTTGCCGTGCCGACCATGTTAAGTCAATGGGAAATGAATGAGTCAAACTGCTATGGAATGTTTCCTTCTTTTATGTCACTTCCTGTCAGCAGCTTAAACATTCAAATAAAAATAACTTTTCAGCCCAACATTTCATTAAAATTGCTGCTTCACTGAAAAAAATGATAACTATGCAACTGATGTAATCCATCTAAATAAGTCATATTTTTAAGAGCATTAAAATCTGTCATATGCACTTTAAATCATTTTTCTGTATTTATTTCCTGTTTTTCCCCAATTTTCCCCTTGTTTTTTTCCTTTATTTTTTTTATTTTATCCCCACTGTTCCTCCCACTATTTCCCAATTTTTCTTTTTTTTTTCTCAATTTTTTCCTAATTTTGTTCTTTATTTTTTCCTTATCTTTTTCCCAATTTTTCTCCCACTATTTCCCAATTTTATTTTATTTTTTTCAATTTTTCCTAATTTTTTTCTTGTTTTTTCTTTAAAATGTTTCCCAATTTGTTCTAATGTTTTCCTTATTTCTTCCAATTTTTGTCCCTTGTTTTTTTTTCCTTTCTCCTATTTTTCCCCAGTTATCCCCCACTATTTTCCAATTTTTCTTTCTTTTTTTATTTTTCCCAAAAAAAATCTTTGTTTTTCCCTGATTTTTTTCCCATTATTTTTCCCACATTTCCCCCCAACTTTTCCTCAATTTTCCCACCATTTCTTTCTCTATTCCCCCCCCCCCCCCTCTTTTTTGTTTTGTTTTCCTTCACCTCTCCATTCCTTGACATTGGAGATAAACTCCGTATTGTAAACTTGCACATCTTCCAAACAGTGATCTCGATATGATCTTGCTGACGATATATCGCCACCTCTACGTTTGTGTGTAACTTTACATCCACATGTGTCTTCATTTTGTCCTTTTATTCTGATCTTTTCCAGGACTACTCCACCTGAACCCCGCCCTCTGACCCCAAGAACACATCGCTCCACGTTTCCCTGGACGTCATGGCGAGCGTTCCCGCTCCACATTCCCCACTCGCTGCAGAAGGATCGCGGCGTGTTGCATGTTCAGAGCTAAAGACTGTATTTATTACCATCTTCCTCCTCGGAGAAACCAAACTTTACACACGTTTGTTTTTGTTGGACTTCATCGTGACATCGACACGTTTTTATTTTTACATGGTTTGTTTTTACAAGAAAAGAATAAAATGCCATTCAATGAATTCCACCGTTTGGGAACTCATTCTTTTAAATCTTTTTGATTGAAGATTTGCTTTTGGTCGTTATATGTTGCACAAAACAGGCAATATTTAGGGAAAGGACTTGGATCATGACTTGAGTAAAAGTACCGATCAAATATTACTCCAATATAAGTAAAAGTACTGAAGTGTTTGCTGTAGGAATAACTGAGGGTGGAATGAAAACGACCCTAAAGTTTAGTCCCTTTGTCTGCTCATGTTCCCTGTGTATATTCCTTTAGCCGCTGCTGTCTCCCACAAAGGAAATGACCATATTTGGATTACAGCGTCATCTCGGTCACAGCCTTTCCTGCTACACGTGGATACCAAACCTGTCAGTATTTGTGAATGAATAAGTGTGGGAAAGACCAGGGAGCGACACAGACATGATGGAGTTACACAAATCCCAAATGGACAAAACATCATCAAATAAACTTCACAAAGGGAGAGTTTGGTCTGTTTTTATTCTGACATTAAGGACAAAACTAGACACAAAACCCAAAGCATAAATCTGGTTTGGACTTTTCTTTATGTCATCGATAAAGGAAACCAAAAATCTCCCAATAAAAAATTTAATAATTTCTGTATTCTCTTTTTATGGTAATGCAACATGAAAAGCCACAGCAACAATCTAGCAAACACAACAATAATACATTCTATGACGAGAAGAACAGGAGTAGGATGTGGACTTTCTGACTGACCACTTTCTCCCGTAGGACAAAAAGAACCACTAACCACTAACAAAATCATCATCATGCATAACCTAATACTGCAAATCCAATAAATAAACAAAATCAGTTTTTATTACAACCTAAAACACTGCTGAATTCATGTGTGGCTGAGCTGTAAGTCTCGCCCGGATACCTCCTCGTTTTTGTTTCCTGTAGCTCCTCTTGTGACGCCTCCTGTGCTGCAGCTGTGGAGGCTCTTGGTGCCTCTTCAGTGTCTCAGAGGAAGAAATGTGTGTCTCTCAAAGCTGCTGTTTACTTTTTAAAAGCTGCTTCTTCAGGATCATTATGGACTCTTTGCAGTATAAAAAAAAAATACACAAATACAGTTCGTAGAAAAAGGCAAACAATGCAGGTATACCAAGGGAAAGGGAGGTCGCTGCCCATTTACACGTCGCCATGACGCCAAGAGACGTATCATATACAGTAGCAACCCAGTCTCACACGAAACTGTGACAATGTGACAGTGGTCCACACACCAAAATGTGTCACACTTTAAGCTTTTTATGTGTGGAATAGTCGCAATTATTTCCTCCATCAATTTATATTGGAGTCACGTGACTAACAACTACTTCCATCGTTTGGAAATAAAAAATGGCGGACTTTTTGAATGTTTGGGGGACATAATGCAAAATTATAGCTAATTTAGTCAGTTAATTGCACATTTAATCAAACATCTAGCGAGAAATATCTCACTTTGAATCATTATTTTTGTGTATTTGTATTGCACGTGCTTGAATTTATGAGTTACATCGATTATTTGTGTCTCGCCTGCAGAAATGTGTAATTGTTGCAATTACACATTCTCTCACTGCTCCTCTTGTATTGAAACACAAATTGTTTCCCCGTTTTATTTCCTATCAAAGAAAAAAAAGACGCTGATGGTTCCTGAATTAACAAGCAAATGATGGTGTGTGACATTTCCAGAGATAGTTTTAAACATAATATTACAGTAGACAGCCACTTTAACAGTAAACCTGACAGAGTTTGCAGGTACATGTCTCTCTGGTACTTCAGACCAGTCCAACGCCAATAAAAAGATTCATAAATTATAATAATAATAATAGCGGTCAAGCCAATGTGCCTGCGTGCCACGAGTTTGGCTCATGAGTTTGGCTCAGCTGTGCGTAACGTAGCGCGCGCAAGTAACCTACGGACACTTCAACAGTTTCTGAACCACAGACCCCGTATTAAGTCATTATTAAACCACCAAATTTACGTTTAAACTGACATGAGGGAACTCACCCTATAGATGTCAAGCCGAATGAGTCACTCAAGCAGAGTCCTGCAGAAAAAGCCGATGTTTCCAGGGCCATCCTCACGTCCACTTGTAGTTGTTTCATATCCAAAACAGTGCTGGTCCAATGCTCCAATGCACAGCAGAGAGGCCTTACACCGCCACACATCCAGCGTGCTCTAAGTCATCAAGCCACAAATTATGAAACTGAATCCAACAACGTGATAGAGCCATTTAAGCAGAGTGGATATTAACAAAACAACACAGTTTCGCGCATGCATAGCAGCTGTTCGAAACACCATAGAGTTGAGGATTCTGAGGTCAGCAATAACATGTTGTATTAATTGTTGCACCGCCGTATGTACACATTATATACAGTATATACACCCATAGACATCATATGCACTGTATCTATTATTATCCCACCCCCCTTTATTTTCTTCATAGATAATAACGTAATAGTAGATTAGGGTCTGACCATCTGCACCTGTGTCCTTGTAAGGTGCATTAACTTAGTTCTGCTTTAATGACTTACTTACTTCACCGTCTTTTAACCTCTTACCGCATTGTCTCCAGTTCAGCTTTACCCAAATCTAAAAGCGTCTCGACTGGAGAGCAACAGTGTAATGCCTCATTTGAAAGCTTTTCAAGAACGACAAACTGGAGACAACGCGCTCGGTTAAAGCGGAGGGTAAGAGGTTCGTCTGTTTTATTCTCCAGTGAACGTCCATTAGCCAGAACAATAGAAGGCATGTGTGGCTTAGCTGTGAGTCTTGCCCGGATACCTCCTCGTTTGTCCCTTCCTTGTTTCCTGTAGCTCCTCGTGTGACGCCTCCTCTGTGCTGCAGCTGTGGGAGATCTCGGTGCCTCTTCAGTGTTTCAGAAGGAGAAACATGTAGGTCTGAAATAAGGATAAGTCGCCATAACAGTCTTATGGGTAATGTAGACCCTGTGTTGTGTTCACCATATCTTCTTCAAAGCCTGACAGATGTATGTGATGGTTTTGACCCGGCTGTGCCTCCTCTCGGCCCCGTGTGACGCTGTGCAGTGTTTTCATACTTATATCAGCCCTTTATGTTTATACACATCTGAGATTTCACAGAGAAAGTCCAGTCCTAAAGCGTGACGTGTTTGTTTAATGAAAATACTCTGTCCACTGTTAGGACTGACACAGGCCTTTATATGGAAACTGCTGCGCTCTTCAGATCAAACACGAGAGGCTTTGGAACTAAACACTAGTCTGTGGGTAAAAGCTCAGAACGGTTCCAGTTTAGGCCTGGTTTAGTCTCAGCTCCTCTTGGGTTAGATCCAGTTATTCCTTTTCACCATTTTATTCCATTAAAAAGCATTACATTAGTATTAACCAGCATTAAGTCTCCAATCTGTGTGAAAAGGAAAAGACATGGATGAGCAAAGTCTTAAATGTTAATGTTTAATCAATGCATGAATGTTGGCTATAAGCTGTATAAAACCTAAGGTAATAGTTTACAGCTGTTTAACCTCTTAACCCCCACCTGAACCTTTTCTCCAATTTGGCTTTACCCAAACCTAAAAGCTTCTTCAACAAAGTGTCAAAATAGTGACAAAAACAAGGATAAAAATGCAACAAAAAAGTGACAGAAAAGCAGCAAAAACGTGCCGGATAAAGTGACAAAAACACGACTAAAAAATGACAAAATTCCTGCGTAAACCAGACCAAAAAAAGAGGCAAAAACTCGTGACAAAAGCACAGTGACAACGCAATAATAAAGTCACGAACGGTTTGGTAGGTCTTGGCTTTCAAATGAGGTGTTACTCTCGCCCAGGCTGTAAGCAGTTGAGAAGCTTTTAGATTTGGGTAAAGCTGAACTGGAGAAAATGCACTCGGTTAAGGCGGCGGGTAAGAGGTTAAATGGTTCAGTCAATAAGAAAACTTTGTGTTTGACGCACACGTGGCCAGAAGTCATTGAGTTCCAAGTTTTAAAAAAGCTGGTTAAAGGGATATTTCAGGATTTTTGACATTGGGCCTCATTTCCTAGTTATCCAGAGTGTTGTTGATGTCTGGAGATATTTTTTTCTTAAATTCATGCAGTTCTTATATTTGAAGAGTCTAATGGCGCTAAGCTAATACTAGGCTAACGCATTTCTATGGTATCAGTTAGCCTGCATTAAAAACAGTCTGACCCACTCCACAGTGCACCTGAGGCAAATCACTTATAACACCAGACTAACCATATCAATGTCTGTGTTAATAGAATAATTGTAACCATTTTGCATTTAAAATAACTTATATTTGAGCAGCATCAGCTTCCTGGTTATAAGCTACGCAGCGGCGGAGTGATCTGCTCGGTTACCGGATCTACAGTCGTTTGTTTACCTGCGGCCGCATTACTACACGTGGAATTCACAAAGGAGCTTTCTACAAATCAGATATGGCAACGTTTGGAGGACGAGCCCATGATTTTTAAGAGGTTTTTAATGCAGGCTACTAGTTACCATAGACATGCACTAGCCTAGCACCACTAAACTCTTCAAATATAACGACTGCATGGATTAAAATATATATATATCGAACAAATCAGTTTGTGAATGCAAAAACAACTTTCTCCAACTAAACTCAGACAAAACTGAGATCATTGTCTTTGGCCCACAGACACAAAGACAAAGTGTTATCAGTCACCTTGAGTCTCTCTCTCTCTAAAACCAAAAAATCAGGTTAGAAATCTAGGAGTAATCATGGACTCAGACCTGAACTTAAACAGCCACATCAAAGCAATAACATCATCAAGGTTTTTAATGCAGGCTACTAGTTCCCATAGACATGCACTAGCCTAGCACTAGCTTAGCACCGCTAAACTCTGCATGAATTAAAACAAAATATCTCCAGACATCAACAACACTCTGGATAACTAGGAAATGAGGCCCAATGTCAATAATCCTGAAATATCCCTTTAAGGCGTGGTACTGGTGAAACACGGGACACCTGGGGCACAGCTCGTGTAAAACTGAAAACTGATGCTGCAAGTCGTGAGATGTGCCGATAAACTCGTCCCTGTGAAGAATTGGGATGTTAGGACAGTTATAGTAATAAGTTTGGACACATCAAACATTTTGAATTTAAATGAATATTTTATTTTGAGCCATATAAACATTTTAATTTAGTTCTATTTGGTATAAATACACTCTTCAAATCTTTAAATCATCATCTTCAGAGGATATTTGCTCCAGACCCTTCTCCTGATGTACAGTATTGTCAGATTTAAAAAAAAGTATTTCACTGTAAAATAAACACTCATTTGCCGTAGACATTTTCTGTAGGTTTTAACAGTGTAGATGATGTGTTTTCCTGTTTTTTCGTCGTAGTTTTCAGTAATTCCAGGAGGGCTCGATGTCACGACTATTTTCAGACTCTTTTCTGATTGTCAGAGCAGTCTCTCACTCAGCCTTTGAACTTTAACGTTCTCCTCTGGGACCAAACAAACTCGCATTTATTTAGGACAAATCATGGGAAAACATTACACAGACAAACTCCACCCCTGTTTTTGTACTCGGTCACGTTGAAGAGAACACTTGTTACCGTAGTAACGAAGGGAACAGGCCTGAGAGGAAATAATGACAATATTCTGTAATCCTGCAATCATTTCCTGTATCTGTGGTACTAATTAAAGATGCACCGATCCATCTTTTTTTTGTAATAAGAAAGTTGATATTTGTGTGTATTTGACCCAGCAGCTGTATGAGTGGTCAGCATGGCGCCTTTACTTTCCATCATAATGGCCTCAATAACGCTCCAGGAACAATTGTTTTAAGGGTTTCATTACTGACGGAGCCTCTCACCAGAAAACCTACAAAACAATTGATCCTGAAGCGCCTTAGAGACCACTCTGATGGGAAGTAAAGCCGCCATGCTGACCACTCAAACAGCCACTGGGTCACAACAAAGTAAAATACATACAAATAGCAACTTTTTTCACATAAAAAGTTGTATAATGCACCTTTAACCTTTGAAATGTGTCGTGTAAATGAAACTTTGTGCCACAATTAATAAAAAGAGGCTGCAACTGTTTCACCAAATCATGTTGTGTGTCACGAGGGGACCTTAATTTATCTTGGCCCTTACAGTATGTACAGTATACAGGTGCTCGTCATATAATTAGAATATCATGAAAAAGTGCATTGACTTCTGTTATTCAACTTAAACTGTGAAATATATGAGACTCATGACATGCAAAGTGACATATGCATAGTCTTCATTTTGATGATTATGGCTCAGCTTGTAAAAACCCCAAATTAAAAATCTCATAAAATTAGAATATTTTGAAAATCAGAATTATGGTTATCCAAGCAGAAACTAACGATTGTCGCTGCTGGATCAGAGAGGTCAGTGAGATCAAGAAACACAAACTGAGGATCGTTAATCAGACAAGGAGAACTCAGGACACATCTGAGACAGGCCCAAACTGTCTGACAAAACACTTAGGTGTGTGTCATCAGTCCAGCTCTAAGGAGGCGGTCACATTAGAGCTACAGAGGAATCAGGAGAGATCAGTCCGAGCCCAGGAAACAGAGACTCAGTGAAGGAGCAGCTGAAGGTGTGGATGTGGAACAGTTCATTAGGGGCGACCTCATAGAAGGACAGAACTCCAGCCTCAGAATCCAGGAACACTCCCAGTCGAGGTGTGAAATACCATCGGCGGATTAGTGTTTCTTTCCCGTTGTGACAGACACATAAAGCTCCACCCCTGGCCCTCAGACTCCAGGACTGATCATTGTCTCCAAACCTACAGCTCTCTCCTCTGCGTCTGATTCCTCTGTAACTCACCGCTACATCAACATCCCCCCTCCTCCGCTCCACCTCCCAGTAACAGCGCCCCCTCAGGCCAGTGCAGCTCAGGACCTGAGGCTGGTCCATGAACCTGTCCTCATGACGTGGACACAGCTGCTCCTTCACACGTCTCACTGAGCGTTTGTCCTCAGACAGAAGGAGCTCTCTGTGAGCTGTGTTTGGATCCAGAGAGAACTCACAGGAATCTGAGAAACAAACACACTGATGACATCACTTCCTGTACTGTACGGTTTAGATAAATCTATAGATCAGTGACTTACATTTCCTCAGACCTGGGACCATCCATCGTTCTCCAGAAGGATCCAGTCTGAAACACACAGCTCTGTCACACACAAGTCCAGTTTAAGACCAGAGACAAACCAGGACTAAACCATGGACGGACCCAGAGAAGAGCCTCTAAATAAGGACTTCCTCTGAAGGAGCCCAGGGGCCTCACCTGAGAGAGTGCAGGGGCCCGTGGGGGGCCTGCAGAGCGGTCAGGAGCTCAGCCGAGGCTCCTGGATGGTTGTAGCTCAGGTCTAACTCTGTCAGACGGGAGGGGCGGAGCTTAGAGCGGTGGCCAGAGCAGCCCCGCCCCTTTCTGAGACCAGACATCCAGACAGACTAAAGACACGCAGCATTAGCCTCTGATGTGGACACAGAGCATCATGAGCGTCTCACCTGAGGGTGTGCAGTCTGCAGGGGGCGCTCTTCAGTCCCTCACACAGCAGCTCCACTCCTGAGTCCTGGAGGTCGTTGTTACTGAGATCCAGGTGAGTCAGACTGGAGGAGCTGAGGACTGAGGCCAGAGGACCACAGACTCTCTGAGACAGACCACAGCCGCTCAGACTGAGGACAGAAGGGGACATTAGAGACGAGAATCAGGACATTAGAGAAAATCAGACATTAAGAAAATCAGAAAAGAAATAAAAAACGAGAATCAGGACATTAGAGACGAGAATCAGGGACATTAGAGACGAGAATCAGGACATTAGAGACGAGAATCAGGGACATTAGAGACGAGAATCAGGGACATTAGAGACGAGAATCAGGACATTAGAGACGAGATCAGGACATTAGAGACGAGAATCAGGACATTAGAGACGAGAATCAGGGACATTAGAGACGAGAATCAGGACATTAGAGAGAATCAGACATTAGAGACGAGAATCAGACATAGAAGAAATCAGACAAGAGAGAATCAGAGGACATTAGAGACGAGAATCAGGGACATTAGAGACGAGAATCAGAGACATTAGAGACGAGAATCAGGACATTAGAGACGAGAATCAGAGACATTAGGACGAGAATCAGAGACATTAGAGACGAGAATCAGAGACATTAGAGACGAGAATCAGGACATTAGAGACGAGATCAGGACATAAGAGAATCAGGACATTAGGACGAGAATCAGAGACATTAGAGACGAGAATCAGAGACATTAGGACGAGAATCAGAGACATTAGAGACGAGAATCAGGACATTAGAGACGAGAATCAGAGACATTAGTGACGAGAATCAGGGACATTAGTGACGAGAATCAGAGACATTAGGGACGAGAATCAGAGACATTAGAGACGAGAATCAGAGACATTAGTGACGAGAATCAGGGACATTAGTGACGAGAATCAGAGACATTAGGGACGAGAATCAGAGACATTAGAGACGAGAATCAGAGACATTAGTGACGAGAATCAGGACATTAGTGACGAGAATCAGAGACATTAGAGACGAGAATCAGAGACATTAGGACGAGAATCAGAGACATTAGAGACGAGAATCAGAGACATTAGTGACGAGAATCAGGGACATTAGTGACGAGAATCAGGACATTAGGACGAGAATCAGAGACATTAGAGACGAGAATCAGAGACATTAGGACGAGAATCAGAGACATTAGAGACGAGAATCAGAGACATTAGGACGAGAATCAGAGACATTAGAGACGAGAATCAGGACATTAGTGACGAGAATCAGAGACATTAGGACGAGAATCAGAGACATTAGAGACGAGAATCAGAGACATTAGTGACGAGCAGGACGGACGGAATCAGAGACATTAGAGACGAGAATCAGGACATTAGAGACGAGAATCAGAGACATTAGAGACGAGAATCAGAGACATTAGAGACGAGAATCAGAGACATTAGAGACGAGAATCAGAGACATTAGAGACGAGAATCAGAGACATTAGTGACGAGAATCAGGACATTAGAGACGAGAATCAGAGACATTAGTGACGAGAATCAGGGACATTAGAGACGAGAATCAGAGACATTAGTGACGAGAATCAGAGACATTAGTGACGAGAATCAGGACATTAGAGACGAGAATCAGAGACATTAGTGACGAGAATCAGGACATTAGAGACGAGAATCAGAGACATTAGTGACGAGAATCAGGGACATTAGAGACGAGAATCAGAGACATTAGTGACGAGAATCAGAGACATTAGTGACGAGAATCAGGGACATTAGTGACGAGAATCAGAGACATTAGAGACGATAATCAGAGACATTAGAGACGAGAATCAGAGACATTAGTGACGAGAATCAGGGACATTAGAGACGAGAATCAGAGACATTAGTGACGAGAATCAGAGACATTAGAGACGAGAATCAGAGACATTAGTGACGAGAATCAGAGACATTAGAGACGAGAATAAGGGACATTCGTGACGAGAATCAGGACATTAGTGACGAGAATCAGAGACATTAGAGACGAGAATCAGAGACATTAGAGACGAGAATCAGGGACATTAGTGACGAGAATCAGGGACATTAGTGACGAGAATCAGGGACATTAGTGACGAGAATCAGGACATTAGAGACGAGAATCAGAGACATTAGTGACGAGAATCAGAGACATTAGAGACGAGAATCAGAGACATTAGAGACGAGAATCAGGGACATTAGTGACGAGAATCAGGGACATTAGTGACGAGAATCAGGACATTAGAGAATCAGGACATTAGGACGAGAATCAGGACATTAGTGACGAGAATCAGGACATAGGACGAGAATCAGGACATTAGAGACGAGAATCAGGACATTAGAGACGAGAATCAGGGACATTAGAGACGAGAATCAGAGACATTTGAGACGAAAATCAGAGACATTAGTGACGAGAATCAGAGACATTAGAGACGAGAATCAGAGACATTAGTGACGAGAATCAGGGACATTAGAGACGAGAATCAGAGACATTAGAGACGAGAATCAGGGACATTAGAGACGAGAATCAGAGACATTAGAGACGAGAAAAAGGACAGATTTGAAGAAGAAATACAGTCTGGACTCACGTGGCTTTGGTGGAGGCTTTGACGACCGGCAGCAGCTTCCGGAGAGCTGTCTCTGAGGCCTGGTATTTCCTGAGGTCAAACTCCTCCAGGTCTGAGTCTGAGGACAGTAAGAGGAAGGACACACCAGACCACAGAGCAGGAGAATAGTATTTGTAAGAGAGAAGTCCTCCTCTCATGTGTCTCTGTATCTCCTCCATCAGACTGCGGTCTTTGAGTTCGTTCAGACAGTGGAGCAGGTTCAGGCTCCTCTCTGCAGACAGACCCTCTTCATCCAGCTTCTTTTTGATGTACTTCACTGTCTTCTGATTGGTTTTGGAGCTGCTTCTTGTGTGAATCAGCTGACCCTGGAGCAGGCTCTGATTGGTCGGCAGAGACAGCCCCAGGAGGAAGCGCAGGAACAAGTCCAGGTGTCCGTTTGGACTCTGTAAGGCCCGGTCCACAGCAGAGCGGTAGAAGGCCTCAGGGCTCTCAGAGGAGTGTGGTGGTGACAGCAGGTTCTCCCCAGAGCTGAAGAAGGTCTGATGGACGTGAAGCGCAGCCAGAAACTCCTGCACACTCAGATGGATGAAGCAGTAGACCTTGTCCTGGTACAGGCCTGGCTCCTCTCTAAAGACCTGTGTGAAGACTCCGGAGTAACGAGCGATCTTTGCAGCGTCCAGCCCACACTCTCTCAGGTCACTCTCGTAGAAGATCAGGTTTCCTTTCTGCAGCTGCTCAAAGGCCAGTTTTCCCAGAGACCGCACCATCTCCCTGGTCTCTGGAGTCCAGTGAAGGTCTGCTCCTGTTCCCTCGTGATACTTGATGTTCTTGACTTTGGCCTGCACCACCAGGAAGCGGACGTACATCTCAGTCAGAGTCTTGGGCAGCTCTGGTTTCTCTGTTTGCTTCAGAATCGTGTGTAAAACCACAGAGAGGATCCAGCAGAAGACTGGGATGTGGCACATGATGTACAGGCTGCGGATGCTCTTGATGTGGGAGATGACGGCTGTGGCCTCGTCTCTGAACCTCTTCCTGAAGTACTGCACCTTCTGTGGGTCGCTGAACCCTCGCACCTCTGTCACCATGGAGACGCACTCAGCAGGGATCTGATTGGCTGCCGCGGGGCGTGTGGTTATCCAGAGGTGAGCGGAGGGAAGCAGGCTCCCCCTGATGAGGTTCACCAGCAGCTCCTCCACTGAGGCGCTCTCTGTGGGCTCCGTCAGGACCCGGGTCCGGCTGAAGTCCAGAGGAAGTCTGCACTCGTCCAGACCGTCAAAGATGAAGAGCAGCTGGAGCTGCTGAAAGCTGCAGAGACCTTTGGTTTGACTGAAGAAGTGGTGCAGCAGCTCCACCAGGCTGTACTCTGTGTCTCTGAGCACATTGAGCTCTCTGAAAGTGAAGGGGAACAGCAGCTGGACGTCCTGGTGGACTCTGCCTTCAGCCCAGTCCAGACTCAACTTCTGAGTCAGCACTGTTTTCCCCACGCCAGCCACGCCCACAGTCAGCACCGTCCTGATTGGCTGTTGTTTAAACAGGTCTTCACACGTGATGCTGGTCTCTGCAGCGGCTGGTTTCCTGGACGTGGTCTCCATGAGTCTGACCTCATGTTCCTGGTTGACCTCTGAGGCCACTCCCTCTGTGATGTAGAGCTCTGTGTAGATCTGCTGCAGGGGGCGGAGTCTCCTGCTTTAGCCACGCCCTCAAACACATGACTGAACCTCTGCTGCAGACGCCTCTTCAGTTTATCTCTGTAAACTCCAACATGAGCCTCTGAAGGAGACAAACAGAATCATGTTACAGTCAGTGACTTCTTCTCCTCCTGTGAAAGTGTGGTGTTTCAAACATGTCAGAGTTCTTACTGTTCTGCAGACTCTGAGCCAGGTGCTGCTGCTTCATCCTCCTGAGGAAGTCCAGTGTGATGTTGAGCACAGCCTCTCGGCTGCTCTGCTCCTCCTCACTCTCTGAGCTACTCTCTGGATGATCTGAGGCCAGGAGTCTGTGGAAGCTCTGCAGCTGCTCTTTGACGAAGGTCAGGACGTCCTCCTCCAGCCGCTGGAGCACACAGGACATATTATACTGCAGTAACACTGTATCTGTGTGAATATTTACAGGCTTCAAAGATTGTAGAGTCAACTTTTACTGCAGCTTTAGGGACAAGTCACTGATCTCTGATAAAGTCTGTGCCTGTAGACCTGAGGTGCTCCTCACATGGAAACCTCCTGGACCTCCATCTGTCAGGAGTTAGAGAGACCTGCCTCTGCCCTTGTTACAAACTCACAATCTTAGAAAGTGCTTTATTAAATCCACAATCAAACACCGGGACCAGACCAGACTCTGGACTGACTCTAAGGTCTGACACTCACTGTGCTCATGTTTCTGTTCCTGTTTTTAAAGCAGAACTAAGTAACTTGTTGACCTTAATAAATCCTTTCCGTAGTCCCTCTGGGGGTAATACAAGTGTTAATGGGATGGTTGGGGGTCTTTCATCTCCCCCCGGTTTCTCTGGCCAGAAAACCACATTTGCAACTTGACTGCCACTGGGTCTGAGTCACCAATGCACACTAATGGAATAACTAAGAAGCTAACAGGCTAACGGGCAAAGCTAACTGCGGGCTAGCGCCACTTAAACAGTATTTACAGCCAAGTTTGAATGAAAAAAAAGATCTCAATTGTGTAATTGGATGAACAATATCCCTCTGTCCCTTTGTCTTTTCTGTCAGCGTAGTATTTACTCTCACGGACAATTATGCCGAGTTCAGACTAAACGTGGCCAATGCCTCCAAAGCGTCAGCGCATTTTGAAGCTTTTGTGCTTGGCTTTCACCTCGAAAGCGGCCGATGCTAGAGTTGGAATTGTTGAACCTTTTGGAGAAATTTGCAAGCGTCGACCAATCAGGAGCTTTCCCCAACAGTGGAGCTTGAGCTGAGCGTTGGAGCTGAGCGAGCCATCACCGGCCCGCAGATGTAAACAGTCAGAGTCAGGGAGGTTAGCTTCATCGTGTTGTGAACTGGAGCTACAGCAGTTCCGGGACTTTTACAAAGACACACATCAGTGTTTCATTTACCTAAACACCCAGGATTAAAAGCGGTGACAAGAAAACTTATTTGAGTGGCTGGATCTGCGCTGGGAATGTGTTTGGGCCTTGATGATGCACAGAGCATTCCCAAAGCTGCTACAAGCCAATCGATGTGAAAACGAGAAATATGCACGAATAAAGTCTATTAAGCCCCATCTACATAAAGCAACCGTGTAACAATGATCACACACTGAGCCAGGCTTGTTGATTTTTAAGTTTATTGCTCACATTTTATCTACAATGGGCCGTAGTCGATCTGTTTTCTCCCGGAGCTAGCTGCGCATAGAAATAATTATTCTATGCTAGCCGCTTAGCAGCAGATAGCTCGCACTGACCCCATGAAAACAAGTATTATGCACTAATAACGTCAATAAAGCCCTTAACTACACAGAACAGCCTTTATGATGGTCACACACTGAGATGGTCTTGACACATTTGTGGTTTATTGTACACACTTTTTTTATCAACAATGAACTGTATGCGATCGCAACAAGCTAACCGGGCTAACCTAGCTTATAGCCACTTGCCACCAATGTCCAACCGTATGGGCTGGATATGAGCTTAAATATTGGGGAGACCATGGGGTATAGTTAAAGATCCATAGGACATGGCAGGAGCAAAGAGGGAGACTAGTTAGCCTCCGAACAACTGTAGTTTTCAGGCACGAGCTGCTTCCAAGATGGCTACGAACGCACTCTGAGCTAACGCGTGGTGACATTTGTGACAAGCGTCTGACTTCAGCACAAGCGTCCAACTACGGGCTTTGGGCGCGATTTTTAAGCCCGATCAGCGTTCAGTCTGAACGCAGCGTTAATGAGTAAAAAAAACTCAACATGCTACGACGCCTGCAGTGGCACTTATGGCCTCTAGGGGCATGAGTTACTTAGTACTGCTTTAACAGTGGAAGAAAGGTGTTGTGTCCTCAGAGGCGTAGCTCGTCATAAGGCAAGGGAGGCAGCTGCCTGGGGCCCCCAACTGTAAAGGGCCCCTATGCACTAACCCGTTTTTCAGACACCTGCAATAAACGCTTGATATACACAGTCTTCCTAATGATTTTGGTGTTGCAGTTACATCAAGTCTCCACCAATGCTCTGTGGCGCTGTTTATCCCCATCCTGCTGCTGCTTTAGTGAGTCATGGTTCCCTAATGTTAACTTATAATGAGCAGTGGACACATTTTTTTACTCATGGCTCCACCAGATTATATTTCTAATAGTGAAACCAGTTTATTGTAACACTCAACACACATGACCTAAAGAACCTCAGCCTTCTGTTCTGAGGGAAACTTCTGCAGAGAACTGCATTATGGGAGTTGTCAGGTCACCAGGTCCTGCCCAAATGACATCCTCTCTCCCAGTGCGCAGTACACCGAGCGGCTACCTGAGGGCCCCTACCTATATTCTTGCTTGGGGCCCCTTGGTACCCTTGCTACGCCACTGCGTGTCCTTCAGTATTTTGTATAAGAGGACATTGTTTAACTATCGTTAACTATGTGGTGGTTACAAACCTCAAACCTAGAAATGATGGGGGTTGTTTATAGTACAGTGATTTCCAAAGTTTTGGAGCCGTGTACCCCTGAACTGGTCACCCAAGACCAGTCGCGTATCCCCAACTTTGATGTGATTGAAAACACTGTGAATATAATATTATTTTTAATTATTTGGAAAACGCGACTGTTAAAGGGACACCATTTTTTTAAATAATGTATTTCCTCCCCTTACTTGCTCCAGCCATGTCCTAATGTGTAGAATGAGCCCAGACCTGTTCACCACAACTGCCTCTAAAATCCTGCAGTCACTCACAAAGGTGTTACTTCGGTCTGAAGTGCCGTCATGCACAAGCTTAATATAGAGACTGCAGTTACGCATTAGACCTGAGGTGGCAGCACTGAGCATAAAAATGACCAACTTGTATCTATTCCCTTTAATGTGAATGGGTAAAGCTGAATGTTTTGCTTTGACCCGGGTTGACACACAGTGGCAGCGCGGCTCAGCCACAGCAGCTCAGGACTAACACCTGAACACTATTTCATTGTACACTTGTACAATGACAATAACACACTTACTTACTTGTCCCAGTGACCAGCTCCGTCTGAACATCAGACACTGGTTTGGACTCTGCGATCTGATTATGATAAACATATTTCTTTTTCCTTCAAAATTTCTTTGCGTACCCCTGGGGGAACCCCTGTTATAGTTTATTCTGCACTTACCTTAAATACAGCATCCAGTTGGGGGCGCTCTTTGCTGGTTCCATCTGGGCTCAGCTTCTGTCTGTGGATCCAGACAGAGTTTAGAACCTGCCTTCACCTCCCCAGACGCTTCCCCCAGTCCCTGCCCTGTGCCCAGCGTTGGGAGAGCAGCAGAGGACACTTACCGCTTGTCTGAAGGAGAAACGTCTTTAAAAATAGGATCTTCACCTTTGGAACGATCCCTCCTCAGAGAAACAGAGTCTGAATGAGAACTCGGGACGTGTAAACTCCTGCCAAAACAAATATGGGTTTATACTGTGTCTTTGAGATGTACGAGAGAAGAGCGTAGATGCTGATGAAGTCCACAAACCTTTTAAAGTTAGCATCCCAGTCTTTAGAGCAGTCGCTCCTCAGAGAAACAGAGTCTGGACCAGGACCAGGGGTCTGTGAACTCCTGTTAAAGACATGGGGTTATTACCACAGACTGTTCTGTCTGAGAGAGTTGACGACATAAACAAACCTTTTAAAGTTAGCATCCCAGTCTTTAGAGCAGTCGCTCCTCAGAGAAACAGAGTCTGGACCAGGACCAGGGGTCTGTGAACTCCTGTTAAAGACATGGGGTTATTACCACAGACTGTTCTGGCTGAGAGAGTTGACGACATAAACAAACCTTTTAAAGTTAGCATCCCAGTCTTTAGAGCAGTCGCTCCTCAGAGAAACAGATTCTGAGTCTGGTTTAGACTCGGGTTTGGGCCAATCCATCCTGGACAGGTTTATCGCTCTCTCTCAGAGAAACACATCTGTGACAGACCTGTGAGATCACATGAGCAAAAACCAACGTGACTACAGTTCAGTTAATGATTTATAAAGCGCTAAACGCAGTTACACCGAGACCTAACACTAAACTTAGTCTCATTGAAAAGTGATATCACAAAAAGATCCATTAGAAATAAAGCTACTGCACAAAATATTTACCACAATTCAAGTTCGTTTCCTTCAATTCAACATAAATATTGACCTGAGTTGGTTTTTAGTCTTTAGTTTTAACCAGATTCATTTACAATCATGGTGTGTCAGAATATGTTAAAAGTAACAATAAACCTTTTGAACCGTGAAACTGGTTTTGTTTCCAGAAAATGCTCAGACTATTTAATAAAACAAAAGTACAGACTTACCGGAGCGGAGAGACGTGACAGAGGTGCAGTTCAAATATGTCTTTCACTGACGGGGCAAAAGTTCTTTATTACACTGTTATTCAGCTCAAAGGTCAATAACTGGTAATAAAATATGAACCTACAGAATAAACTGAGATATTTCCTTCATGCTCCAGTAGATTAGTCAGTTCAGCCTCATATGGAGCCTTTAAGGAGCACTGACTATTTCTAAAGAAGATTTGCTCATAGACACTAGTTTGGAGACTGGCTGAATCTAAATCCCTAAAGTTTGCATTTATGGGCCACTTAGAACTAAACTTTGAGAGTCACGATGGTGTGGATTTCCTGTTCCAGCTTTTATTTTGGCTTCCAGCTTCCTGTGCACCTCTCGTTTTAGCCTCAACTTGATTTTTCTCACGAGACGTTTGATTCTGAATCTCTTTCCCGATCACGTTATCCTCTGCACTTCTAAATGCCAGATCAACTTCAGCAGTTCTCTCAGTGTAGAGCTTATAGTTTGGTATGATTGTGACTGTGTGGCTCGGCAGACGCTGGTGGAACATATTTATAAACCGATATTAACAAAAGCCCATTGATCATTTGTGTTAAAGCGTTAAGTAGGAGAGGGGCCAAGACAGATCCTTGTGGGACACCTCCTACCTCAGAATCCAAATCAGACATGTTTTTATTGCCATTGTGAGTGAACAGGTTCACAAACTAGGAAATTTTTTTTCAGTTCAATCGTGCAACTTGGATAAATAATAAACTATAAAGACTTAAAAACTATAAGGGCATGCATAAAGTAGATTAAAATAAAATATGATAAAGAGTGTGTTTACAGATGTGCATTAAAGGAACAGGCCACAGTTTTTCCACACTGAGATCTGTTCTTACCTGAGCTTAGACGAGTTGATACGTACCTGTCTGGTCTTTACGCATGCGCTTAGTCATGCAAAAAGACCAAAGATGTTGTTAGCATTTAGCCTCTCCTCCTCTCCTCTTTGGGGCCAAACGGGGGTGAAGTTAGAAGCTTCTCCTAACACCTGAGGAGCACTTCGACATTACTGCGCAGACTTCGAAATGCTCCTAATGTGTTATTACGCCTCACAATATAGTTCCCCTTTTTATTCGCTTAGAAAATCAACATATTTAATTTTGTGTAACGAGACTTGGATCATGTAACTACTCACGTAACTTTATTTAAATAGGGGAAATGTGGAAGAGCTTGGTCGCTTCTAACTTCACCCCTGTTTGGAGCTAAAGGAACTGAGCGCACGCACAAAGACCAGACAGGTACGCACCAACTCGTCTAAGCCCAGGTAAGAACAGATCTCAGTCTGGAAAAACGGTGGCCTGTTCCTTTAAAGAGTTGTTTCAGGATTTTTGACATAGAGCCTCATTTCCTTGTTATCCAGAGTGTTGTTGTTTTCTGGAGATATATATATATTTTAATCCATGCAGTCCTTATATTTGAAGAGTTTAGTGGTGCTAGGCTAGTGCTAGGCTAGCGCATGTCTATGGTAACTAGTAGCCTGCATTAAAAACCTCTTCAAAATCATGGGCTCGTCCTCCGAACGTTGCCATATCTGATTTGTAGAAAGCTCCTTTGTGAATTCCACGTGTAGTAATGGCGGCCGCAGGTAAACAAACGACTGTAGATCCGGTAACCGAGCAGATCACTACGCCACTGCGTAGCTACAACCAGGAAGCTGATGCTGCTCAAATATAAGTTATTTTAAATGCAAAATGGTTGTATTTAAGTAGTCGGTATAGTCTGGTGTTATAAGTGATTTGCCTCAGGTGCTCTGTGATTGGGTCAGACTGTTTTTAATGCAGGCTACTAGTTACCATAGACATGCACTAGCCTAGCACTAGCCTAGCACCACTAAACTCTTCAAATATAAGAACTGTGTGAATTAAAAAACACTCTGGATAACTAGGAAATTCTAGGAGGTTTCCTCTGGTTTCCCTTACCACTATAAACATGTACAATAGGCCAAGATGACTGCTACAATCCTGTGTGGCATGTTTCTGCACGGTCCCTAATAAACTGATAATCATGTCAAACTTACTGACGATCCATGACCTCCTTTTTGGCCGAATTCCTTTATGATTTATTTTCCTTTTAGAAAGTCAAATTAACGTCTGATTGAAGTTCTTTAAACATGTTAATCCGACCTCGTACGCCATAGATTCATATTCAGTGAAAACATGTGGCTGAAATCCCTCGGTTTGTTTCCCTAAAATGGTTTCCTCCGTCGCTCCTCATCAGCCGGTCCCTCTGCAACATCTTCATCATGTTTTCAGTTCATAACCTCGGTTCAAAGCGCCGCGGTGTTGTTTACGCTGAGCTAAACTGGAGTCTGAGACGATGAGGTCTGACAACAGCGGATTCTAAAAACATTCCCAGAACCACTTAATATCACTGCAACAACAAATATGACCGAACATTAGCTGGATCTTTCTGAGTCGAGCTTAAGTCACATCGTAACCATTTTATTCTGGGATAGTTGGGGAAAGACAGTCTTATTTGTATAGGGCCCATTTTCCCCCCAATTCTCTTATTTTCCACAGCAAATACTCCAGTACTTTCACTTAATGTGCAGTAGTATCTGTACTTTTACTTAAGTAATGAAACCAGGTACTTTGACCAGCGCTGATTAAGTTTATTTGATAAAGAGAATTTCATCATTTAAATATAACAATGAAAAAAGCACAATGACTTTACAATTTGTTCTTATAAAGAGTTTATAAAAGCAGAATTTAAAGCATCATTTTGCGGAATCTTTATAAACATTTTCATACATTTTGCCTTTTTTAAATGAAGTAGATTCTTATTAAGCAACATTTTAGACACTTTTTTTTTACCATGTTATAAAGTTGTCTCTGGAGCCACTCGTGCATCTTTAATCTTAGCATTATCTCCACATGCAGAAAGAGTCTTGGTCGGCCACAGCCCTCGAATGATGCAGCTTTTGAATTCTGAGCAGCTGGACCAATGCTTGTGTTTGTTCTGCCTTTATCCCAAACCCAGCATCCATTACCTTCTGCAACGTCTCCAGACTAATCTCCAGTTTAGAGTAAACTGGAGATTCTACTCTAGTAAACTAGAGTAGAATAGTTTGGCTTGCCAGGCTACCTATGTTTATCGTCAGATTTTAACACATCGTTACAGCCCTGGTTACAGCAGCTGCTTCGCTTTTATTTATTAACTTATTATACGGCTCTTCACAATGCAAGTAGAAAATTCCATTGACTTGAATGTGATTTTCCAACGTTCTACTGGTCATTATTTTCTGATAGAAGACCTCTGAAAAAACTAATCACCGCTGCCAATGGCAACGGAGTTTGTGCTTGTAATACAGGTCTTTCATATCACTCCAGTATTAGAGACACTATCTCTGTCCCTGTGAGAGAAGTTGGGGGAATCGCTCGTGAAGTTAACAGGAGTCCAACTTTGAACTTACCCAAAGATTCACCACCATTCCTCCTCTCCAACTGCACCTTCAACTAAGTAGCTAGGCTAGCAATAAGTAGCTAGCCATGCTGCTACTAGCCTCGCCACACTGCCTGGAATCAACAACAAACGCAGCAAACCTTTGGGAACTATTTGCCGCGGAAATCATTAAATAAACCTTTCTGCCTTCATGAAAGTGAAGTGTATTTGTGTGTGTTCAGTTGGCAAACAGCCGTATAATAAGCGGGATAATGTGTCATTATCGGTCATTATCGGAAAATAAGTAGGGGTCCGGTTCGCCCTGAAGGTCCTTATTTTCCCGATAATGACCGGCGTTCTACACATTATCCCTTACATAGATAACAAATTAAGGGGAAACCCAATGGGCTAAATGCACAGTGACCTCACGTGATTTCCGCCTGGACAGGAACATGCTGTCCTTCCTCTCACGTCTCTTACAGTCACGATTAGATCCCACACTAATGAAGCGAGAGCTCAAGATTTGGTAAACGAGAGTAAAAGTTTGGAACAGGTTAAAAATATTACGTGAGACATAACAACTTCACGCTGGGTGTTTCTGTCTAACTCAATATATAGTGCAAAGTTTGAAGCAGCCTTGGTCTGTAAGTAGATTAAAAGTTATTGAGTTGTTTAAATGTTATATTGTCATTATTTAACACTAGCCTTTAGCTCTAAGATAAAAACTCCTGAACGAGCGCTGGCGTTTCCTTTGGGGCGGATTCACAGTGAACATGATGTTTGTAACTCACTGCAGTGACTCCATCAGTAACTCGTCCTTTACCTAATCCTGAGCTTCTCTTTATTTGTTTATCTGTCTGTCCAGATCATCACATGGGGACACTGGGCATATAGCCCATAAAGACGTTAACCCCTTTCTACAGAGTAAAATAATTAACCTCTTAACCGAGCTAATTTTCTCCAGTTAAGCTTTACCCAAATCTAAAAGCTTCTCGACTAGAGCTTACAGTCAGAGTAGCGCCTCATTTGAAAGCTAAGACCTTCAAAGCTGATCTGTAGATGTTTCCTTGCCTTTTGCCTTGTCACTTTTACTAAGTTTTCAAGAAGCTTTTCAGATTTGGTTAAAGTCAAACTGGAGAAAATGTGCCCAGTTAAGGCGGGGATTAAGAAGATTCCAGTAGATTGGGCTGTTACAGAAGAGCAAGAGGAGTGGGAGGAGCTTGGATTTAGATCGCTTATAAATCAGGAAGTGAAACCACTAGATATTTAGTTTCAGCTGTTTTTTCAACAAAGTGTGAGACGGTAAAGATGTGTTTGAGATTGTTACCAAACACCAACAAAAGCAGAACACCCGCTCTGTAAAGAGGGATGGAGTGTTTTAAAGCACAAAGTCCAGTCTCTCCTGCTGGATGACTTAGGTTCGGTTCCTGGTTCAGTCCGAGTTGCAGTCCGTGCAGAGGATGAGGTCTCGGTCGGGGAAGAATCCGGCTCCGACCAGCGACACGGAGCAGCGCGAGCATTTGAAACACGGCTGGTGCCACTCGCGCTCCTCGAACGATACGTACTTCCCGTCTCCAAAACCTGAAATGAAAGACATACCAATACTCTGTGGTGCAGTAACAATAAGAGCGCATTAGCTCATTCACACATTTTCACTTTGAGGACCTTCCTATGTCGCGATGGGAAACTGTGTCTCAGACCAAATGGCATTGACCTGTGGGGTTCCCCAGGGGTCGATTCTGGGGCCCCTCTTGTTCAATTTGTTCATGCTTCCATTGGGTCAATTAATATCCAGTAACAACGTGTCCAAGCACAGTTACTCAGACGATACTCAGATCTATGTTTCACTGACAGCGGGTGAACATGGGCCTGTGTGTCAGTGTATCAAACAGATTAATGTGTGGATGCAAAACAACTTCCTTTAGTTAAATACAGATACAACTGAGATCATTGTCTTTGGCCCACAAAAACAAAGGGAGATTGCCTTGCCTTATTTAAAGGGATTTGTGCTTTCAACTTATTCAACTTCTAAAACTTAAAGGGATATTTCAGGATTTTTGACATTGGGCCTCATTTCCTAGTTATCCAGAGTGTTGTTGATGTCTGGAGATATTTTTTTCTTAAATTCATGCAGTTCTTATATTTGAAGAGTCTAGTGGCGCTAGGCTAGGGCAAGGCTAAAGCATTTCTATGGTATCAGTTAGCCTGCATTAAAAACAGTGTGACCCACTCCACAGTGCACCTGAGGTAAATCACTTATAACACCAGACTAACCATATAAATGTCTGTGTTAATAGAATAATGTTTGAAATATAACTGACCTTGTATCACATGAATTACCGCATTTTGAGGGACTATTTTCTCGCAGATCACTCCGCCGCTGCGTTAGCTTACAGCCACGAAGCTGATGCTGCTCAAATATAAGTTATTTTAAATGCAAAATGGTTAAAATGATTCTTTTTATTCCCTTTATTCCACTTTTAACACCGCGTGAGTTGTGTGGTCCCTGTGTCTTTTTTTATTTCTTTTTATTGATTTTACATAGATTATATTTATTTTTTTATTATTTATTGCTTTACGATTTTTATTGATTTTGTAAATTGATTATTTATTTCTTATTTTAATTATTTATTCCATTTGTGATGACTTCTATTTTTTTATTCTATTTTATTGACTGGTTGAGCTACATGGAGTTTTTTGTGACTTTTCTCTTTTGTGCAACACTTTGGAACTGTTCTGTTGTTTAAATGTGCTATAGAAATAAAGTGGATTGGATAAAACGCTTTTCATCTGTTTTTACATGTTCGTTTATGGACCTTTTTGACTCTGAAATAAAGATTATTGATTTAATAACTTCACCTTATTTAGCCTTAATAAATGTGTGACTAACACTTAATAATTACTTAATGATTAAGTGAAGTATGTGAAGAACTATTCATTATGAGTTAGGCATCAACTGCAGTAGTTAAGCAGTTATTAAGTGTTAGACTTCACTAATGAATAGATTAAGTGTTAATTCATCATTTATTAAGGCTAAATAAAGTGTAGTTGATGTAAAGTGTTTTTCCACCTCCTCCCCATCTTTTCCCATTTTCTTCCACTTTCCTCCTAATTTTCCCCATTCCTGAGGTGAAGAAGAGGATTAACAGAAAAGACTAAAGAGAAAACTGAGACCAGAACAGCAGGGGGCGCCACAGTCACAGCCTTAAACAGACTCACTCTAGATTAGTTTCTTATTATCCTCTGTTTAAGTAAATGACCTTTGTATCTAAACATTTACATGATATTCTTTGTTTCATTATCTGTGCGCTTTAAGTGTTTGTTAATAAAATAAAGAAGCTCTTAACCTCCGCCTTAAACCCAACACATTTCCTCCACTTTACCCAAATCTAAAAGCTTCTTCAATAAAGATTCAAAATAGAGAAAGAAAACGGGCGACAAAAAGAGTAATGAAAAAGCAACAACATTAAGATGTGATTTCCTCACACTGGCGTCACCAGTGTGAGGAAAAGCTGAGATCAGTTTTGTAGATCTTTTAGATTTGGGTAAAGCAGAACTGGAGAAAATGCGCTGGGTTGAGGCGGGGGTTAAGAGGTTAATTAAGGCGAGACGCTGAAGGTGAAACTTCTGTATTTCTGACATAAATATGGGGAATAAAAACTGCAATACATTTTCAGAGCGAGAAAAGCTGAAATGTCCAATACTTTATTTAAAATCTGAATAATGCTCAGAGTCAGGTTTAAATGTGTGGTTTTATTTTGTGACGTATTAGTTCCAAAGATTTGCTCAGAGGGATTTTGGATCTGGTTTAGTTTTTTAATAAAGTCATAGTAAAAATAAAAAGATATTTTTTTGGTTCAAAGCTCAATAAATCCGTCAGGAATCAGATCTGTAAACATCCTTGTGTGAGAAAATCTTCCAAATGTGGTTGAGTCTGTGGAGCGACTGAGCTGCAGATGTTTAAGGCACAACGTGAGAGAAACGTATTTTGAAAATGGCCCGACTGCAGGTTGTCTCTAAAATCACCGATTTTCATGAGTCTGAGAGAAACCGGACCAGCTGCAGAGCGTCACGCCTCAGTGTCTCCTCAGCCCCCAGAGGCTCCTCCCACTTTGCATGAACAGCTGAATGGTCGAGCTGCTTCACATGAAAGAAACTGGACCTCACAGCTGAGCGCTCCAAATACACTGTCATTTCAAATAAATGAAATAAATACTAAAGTCTACACATTTGACCTTGTCCTGCATTTCATACAAACAGATTTAGTGGTTTATTTCCAAAAGTCTTGCCATGAACAGCTTCACTCTAGTCGGGGGCAGCCATGTTGTCAAAGGCCTGATTCATATTTTTACTAATTTACCAAATTAGAGTTAGTTTTTACTATTTACAGCATTAGTTCTTCCATATCCAAGTCAAACTGGTTCTGCGTGATTTCCTTAACTGAATCGAAAATCAATCAAATTGAATCGTGAATTGAATCAGGCTCTTGTGAAGTGAAGTGAATGGATTTGGTAAATGTGAATGGATCCCAGCCCTAGTGTGTTTGCATATGTTTGGTGCTCCAGCCGTTAAGAGCCCAGTGCTGCTCCTTCAGAGACACTCCCACACCAACAACACAATGAGCCTGATGTCCCTGCAGCTGTTCCTGCTGGCCCTGGGGCTCCTGGGTCGGGGTGAGGACATCTCTGGGTCACACACTGCTCCTCTGGACACCTGCGGGGTCTGTCTCAATAACTCTTCTTGTGTTTTTCAGCTTCTTCAGGAGAAATCCTCCTGACTCAGACTCCTGCAGCTGCAGCTGTGGAGAGAGGAGCCTCGGTCTCTCTCAGATGTCAGAGTAGTTCAACTGTTTCTAGTAATCTTGCCTGGTATCTTCAGAAAGGAACAGAATCTCCAAAGCTCCTGATTTATTATGCTACTTCTCGTCACACTGGAGTCTCCAGTCGTTTCAGTGGAAGTGGTTCTGGGACTGACTTCACTTTGACCATCAGTGGATTTGAGGCTAAAGATGCAGGAGTTTATTATTGTCAGCAGCATAGCAGCTCTGCACTTAATGATTATTTCTCACATAAACTCCTGCCTCAAACCCATCACACCAAAGCTCAGACCATTACAGTCCTTTTACAAACAGGCAATAAAAGTATTAGACAAGAAACATTTTCAGCACATCCTCTCCAAATACAAGCTCACCAACATGTGTGTGATTTATAACATTGGACACGGCCTGGCCCGCCCTCTCAGTGACTTCAGTGGCTCCACTAGAGGAGCATCAAGAGGAGACGCTAAATGACGGCGTTTGGTCAGTGCTTTTTCAGTCAGAGTTTCAAAAGAGCGGAACAGCCTCCATTACAATCAGAGAAATGCCCTCATGTAGTTTATTCAAAAGTGTCTGTTACAAAACCAAACCTGTCTGTGCTGCCCTCTAGTGACGAGCCTGGCATGTGTTTGTTCTTTTTCATCTCACATCCACATTTTCCACTTCCTTCTCAGCTCTCTGTTGTAACTATTGTATGTTTGACTTTTGATCTTGTTTTTATTCTTCTTACTTGTTGATTCTGTCTTGCTTTTATTGTTCGCTGCTGCACAGTCACTGTCATTTGTTTTTCGTCTCTGTTTTGCTCGTTTGCTTCACTGTTGGACTCTCTCTCTACAATGTCATATAAAGCTTTATTTTGAAGCCTGTACTTTTTGTAGGTCGCCCTTTGTTCATCTGACAAAGAACTAAAGATGAAAACTGGCCTTTTGGCTCATTCTGGCATATTATACATTTGCACTGTTGGTTAATATGAACTGTCCTGTAATAATAATAAATACAAACATGAAATAAATGTGTTTCAAATCAAACGTCAACACTGAAACTGCAAAGACTCACTGACTCCTGGACTTTGTTTGTGATTCATGAATAAAATATAAATATGAAACGATGGTGAAATAAAAACAGACTCATTGGTGCGATTTACTCTGAGTTTATTGAAGCAGCTCAGTGACAGCAGGGGGCGCTGTGTCAGTCCTGGGAACACTGCAGTGCGCTCAGTGTGTGGGACACTGGACTCTGGGAGCCCTGTCTGGCCTCACAGCTCACAGCCACAGCGCCCTCCCTCCACTGCTGTGCGGTCAGCGTCAGGCCCACGCTCCAGCTGTAGTGGCCGTCCTTTAGCGGCAGCGCGGGGCTCCTCTGCTCCACAGCGCCCTCTATACCGGACACCTTCCAGGACACGCTCCAGTCTGACGGGAAGCCCTTGTTGGCCAGGCACATGAGGGTGGCCTTCCCCTGGGCCAGCTCCGACCTGGAGGGGGGCAGCACTGTGAGGGCGGGCTCCACTCGACCCACTGTGAACAATAAAGAGGCTTCAGTTACAGCTGCATTCATAAAGACCGGCTTCATATTTATTAAACAACAGAAACAAATCTGATAAATGATGCTCAGTTTCATCGTTTGATATGAACATTATAAATAATAGAGAAAACTTAAAAAGACCTAAAGCTAATGTTTCTATTACAAGAAATGAAAGAGGAAGCCAATACATTAAAATGTTAGTTGTGTCTAAAGTCATTCCTAACATGTAGGATCCTGATTCTTCACATGGACAAGTTTAAAGACACATTTCACAACTTTAGTGTCACTTTTTAGAGTCACCGTCACAGAAATACTAGAAAACTTACAAGTTCATAAAATTGTTTTAAATGTTTTGTAATGATGTAGTGTTTCCCACAGATGCCTGAGTTTACGCTATAATAAAGTCAGATAAAACTACTGTTGGTAAAGTGCCGTCAAGTAAACGTTTGGGAAGGAAAGAAAAATCATTTGAAACATTTTGTTAAAACAGCTGCAACGGAAACTGCAGTGAAGCTGAACGACTGAAAGTTTCAGAGCTAAAGATAAAGTCGCTCTTCACGTGTGATTCTGGTTACAGCGTGTGGGGTTTTAAAGGCTCCATACCTGATTATGTTTTATGATAAACACCTTTAATGTGAGGAAATACGTTTCCTAAAAGCATCTTCCCTCCGTTTCGACGTGTATTGACTTGGATTGAATGAATAATAAGACAATGCAAACTTCACACCTCAGGCTTATTCTTAATTACTACTTTTACAACATATGTTTAGGGAGGAAAGATGTTACCCTTCAAAAAGAATGAATAAATCGGGTACAGGATCTTTCACCTTTCTATAGATTTGCTATTTATTTGTTTTATTAATTTAATTTGCCAAGTTTGTACAATCTACATACAGGTACAAACATAACAAACAAACTACAGCATTTACAGCTTCAGCTCATTTTCACTGTTTGTCTTTAGAAAAGCTTTAAAATACAGATTTACTAAACAGAGAAATCCATGAACCTGAACTCTGACATTACTCAAAGTGTTTCAGTCTGAAAATGACCGGTCGCTCTTTAATTAAAACATTTTTAAGAAACAACGAGGAGCTCCATTCTGTATAATGTTCTACACTTAAACACTTACATAATCAATGAGGTGTTTTCAATTTAGTGTTAAAACAATAATTATAAATATAACAATCACTACTACTAATAATGATTTTAATAGTAATAGTAAATATTCTTTAAAAACCCAACATTTCAAAGAGGAGATAATAACCTCTAACTCTTATTTTGTTTTGTTTTACCGAACTGGAAAAGGTAAAAATAATCTCCACATATTTGAGTAAAAGGTGAAAAATCCTGCTGTGAATGAACTTAATGATTCTGTTAAATAAAAGAAACATGTAGTAAAGAAGTGACTTACAGTTGAGCTCCAGTCTGGTTCCTCCACCGAACGTGTACCACAGTGATACAAAGTCATGAAGCGCTCGTACAAAACCTCCCAGCACTGAACAAACCATTCAGCTGCTCAGGGACGAGCACAGAGTCACAAGGTCAGACTGTGGAAACAGATAGAAATACTTTGAATATAATAAACAATTATTTACAAATGTTTGTCACTGTTTAGAAAGTGTTGAGTTCAGGTTAAAATGTCAGAAAAAATGATTGAACTTTAATTGTTGTTTTTTTTAATATATAAACATTAATATTAGCGTCAGGACAATAAGGATTATTAAGATTTTAAGTTTCTGTAAGAACAATCAACAAGCACAACTATTACTATTTAAATAATATTATATATTAGTAAAATTATGTCATAATAATATTAAACTTAAGACAAAAGTGTAGGTGACTCTGGGTGTGAACTTTATGGTGTTAAATCTTATGAAGCATCACTTTCAGGGTTCATTTTCTGACAAACTTAACCCTGAAAGTGATGCTGTAACACATGTGGACACGATGAACGTTGTGAAATCTTATGAAGCATTTTCAGTGAAGCGAGTCAGTTTCAGTTCAGTCTGAGGAGGTTTTTGTACGAGTCTTTTTCACTGTGTGAACGGGCTGCTATGCTGCTGACAATAATAAACTCCTTCATCTTTAGCCTCAAATCCACTGATGGTCAAAGTGAAGTCAGTCCCATAACCACTTCCACTGAAACGACTGGAGACTCCAGTGTGAAGGTATGTAGCCCAATATATCAGAAGCTTAGGAGATTCTGTTCCTTTCAGAAGATACCAGTTCAGATAAGCCTTAACATTTAAACTACTCTGACATCTGACAGAGACCGAGGCTCCTCTCTCCACAGCTGCAGCTGCAGGAGTCTGAGTCAGGAGGATTTCTCCTGAAGAAGCTGAAAAACACAAGAAGAGTTATTGAGACAGACCCCGCAGGTGTCCAGAGGAGCAGTGTGTGACCCAGAGATGTCCTCACCCCGACCCAGGAGCCCCAGGGCCAGCAGGAACAGCTGCAGGGACATCAGGCTCATTGTGTTGTTGGTGTGGGAGTGTCTCTGAAGGAGCAGCACTGGGCTCTTAACGGCTGGAGCACCAAACATATGCAAACACACTAGGGCTGGGATCCATTCACATTTAACAAATCCATTCACTTCACTTCACAAGGGCCTGATTCAATTCACGATTCAATTTGATTGATTTTTGATTCAGTTAAGGAAATCATGCAGAACCAGTTTGACTTGGATATGGAAGAACTAATGCTGTAAAAAGTAGAAACTAAATCTAACTTGGTAAAGAGTAAAAATTAGTTAGTTAGTAATAATATGAATATTTACATCAATAAAAATATGCATGTTTACATGTTACATGTTTGTTGCCATGGTAATGGCGCACTGGTTCAGCCAATCAGGCCGTTGACAGTAAACAACATGGCTGCCTCTACTAGAGTGAATCTGTCCATGGCCAGATTTATGGAAATAAAGAAAATCTTTGTTTGGGAGAAATACGGGAGAAGGAAACATGTGCAAAAGCCGTTTTATTTCTAGAGGAGCTTTTTTACTCTTTTGTTGCCACGTTGTAACTTCAGCTAAAGCCAGAGGGACGAGGGACTCAAACTGAAGAGCAGAACACGAAGCAAAAAGAAGTCACTTTCTGTCTCATTTAGCTCCACAGTTATTGTCGATTGAAATAAACATAGTTCATGCGTCAAACACGAACTTAGGATCGATTTAATTAAGGTTTTTTTAATCGATATCGGGCGATTCAAAGGAAAATCGATTCAGTCGATGATATAAACTTAACCCTAAAACACACATACAGGAACCACTGACCTACTGAGGACACAAATGCAAACACTGATTCTGATGGTTTCTAATTTATTTGTCTTTCAGCATTTTATTTTAAAAACCTCAGTTTACTATAATAATTTAAAGTCTCTGCCGTTATGTCTTTCGTCTTAAACCAAAGAAAGTTTCCTGAATTAAATTTAAGCTGCTGAGAAACTGTTATTTGTGCACAAAGGGGAAAATGTTTTTGCAACAGCCACGAATCAACGCTACATATCGAGTTAAAAGTGGCAAAAGTATAAAAATGGAGGTCTGCATCGTGAATGAGGATTGATTCACACTGGGGGGAAAATAGAAAATCCTGAATTATTTCCTGACTTCACCCAGACGTCAGAGCATCATCTCAGTCTTTTTTCGTTGCATTAGTTTCCAGTTTGTATTGAGTTGATTTAAAAACGGTTTGATTTCAAAGCCCTCATGTCCTCGTCTGAACTCCTGAATGTTTGTGACTCAGAGCGTTGAGGAGGTTAAATCAGCTCCTGCTGGAAGTCCCCAGAGCCAGGACTAAACACTGGGGTGACGGGCCCAGACTCTGGAATAATCTATATCCAGACACAAACCGTCAGTGACTTTGGCCTTTTTAAATCCAGCCTCATTTATTCAGACTGGCTTTAACACTCAGGAACACGGACACACTTTGCTTCACTGCATCAGCTTTGTATTTGTTCATGTTTTATAATATGTTTTATTACAATTTTAGACTTTGCTCTTTGAGGGATTTAAAGGAGTCGATAACGAGTCATTAAAAAGTTTAGTCTGAATAATCCACTAATGTAGAACAAGACGTATTTAATCAACACATAACTTGTGTTTTACTGTTCTTTATTTTCAAGGTTATAGTTATTTTATTAATAATAGTTAAAATTATGATTTATTTGAATAATTTTGTGTGTGAAGAGTTTTACTTTTATTGTAATAAATATTATAACAAGTAGATTGTTGGGCTTTTATGGTCGTATACATGTCATAAAGTCTGTGAGTTCAGTGAAGCGAGTCAGTTTCAGTTCAGTCTGAGGAGGTTTTTGTACGAGTCTTTTTCACTGTGTGAACGGAGAGCTAGCATGCTGCTGACAATAATAAACTCCTTCATTTTCAGCCTCAAATCCACTGATGGTCAAAGAATAATCAGAATAATCAGATCCTGAACCACTTCCACTGAAACGACTGGAGACTCCAGTGTGACGAGTTACAGCATTATATATCAGGAGCTTTGGAGACTCTGTTCCTTTCTGAAGATACCAGTGAAGAGCATTCCCTACACCTGAACTACTCTGACATCTGACAGAGACCGAGGCTCCTCTCTCCACAGCTGCAGCTGCAGGAGTCTGAGTCAGGAGGATTTCTCCTGAAGAAGCTGAAAAACACAAGAAGAGTTATTGAGACAGACCCCGCAGGTGTCCAGAGGAGCAGTGTGTGACCCAGAGATGTCCTCACCCCGACCCAGGAGCCCCAGGGCCAGCAGGAACAGCTGCAGGGACATCAGGCTCATTGTGTTGTTGGTGTGGGAGTGTCTCTGAAGGAGCAGCACTGGGCTCTTAACGGCTGGAGCACCAAACATATGCAAACACACATACAGGAACCACTGACCTACTGAGGACACATATGCAAACACACTAGGGCTGGGATCCATTCACATTTACCAAATCAGTTCACTTCACTTCACAAGAGCCTGATTCAATTCACGATTCAATTTGATTGATTTTTGATTCAGTTAAGGAAATCACGCAGAACCAGTTTGACTTGGATATGGAAGAACTAATGCTGTAAATAGTAAAAACTAACTCTAACTTTGTAAATTAGTAAAAATCGGAATATTTACATTAATAAAAGTATGAATATTTACATTAAGACTCTAATCCCCCTTTGTTGCCATGGTAATGACGCACTGGCTCAGCCAATCAGGCCTTTGACAGTAAACAACATGGCTGCCCTCTACAAGAGTAAAGCTGTTCATGGCCAGATTTATGGAAATAAACCACTAAATCTTTGGAAGAAATGCAGGAATCTTGTGCAAAAGACATTTTCGATCCAGGGGGAGCTGTTTTTTACTAGTTTTTTTGTCATGCTGTAACTTTACTCCTTGGAGGCTAGAAGGACGAACTCAAAATAAAGAGAACACAGCGGACTTTGTGCAAAACAGATTAAGTTTCTCTCATTTTAAGGTTTGAAAGTTTTTGTCAAATTATTTCAATGTTATTGTGGTTGTCCATATTTCCATATTTATCAGTAAATCCTGAACATGATTAAAGTATATAAATTGTTATGTGTTCTATATGGCAGTAATACAATAAAATATGTACAATAGGAATCCCCTCAATAAGGGATAATTAACCTCAGTGGGCCTCTCCTGGCTCATTATGATTCTCACCTGAGCAGCTGCAGGGTCTGTAACATCAGGATCAGAAAAAACACTGTCTCCATTTTAGGTCAAATTTAAAATGCTCCCCTGGAGTCCCTCAGGGCTGTGCTCTTGCTCCTTCACTGTTTAATATTTAACGACTAATTTTAGTTTATAATGATCACTTAAAAGTTACAGTAGTTTAAATAAAAGTTATTGTCTCTTCATGAAGTTTGTGTTAAACAAAACAATATGTTGAAGTTCATTTAATAATTCATTGAACTTTTCAAATGTCTATTTCCATTATTAGATCAATTATTTATATCTTAATGTTCTGAAAAATAATAGAATCAAATTCAAGTGTTTCTTGTTGATGAACAAATGTTATTATATTGTAGAGAGGTTATTATTAAATTGAGATTTCATATTATTTCTACTTTTAAAGTTGTTTATCTGTTTTAAACCATTACTGACGAATAAGCCTCAGTTATTTACCCGTGTCTGATCAGCTGAATGGTTTGTTCAGTGCTGGGAGGTTTTTGTACGAGCGCTTCATGACTTTGTGTCACTGTGGTGGACGTTCGGTGGAGGAACCAGACTGGAGCTCAACTGTAAGTCACTTCTTTTCTTCTTCAAAAAAAATATGTTTAAACTTTATTAATGTTGTTTCAAATTCATCTCATTTGTAAAGTTTGAGTCTCTTTAATTAATTATAAAATGTAAACGTACCGTTATCCGTGTCTGTGCCTTTCTATCGACCCCAAAGAAGTTTAAGTTAAACAGATCTTTGACTCGGTGAAGATTTGCAGCAGTAAATGGAGACAGTAAAGACGGAGTCGCAAATATAGATTTAAAAATATTAATAAAAATATAAATTACTCACAGTTTTTTATGTGAAATATTATGAAAATGTTTCCTCTAATTATTGTGTCGTCAAATAAGTTTTTTGCTGATTTTGATTTATCTACTTTTTATTTTAATGTGAGTTTATATAAAATAGTCTGTAGTTAAATCCGTCTGTGTCTCTAGTTCTGCCCAACGTTTGTTTAATCTAAAACATCAAGATACGAGAGAAAATAAATATTTGTCCCACAGGGAAATGTGGTTTTGCACCAGCCACATAAATGTATAAAATAGTGAATAACCAAAAAAAATGATGAAATATCAAATAAATAGTTTTATTTTATAACTGACAGTTTGTTTTTCTAATTGAAAAAAGTTAAAGGTTTTATAGAAAATATTTTCCTTATTTTTGTTTCTGCTAAAATGAATAAACTTAAACTTTCTTTTGTTTAATCTTTTATCTGTAAACCGTTTTCTCTCAGATCAGTTTAAAATATAAAAGTGAAGTGACTCTGTCTCAGGGGAAACTCTGGGGACGTTTGTCTTTAGCTCTGAAACCTTTCAGTGGTTCAGCTTCAGTGGAGTCTGTGGCAGCTGTTTTTCAAAGAACATTCATTACAAAAGAGAGAAACATCATTTCATCTTTGTCCAAACTCCTGATTCTTTGTTTCTTTGTTTGTGCTGCTTTTATTTAGTCCAAAGGAGCTTTGTCGTGACTCTGTGTCTCTGTGAGTGTCATAAACCCATATCTGTCTCTGATTGGCCCTTGTGCTGTGTCCGCAGTGTTTGGTCGAGTGGAGCCCGCCCTCACAGTGCTGCCCCCCTCCAGGTCGGAGCTGGCCCAGGGGAAGGCCACCCTCATGTGCCTGGCCAACAAGGGCTTCCCGTCAGACTGGAGCGTGTACTTGAAGGTGTCCGGTATAGGGGGCGCTGTGGAGCAGAGGAGCCCCGCGCTGCCGCTAAAGGACGGCCACTACAGCTGGAGCGTGGGCCTGACGCTGACCGCACAGCAGTGGAGGGAGGGCGCTGTGGCTGTGAGCTGTGAGGCCAGACAGGGCTCCCAGAGTCCAGTGTCCCACACACTGAGCGCACTGCAGTGTTCCCAGGACTGACACAGCGCCCCCTGCTGTCACTGAGCGCACTGCAGTGTTCCCAGGACTGACACAGCGCCCCCTGCTGTCACTGAGCGCACTGCAGTGTTCCCAGGACTGACACAGCGCCCCTGCTGTCAGTGAGCTGCTTCAATAAACTCAGAGTAAATCGCACCAATGAGTCTGTTTTTATTTCACCATCGTTTCATATTTATATTTTATTCATGAATCACAAACAAAGTCCAGGAGTCAGTGAGTCTTTGCAGTTTCAGTGTTGACGTTTGATTTGAAACACATTTATTTCATGTTTGTATTTATTATTATTACAGGACAGTTCATATTAACCAACAGTGCAAATGTATAATATGCCAGAATGAGCCAAAAGGCCAGTTTTCATCTTTAGTTCTTTGTCAGATGAACAAAGGGCGACCTACAAAAAGTACAGGCTTCAAAATAAAGCTTTATATGACATTGTAGAGAGAGAGAGTCCAACAGTGAAGCAAACGAGCAAAACAGAGACGAAAAACAAATGACAGTGACTGTGCAGCAGCGAACAATAAAAGCAAGACAGAATCAACAAGTAAGAAGAATAAAAACAAGATCAAAAGTCAAACATACAATAGTTACAACAGAGAGCTGAGAAGGAAGTGGAAAATGTGGATGTGAGATGAAAAAGAACAAACACATGCCAGGCTCGTCACTAGAGGGCAGCACAGACAGGTTTGGTTTTGTAACAGACACTTTTGAATAAACTACATGAGGGCATTTCTCTGATTGTAATGGAGGCTGTTCCGCTCTTTTGAAACTCTGACTGAAAAAGCACTGACCAAACGCCGTCATTTAGCGTCTCCTCTTGATGCTCCTCTAGTGGAGCCACTGAAGTCACTGAGAGGGCGGGGCCAGGCCGTGTCCAATGTTATAAATCACACACATGTTGGTGAGCTTGTATTTGGAGAGGATGTGCTGAAAATGTTTCTTGTCTAATACTTTTATTGCCTGTTTGTAAAAGGACTGTAATGGTCTGAGCTTTGGTGTGATGGGTTTGAGGCAGGAGTTTATGTGAGAAATAATCATTAAGTGCAACAACATTTGGGTGGACATGGATTTTCTCATCAATCTGAAGTTGGACAAATTAAATTGAACTGTTTTGTCTGTTTTGTGTGGGATGTTTTTAAATAAAAACACTAAAACCTTTAGTTTGGTTTTGATGAGTAATTATAGACCCCTTGTCAAGTTTTGCTGTTTCTTTTTTATGGATTAGCAGAAACTAATGGGGTTCCTTAATAATAAACAGTAAATGTTGGTGATCAGACACTTCTGCTGCACGTCGTCTTTAAACAGAGGAACAGCCCCACATTTATTTACAAGAAACTTCACAAGTAAATAAACCTCACATTTACTGAATTTAACAAACGAGTATGTGAAGTTTTTCTGGTTTATCATTTACATAACGTTTCTCATGATTTAAACTCATATAATTAATTCATACAGTAAATACAGTATTTCTTATGTTAATTATAAAATAGTTCTATTGTTTAAGTAACAATGAGCTGAAGTGGAAACTGTTTAAATAACTTTATAAAGTCTGTGAGTTCAGTGAAGCGAGTCAGTTTCAGTTCAGTCTGAGGAGGTTTTTGTACGAGTCTTTTTCACTGTGTGAACGGTGTGCTCCAATACTGCTGACAATAATAAACTCCTGCATCTTCAGCCTCAAATCCACTGATGGTCAAAGTGAAGTCAGTCCCAGAACCACTTCCACTGAAACGACTGGAGACTCCAGTGTGACGAGAAGTAGCATAATAAATCAGGAGCTTTGGAGATTCTGTTCCTTTCTGAAGATACCAGGCAAGATTACTAGAAACAGTTGAACTACTCTGACATCTGAGAGAGACCGAGGCTCCTCTCTCCACAGCTGCAGCTGCAGGAGTCTGAGTCAGGAGGATTTCTCCTGAAGAAGCTGAAAAACACAAGAAGAGTTATTGAGACAGACCCCGCAGGTGTCCAGAGGAGCAGTGTGTGACCCAGAGATGTCCTCACCCCGACCCAGGAGCCCCAGGGCCAGCAGGAACAGCTGCAGGGACATCAGGCTCATTGTGTTGTTGGTGTGGGAGTGTCTCTGAAGGAGCAGCACTGGGCTCTTAACGGCTGGAGCACCAAACATATGCAAACACACATACAGGAACCACTGACCTACTGAGGACACATATGCAAACACACAGGTCGATCTCCAAATGTTTTCCTGATTGTTACTTGTGAGGCATTAGGTCCAAACCTCCAGATTCACCTTTTGGCTGAAAGTCCTTTAACACCAACATCACACCCAGGTTGTTTCTCCTGTGCAGCCTTTGGTCAGCGAGCACTTGTACCTTGATCACCTTTACGTCTGTGTCGGCCCGTCAAAAAAACAAACCAATTTAGTCCAAAGCTGAGCTGGTCATAAGTCTTTAAAAATGTTTTTCATGGGGTCCCTCAGGGCTCGGTTTTTGCTCCATCACTATTTATTTTATGTTTACTTTTATATAAAAATGCATTAATTAAATATTTACAGTCTTTGTATTGAGCAACAAAACAAGTAAAAAAAAAAAAAATCCAAAGTACATTCAACGTCTACATTATTCAAATAAAACATAAGACTAAAGAACAAAAAACACACAACTTTATATGACACTTTTCCACATTTTTTGTAATATTTAAGTTGAATTGTACATATAATTTGAGTTAGGAATTAACTTCACAGATGAAGCTTTTCTATAATTAAAGGATCTGTATCATGCTATTTTAGCCATTCCAAAGTAAAGTATAGGCATTTATATGATATATTGTACCTCTATCACTATGGAGTACTCATTTTTGAGAGAAATATAAGTATTTTCTGGGGGTATTCTCCAAACCCGGAAGACAAGACGTTTCGATTCAGTTAACTCCGCCCCTCTCTCCGCTCACTCCACATTTGCAGTATTATAAATATAAATATCGCTGCAAAAAGTGAAGTTACTTCACATAATGCAGTTATAAGGAGTTGACATGTGCAACAGTTTCATAAATGGCTAACACACACGCTAACACACATGCTAACACGCACGCTAACACACAGGCTAACACACACGCTAACACACATGCTAACACACACACTAACACACATGCTAACACACACACATGCTAACACACACACTAACACACATGCTAACACACACCTAACACACATGCTAACACACACACTAACACACATGCTAACACACACATGCTAACACACACGCTAACACACACATGCTAACACACACGCTAACACACATGCTAACACACACGCTAACACACATGCTAACACACACGCTAACACACATGCTAACACACACGCTAACACACACATGCTAACACACACGCTAACACACATGCTGACACACACGCTAACACACATGCTAACACACACGCTAACACACATGCTAACACACACGCTAACACACGTTTTGATTGACTCACCGCTCAGCCTGGCCTCTCCATCGGGTTATGGGATCGCGTTGGTTTTAAAAGTGAATCCACTTTGATTCTGGCCAAGGTTCACCAAGCATCCATCAGGTTGGTTGATAAAGTCGCTGAATCCCGGAAAGAAATTCCAACTTCTGGCGAGTGCACTCTTCTTTAGGAAGGATGAATAGTCCTGTTCCTCTCGTAGACAAACGCGAACCCGTGACATTATCGTTGGGTAAGAAAAAAGAACAGGCGGTGTCCAGAGTAGGTTAGAAAGAGCTCAGTCTTCAAAACACTTCTGCTCGGATCCATGGATTCTACGGCCGTGGGTGCGCTTGATTAGCGTCCTGGAACAGCACAGACGCATCGGAGAGTTCTTTTTTTTTTTTTTTTTATTTCTCTCTTACAACAACAACAATGAAAAAGCTGTTTTATAAATAAAAATCAGGCCGTAAGGCATTACATTACAGATGTAGAGCACTTCCGTTCCTTTGTGACGACACAACTGAACAGCTCAGTCGTTTACCAGGAGAGGGCGGAGCAGCTGCTCAGAGAGCAGGATTCAGGAGGATTACTGAGAACTGTGTGAATGAAGCCAAAAACCGCTCTGGGGGTGTTTTTGAGAAGGAAATAGCAAAACAACATGGTTAAAAACTCCCAAAAGTCGATTTTGCATGATATAGGACCTTTAAAGACCGCTTCTATATTTCTAATGTAATATTTTTTTTTACGGCTATTGTCAGTGATGTGAGGATAAACTGTTGGACATGAGTTTATTTTTTATTTTATTAGTTTATTTGAACAGGGACAATGCACATTAATTGACATCACTGTAAATGTTTTAGCTCCAAAGCTAATTTTCAACTGTAGTCCCGGGGCAAGATGTAGATTGCCAACAATATACAACAATAACAACAACAATCATTATAACCTATAAAATTATAAAACTATTCATGTGAATCTCTTGATGTGGAAATGTCCCTAAGGAGAGTTATTCTAGGACTGAGGCCGACAGTTTCAGAAAGTCTACGACCCTGAACTAAACATTGTGTATGTGGCCACTTTTTATTATTACCCAGCTCTATCACAAGACACATTTATTAGCACAGTTTTTATTTATTCATCACATGAATGTTCTTCCCTTTAAAGTAATCATAATATTCATGGTTCATATTTTAATTTAAACTCTTCTTATTCCTGATATCTAAAGACATGACAGGTTTCATTTTCTACACTGGCTCACACATCAAGCTCAAACATAAATATAACATTTTACAAGAGTTTAAGGTTTTGGAATTTGACCGTTTTTACAAATTTCATGATAAAATAGTGACAAATGTGTAGAAATTATTTTTGCTCTTTTGTAGTTTTAATTTTCCTCTTTCTCTTTTATTAAGCTTGACAAGAACTTATTTTTAGGAAAATGCTAAACAAGAAAAAAAGAAAAGAAAATAACTCCTCCAGATGTTTTACGGTAAAAGCTTCAAAATCAGGCTTACAAGAATGTCTGCCGTCTTTACTCAGTGGATTAGATTTATTATCCTCGAATTCATAAAGAAATAGGAACATTTACAAAGCACTCTTTGACTGGAACAATCTACCTGCCTCTATAACTTATCAAATGTATAAAAATGCTCTTCTGCAATATTTACAAATCACTTGTAATTGCTTTTGATAATATTGTATTTTACAGTATCCTATTGTAATTTGATTGTTTACTGTGGAGAGCTTTGTGTGTGTTTGTGTATATGGCTGCTTGAGTGGATGTGTGTGCTGCAGAGAACAAGTGGTGTTTGCGTGGGTGTGTTAGTCGTTGTAGGGATTTGTTTTTATGTTTGTTTTGTATTTTTCGTTCCATGCCTGTAGTGCTGTATCTGATTCTGTGGTTTGCTTTTTTTTGGGAGATTTTGACGACTCTCTTGAAAACGAGATGGTGCATCTCCAGGGGTTTTCCTCTTAAATGAAGAAATGAATTTATTCACTCAGACTCTAAACTTTGGGCCTTTCATTCATCCATTGAGTTTAAATACATATGTTTTTTAATTGTATTTATCTTATTCTCTTTTTTAAAGATTTTATGAAATGAAGTTGTTCTTAAATACTGCAGTGAGGTTTCAGCAGCGTCGGCTTCAGACTCAGTGAAGTGCGAGCAGCTGCCGCTCAGTTTCAGTTCAGTCTGAGGAGGTTTTTGTACGAGGCTTTTTCACTGTGTGAACTGATCATAACGTGAAGCATCATGTTCAGCTATACAGTAATAAACAGTCAAATCTTCAGGCTGAACTCCACTGATGGTCAGAGTGAAGCTGGACCCAGATCCACTGCCTGAAAAACGACTGGAAACACCTGACTCTCGAGTTGTTGCAAATTTAATAAGAGCTTTACGAGTTTCTCCATCTCTCTGTTGGTACCAGTGCAAGTAGTGACCATAAGTACTGTCATGATACACATTCTGACTGACAGAACACTGTATGTTCACGGTGTCCCCCAGGGCGGCGCTCACAGTCTGGGCCTGACTCACTGTCTGTCCTCTGGACTCTGTGATGAAGACGCAGCAAAGGACAGTCCACACGAGGACACACACCAAAGTCATGTTGGAGATGAGGAGCTTCAGAGCAAAGAGTCACCTCTGAGGAATATAAAGAGTCACCTCTGAGGAATATAAAGAGTCACCTCTGAGGAATATAAAGAGTCACCTCTGAGGAAGATAAAGAGTCACCTCTGAGGAATATAAAGAGTCACCTCTGTGGAATATAAAGAGTCACCTCTGAGGAATATAAAGAGTCACCTCTGAGGAATATAAAGAGTCACCTCTGAGGAATATAAAGAGTCACCTCTGAGGAATATAAAGAGTCACCTCTGAGGAATATAAAGAGTCACCTCTGAGGAATATAAAGAGTCACCTCTGAGGCATATAAAGAGTCACCTCTGAGGCATATAAAGAGTCACCTCTGTGGAATATAAAGAGTCACCTCTGAGGAATATAAAGAGTCACCTCTGAGGAATATAAAGAGTCACCTCTGAGGAATATAAAGAGTCACCTCTGAGGCATATAAAGAGTCACCTCTGAGGAATATAAAGAGTCACCTCTGAGGAATATAAAGAGTCACCTCTGAGGAATATAAAGAGTCCCGCTGGACCATGCAGCTGCTCATGCAAAGTGGGAGGAGCCTCTGGGGAGCGTCAGAAGAAACTGGAAACAGAAGTGAAACTGTCTTCAACCGATCGTAGCACGAATTCTTTCACACAGAAATGTAGATGTTTATAATCCAACAGTGACTAAGGTTAGATTCAAGTGTTGAAGCCTCTGAAACTGAGGCCTCTTTCCATTCTGACTGTTCCAGTTAAAGTGTTTTTTTGCACAAGGTAAAAATTAAACATCTGTGTGCATTTTCCCAGAGCTTTAAACGAGCACAAATTCATCGAAAACTTAGTGCAATTTTGTCGTTGATTTGAGAAGAAATCTGTCCAAGAGGAAAGTATTTATACTTTTAAATCAAGAAAAAATGTCCTTATTTCAAGTAATAAAAAGTGACAAAAAAAAACATTTGAAAAAAACATAATAAAAAAAAGCATCTGGAGTGATAAACAAAAAAACAGAATAAAAAACATGACAAAAAAGCAACAAAAACACATTGAAAAAGTGACAACGCCTGGAAAAATCTTAGATCAGTTTTGGAGGTCTTAGCTTTCAAATGAGGCTGTGAACTTCAGTCAAAAAGCCTATAGATTTGGGTAAAGCCGAACATGGGAAAACGTGCTTGGGTTAAACCAGAGAGCTCAAACAGTCGGGCCAAAGTTGTTCCCATGAGTAAAATGTCTTGTTTAATAATGTGTTTTATCCTAAAAGCCCCCAGTGGACAGGTGTTTAAAATAACACTTTAAACAATGCATCTGGTTCGTCCGATATAATTTCTATGTCCACATTAAATAGATGAATAAATGAAATGAAAGGTTAAGGACATTTAAGGCCTGACTTTTGGCACAATTCCTTTAATAACCTTTAATTCTTCCTAATGCTGAGCTCGGACCCTGAAGCTCTGTAAAGCTCTCACATCACTGTAATTCTTGCTTTTCTTGCCACATTTGAGCCGAGCGTGAGGGACTTCCTCCTGAGCTTTGGGATTATAGAGGAATGGCGCCCTCTGCTGGTGCCTGCTGGTATAGAGGTGTTTATGTGACATTCCTATAGACCCATGTCACGTGACGAATGTAAACTAAATTAGGTGCATGCGCGAGCCTTGATTGCATATGCAAACAAACACACATACAGGAACCGCTGACCTACTGGGGACACAAATGCAAACACACATACAGGAACCGCTGACCTACTGAGGACACAAATGCAAACACACATTTAACTTTATGACAGGCTTATCAGACCACAATGCATTATTTTTGTGAAGAAAGCCCACAAAAGACTGAAGAAATCGTTATTTCTCTTAAGTTGTCCTCGATTACCTTTACGGAGCAAATCAATATTAGTACCCATGCGTCTCTTTGTCCTGATGCTAATTACCTGGCTCCGGGACAACCTCGTGTTCAAAACTGGCGAAGAAGGTTAGCTTTTGCCGTCAACACTACCCTAACCGCTAATAATGACATACCAGGATAGATGACTAGGATTCGGAAGATTAAAGTCACGAAAGCTTTATTTTCCCTAATACAAGTCACCTAAGCAGAGCGCTCTGTGTTCCTCCCCGAGTCCCCCTAACCTCTCTCAGCGTTTCCCGTTCACACAGGAAAAACTGTCTCTCTCTGGGAGGAGTTAGAGCTTACGTCACATTTTCACATCACACAATTATTTGAGCCTAAGCTACGTGTCGTTGTTCCATTCACTGAAAAAAGTGATTTTGGTGAGTTGTAAATATAATCTATGTAAACCGTATATATTTTACTCGATTATTGTAGGCAGCCATGAAATGATAAAATAATGGGTACATTTTACACATGCTACCTAATTGTTAACAGTAACAACTGTTATGTGGAAAATATGGTAAAATATACCCCAAAGAATTTGGTAAAATACACCCCAAAGACGTGAGCCCTGTGGCCTTGCTTGCGCGTGCGTCAGTCCTGCGTTCCCAATTGCGCATGAGTCAAACGATCAGACCACGTTTTTCAGCCATCTTGTGTGCCACCTTCCTTTTGCACCGGATGCCGACGGACAAATGAGTAAAGGTAAGCTATTTGCATGGGGCTATTGCTGTATATAATGCAGATGCAAATGATAATTTATAACGTGACGAAATATTTCACTTGGCTTGTATTCGGAGCTAAAGCGGAAGCAGTCAGAAGGATTAGCCTCCACGTGGTAGAAACCGGAGCTCTTTAATTTTTACAAAGACGCACATCAACATGGTTTCTCGTAAACACCGGGAGATACAGTGGTAATAATTGCGTCTGGATCAGTGCTGAGACGGTCTGTTAGACGAGAATTCACACTGGAAATTGACGAGCTAACATAGATACACCGGAGAGACGCGGTGCTCTGGGAGTAAACAGGAGAAGGCGCAGCTGATCTGGATGTAAAAGCAAACGGACTGAATACATCAGTAACCGGACTGTTTTAAGAAGAGAGACAGTTTCTTGGATTATGGACTTTTGTGGAGCAGAGACAGCGATGTCTTAAACGACAAACTTGCCGCTGTGGTGTTCAGCATGGAGAAAGAGAGCGGTGAGCGACGCTTCATTCGTTACAAGTACACGTAACCTCTTAACCCCCACCTGAACCAATCTTATTTTGTCCAGTTTGGCCTAGAATAAACCCTCAGGTTTGGCTTTACCCAAAATAAAAGCTTCTTGGGCGTAACATGAGCGGTAAAAACATGACAAATTTGACGAGTACACATCCAAAAGCCATGACTAAAACTACTAAAACATGACAAAAACGTGGCAACAAGACAAGAAAAGACAGAAGTTTGTTGTTTGTGGACTGACATAATGTGAAAGACATGGCAATTTAAATGTATTTAAAAATAAGTTTCTAAATGCAATATATTTCAATTGGAGTGTTCTATCTAGAATGCCATTCAATATCTTTGGTCCAGAGCAGGGTTGCCAGGTCTGGGCAGCAAAACCGCCCAAAAATATCTGAAAAACCGCGGAAAACCCGCGGACATATGGCCGGCTGGAATGTGTTCAATGTTGTTTACCAGTAAACAGTGCCCATGTGCTCCCGCGATGATGAGAAACCACACCTTTTTCCCTGTGGTATTGAAAAAGCAGCTCAAAGAGCTTTGGATTTGAGATTTTGTGATTCGTGATAGTGATCAAAAAATAAGATGGAAATAGCCAATTTTACATTGAAAACAGCAAGGCAAAAAACCGCGGACAGTTTTTTTCACCCGTGGAATGGCTTAAAAACCGCCAAATTCCGCGGTTTAACCGCGGACCTGGCAACCCTGGTCCAGAGGGTCAAAGTGGCCGATCTAAAGTATCGGCCACGCCTATGAATGTGGCGGCCATCTTATGAGCGGACGATTAGCTGGACTGTCATTGAACGTAATGTTAGCAGATGGACTGAAATGCTGATGAATACAAGTCAAATGGATCCAGTGATAATGATAATATTGCAGTCCTAAAGAACAAGACAATGACTTATTTGATACATGTACATTATTTACAGTGTACATGGCTGCTTTTTGAATCACCTGAGATGTCTTTAAATGTGAGAAGTCACTTACACTGTTTATAATGTATCAGTGTTAGTTGCGGTCTTATTCTTTAGCTTGCATGACATTCTTGACTCCGTAATGTATTTGTAAATAAAATCTTAAATGCTAAGTATGCAGAATAGCACCACCTCGATTGCATAGCACAATCCAATTAAATGCACACGGTAAGAAAGTCCAAACACGGGCTATTAATTCACTTCCTTATCTGAACCATTTACCTTTCTGATGGAAACCTATGACACACTTCCAGTACAGACCAAAAGTTTGGAAACACTTTTGATGTATCAGCGTTTCTTTACTTTCAAAACTATTTACTTTGTGTGATTCTCATTGAAGGCATTAAACTATGAATTAACACATGGAATTATGTAGGAAACAAAAAAGGGTGAAAAAGCTCAAAATATTTTTTAAATGTTTAATTCTTCAAAATCGACACTCTTCATTGTTGGCATTTCTCAATGAGCTTCATTTAATAAGGTCGACATCCGAAATGGTTTAACAGTTTGTGAAGTTCAAACTATTTCTGGTGACGACATCGTGGTGCTCAATGAGAATGCTAACGGGATTCTATGTAAGTCAACGGTATCTTCCTAACCGTATTCTATCAACACAGATATTCCAAACGTTGCCCTGGCGTTGTGCCATATTTGTCACAAGTCGCTATAGAGTACTAAGACTGTTTTTAAAGGCAGTTTAGGAAGTTACCATTCAATGCAAGTCATTGAACTCTCCACACATTTCTAAACACTCGGGCTCATTAGGAAATAAGGTCCAATTTGTAAAATCCTGAACTATTCCTTTAAGGGAAAATTAGTTGTGCAGAGGCGGTCTGGAATCTGCAGCATCTCCGGTCTGCAGTAAGCGTGGCAGCCTGCAACTTGGAGCCGCAGGTGCTGCTGATTCAGGACCTGTAGGATCTGGAATCATACTTAAGTATTGATACTTGCATGAAGTATCGATACGTGGGATCGGCACAAACAATATCGCGATATCGATATACAAAAGTTTTTCACAGTCGTAGTTATTACATTTATCTTATTTATTATAATGTTTACTCTATCATTCTAATTTTTTTTTTTTTTCTGTCTCTACAGTTGAGGAAACCCCAAAACCACAATGGCAGTCCATTTAAGGGTCATCTTGGAAGAAAAATGTCTAATTTTTTTGGAATTAAAGATATTGAAATAATATGAAGGCCTGTATTTTTTTTTTTTTTTAAAGGGGGTTATATCTGGCCCTATCTGAATATGTAATGGTGAGAAACTGATATTGGTTAATTTGTATTAGTAATGGACCATTTCTGCATTACCTTGGTTGCCATGGTTTTCATACAGATGTGTCAGTTTCAGAACCAGTAAGGGGGGACAGTTTTAAGTACTTTTGCTGTTAACAATGTGCATAACTGTAAGGAAAAGGAATATACAGCACCAAATCTTGACTCCCTTTCATAGGACAGAACAGTACTTAAATGTGAGTTTAGTTTTGGTGCTGTATATTCTTTCCTTTAGTTATTCACATTGTTCACTGTAAAAAATGCTTAAACTGTCCCCCCTTCCTGATTCTGAAATTGACATATCTGTATGAAAATCATGCCAATCAAGGTAATGCAGAAATGGTCTAACTATTTGTTATTATTGGGTATTATCTACTGGTGAATATTGGGTATAATCTACTGGTGAATATTGGGTATAATCTACTGGTGAATATTGGGTATAATCTACTGGTGAATATTGGGTATAATCTACTGGTGAATATTGGGTATAATTACTGGTGATATTGGGTATAATCTACTGGTGAATATTGGGTATTATCTACAAGAAATTAAGAGGTAATTCTACCAAATTTATTTAAGAAATTAAAGTTTTATATTTCAGGTATTTTATACTCCATAAATGAATTAAATCTACCCAAAAAAGTAGATGCAAATTGTTACCTCAGATTTATTGGGTAAATTCTATAGGTTACTTTTTAAGTGTTGGCTTCCGATCCGTCATGTGATGTTTGGCTCCGCCCTCCGCGGCCATTTTATGAGTTCATTCTCTCCCACATGTTTTCCTCTTTTCCTGGGAGGGGGTCTTTCCTTTTGTTCTTTTCTCACACCTCCCCCCTCAGATCTGTAATTTTCCTCTGTAATGAAGAACTGCAAAAACACTTCGTACAACTTTGATTAACATTCCTAAATAGCTAAAAAGGCATAACTTCACATAAAATATTATATCTCTTCAGCCCCCTTCTGATCTCCTAGGAGATCATTTACCATAATATTTTTTTAGTTCACAAAAGTACAGCCTGTATCAAAAATCAAGGTACAATTTCCAACAGTATAATACCAAAATAACATGTTCACTTTTATATTGTGCATACTCAACCAGCTGCTGAGTAGTTTCAAAATTTTCTCTCTCTTCCCAGGTATAACTTTCGCTTACAAATCTTTCCATTCTGAGTTCAAAGCTTGCTGTACTCCTTTCAAGTACAGGCTGGGACCGCCCCCTTCTGGCGTTTCCCTTGTCCCGCACTCAGTGTCCCCTGGGCCACCCAACTTATAGATGCCCCTAGTGGAACCCAAGAGTAAGGACAACCATACAGCAGATTACAATCAACACAGTGTCATATTACTCTTAAAGCCTATTATAACAAAAACATATATAAAAATAGCCAACAATCCTCCTTTCAACGTCTCTTAATATATCGCAATCAAACTGAATATTTATCATGAAATTACAGTTACAGATGAAATGTTCTTGAACTAGCCGTCTGGTTATTGCCTCCGTCCGTGCGGCTTCTGGGCTATATAATCATATACTCACCACTGGGGTGTTTTGTTTGGTGTGTTTTGTTTTGCACCTTTAATCATATTTAATCATTTGGGTCAACTATTCTCATAATTACAACCACTTACCGCACCCACAGAGGCAAGGAACCAAAACAGAATTCTGTAACAGATACACAAAGAACAGACATCAAAAAATTACACAAAACATTCTCATCAAGATCGCTCCTTGTGAGCCAGTGGACGACCATGTCATCTAATTTTAAAATATGGCTGTACTCAAATTTTAACTATTTAACTTGATTTATCTATTGGAATGTTGTCAATTTTATCTGGAAAATTCAGGGATATAAGCACATAGGTTTCATTAATCCTAAATTTGTGGAGAATGTATCTATATCCGAAACGTATGTCTTATATCGTCGTTTGCCATAAAATTTATCAATTTGTCACTTTTGTTTGTATTTTAGATATTTTAGATATATCTACCATATTTGCGTTTGTTCTTTCCCATGTCCAACATAAGCCAAATTATAATCGTCCCATAATTAACACCCCCTTCTTGGACTGAGAAAAACTCAGTCCAACAAATTGTCATGTAAACGTGTAAAAAACAACCTTCCATAGATGAAACCTCTATCCTTGAACAGGAAACACAGCAAACCAGCTCAAAAGTTCACTGGAGATTAATACTTCCATCATTGAGTCACTTTGGTTCTACAGGGCGAGCGATAGGTGTGAGACCACTCGTCTGGTTTCTTCGGGACCTTGGCCACAGCGTATGGGATCAGTCCATAACTCCAAAACGATCAGACCAACTCTGTTCAGTCCAATCAGAATCAGGCAAGGTTGGCAAGGAGCATTTTCCACAGCTCCCGGGACTTCAGATTCTGGGTGAATAAACTTAAAAAACTAAATCAGTAAACATAGTTCCGATATAACATACAATCTTGTCAAAATCAGGGTCCTCTTTAGTCCCATCAGCAAACAGGAGCCGGATCCAGGCATCAATCGGCCAGTAAAAAACTCATAAGAGTATCCTGTTGGTCTGCTCACGGATTCAACACCGAGAGCAGAGCAAGAGTAAGGGCCACAGCCCCTTCATTTCAGTCTAAGACCATTTAGTCAGTTTATAATTATACAGTTCTATTACTCCAACATAACAATGCCCTCTAAGGCTTCACATTTAAATTTTGTATTGAGGTATTCTAATCTTTGAATTTAGTTGTAATTTCAAAGATAATTGATTAATTATTAGTAAATAAGCCAGCATCATCAGGTCTTAAGGACCACTATATATTTGGTGCCTTTTTAAGATATTTTTCCTAGTGAAAATGATTCTCCACCGTTATGTCATGGAATGAATTGTAATGTTTGAAAAAATTGATACAAGTCTAGCATTAACATCTAAAAAAATAAGACAGATTAAGAGTACAGGAGATCTGAAAATTCAAAAATGTTACAAAACTTTTGTTTCACTCAGCGCTTTGATCATGGGGCCTAATTTTAGCCTGTTTGTCCAGGAGAGAGAGCAAAGGAGAATCAGAACAAGACATTTCATATTATTGTCAATACAGGTGTAAACAATTTGCAGTCACACCATGTTTACCTTTTGCAATTTTGTTGGTTTAAGGGAACATTTACGCCCCTTAAAGTTAGCCTTAAAAGCTTCTCTATATACCAAATCTTAATTTGTCATAATAAAATTGTTTGTAGCAGTTTACGGGTGATTAGGCGGTATGCAGAGAAGATTTGTGGTGGGTCCAGTTCAAGCGCCAGCAACCACTGTCTTACGGATGACTCAAGACAGCCATGTCCATCATATCTGAGGACAGGAACAGGAATCTGAAGGGCTCTAGTGCATATGGATGCTAGAGTCCGTCCTGCGAGATCATAGGCACTGGTTAGGTGGCAGCTCACAGACTCTGTGGTTCTTCCAAGAAGCCCACTAATGTGGTGTCAGGTAACAATCTTATAGTTCAGATGTTTTTCACCTGTCTGCACCAACATGCCAAGAGAGATGTCTGTTCACTGGTAACAGTTCTACCTGTACACCCACCAGGAGCATTTTTGCAACCGCCTCGTTCTCGAACGTTGCTGGTCCAATTTTGGTTCTGGATCGCCGTCTGAAAACACCTTAACCACAATTATCATCAAAACCACCACAACCATAAATCGCTCCACATTTAGGTAAACTTTTTAGATTTTCTTTATTAAATTGTGTTGCTTACTTCTTTAAGCTTCATCTTTAAAAGTTGCACTTAATTTTCTTTATTTTTAATTCAGCTTGCTCTCACCTCTGGTCAATGGCGTACACCATATTATGTACCATAAATGTATTCATTAATTTATTAAATCTGTTTATTTGGTCTCCTAAAAATAACAATTCAAAATTTTGCATATTGCTTCTTCATAACTTTTAGTAATGCATCCAAGACGGTGCCTAAACAAAAAAACTTTAAATGGATATCGGTCTGTACTCCAAATCAATGCATCCAAAATTATAACCTATAAACACTTTTGTTTTCATTCCATGTCACCACAGTGGAGAGAGAGATTCTAATTTTTCAGTAACCTCTCTTTCAGGGCCTAAAATGTTCTATTCACCACAGACACACAAAAAATAAAAATAGCCTCTATCACACTTTAGTTAAATTTGGATATTTCAAAATAGCAATTCTATGCTAAACTTTCACATGCAAAGATTTTCTTCTGAGCAAGCAACTTCCTTATTTCATAACTTTTCCTCATAACTGCATAAGCTACACAATTTTTCAGCACTTTTCCCTGGGTTTGGCACCAGGCAACTATGTTCAAAATGATGCTACATTTTTTCTTACATTTCTAAATGTAAGTGGAAACCAATGTTGACTTGCATTGCTGAAGCCTATGACACAAAAATACTTTCATAGCGTTTAAGCAATGTCTGTGAATTTGAAACATTGGCTTTCTGTTACACAACATTTTCATTCAACCTCATTTGTCCCACAAACTCCACACTCGTCACACACTCGTCACTCCACAATAAACACATATGACAACGAGACAAGACAAGACACCAGAATTTCACAATAATCCCATCACCACAAATATCTAACCTGGCGATACAAAAGCTCATTTGCTTTTTGGCCAGTAGAATATTCACAGATATCATAACATGATAAACTACTCAGTGGTTTATAGGCCACTGGGACCGGGTCCCCTGCACTTACTGGGGTTTGAACAATATGCTTTTTCATAACTGGCCCCAGCCTATAAATAACCCTTATCTAAATAGATTAGACAATAAAACGTAAGTTTCGATTAGGGTGATCAAGCCTGATCGAAAGTCACATTTCCGTCTTTTAAAATGGCTTATTCTCCGCCCTCATGGTCAGGAGATCCATTTACAATACTCCCCTCTTATCTTTTTATTACTCTTTAGTAATGTTTCTACTCTGCTCTACTTTTCACATGCATTACATGTTGACAAGAATTAACCTAATGTTTGGTTACATATTTTCAAGTCTTCAACTATTTTAATATGGCCAATTCCAATTGTTTTCTCTAAGTTTAAGTAACATTTGCATCTACTGTGAGACATCTAGACCTAAAGTCATTTACAGTCTCAATGTACATTTACTTGCACTGTGAAATTCTCTCTTAATTTGTATGATTAACATACTTAACTTTGGATTTTTCCAACACTGTATCATGCTTGAGCACTGTTTTTCTTGTACTCTTGAGCAAGGCACTCCTTAACATACACAGACTTTCCTGTGTAAGGCATTTTCTCTTATTTTACTTTACTTTGCTACTCTATTTTAAAATCGAACTTACTCTAGATTAAAATAATACTAGCAAAGA